>OY757924.1:17095169-17110169 GCA_963585895.1 Sepioteuthis lessoniana
AGATACCTTTATAGATCCTCTCCCCATCATTATTATGTTCCCTGTGTATGAGTCTATTGATAGGTAGTAAGCAGAATAATGTTATTTATTCCCTCTTTACCCCCACTCTCTCTCTTTCTATATATATATATATATATATATATATATATATATGTGTGTGTGTGTGTGTGTGTGTGTGTGTGAGTGTGTGTGTGTGTGTATAGATAGATAGATAGATAGATAGATAGTAAGAAGAATAGTGTTATTTCAAGGCAGATGAACAATGGAAAGAGCAACAAACCTTATTGAATTAAAGAAAGTATTTAGATGAATTATTAATAATCAAAAACCATGATGTAAGACGAATGAGAAAGTTTGAGGAATATTAAACCAGTAAAGGCTTATAAAAGAAAAATCAACAACTGTTTATAGAAAGTTTTGGTAACTTTGTTTAATGGCAATTCAAAATTCGTTGGTTATGCAATGCCAGAGCCATCCTTCTTGATGAACAACAGTGATGCTATTATTCCATGGATGGAAGGATAAGGGGGTCCATACCTTTCCCAAGGATATTTATCCGAAAGTGAACGGAAGAGCGAGACTAGAGTTTGAACTCCCTTACGATTATTCTAGAGTCCAGCTCTTTAACCATTTCATCTTATTGAAAGTTTGTTTACATTTTATTATTTCTTTTATTTAAAACCTTAATCCACGTCTTTCTCTTTCAGGAGTCTGCGATGTGTTCGAACCCTGATTCACTGTAACTTGATGCTGACATTCGTATTCAGAAATATCCTCTTTATTATTCTCAGCTGTACCCTCAATGACGTCTCAAAACAGAATATGGAGGTAAGAATTCTTGATTTTATTCAAATGTATTTTACATGTAGATAGAAATCTACCATGTACAAATGTACCCTGTTTGGTTTACGACAATGCAGATATATAGTGTGGAAAATACAAAACGGATTACTGGCTATGACCAAACGGTGTGTCAAGGTGATATACGTTTCCCAAGATCTTTCGGGACCCATCTGGACCCATTCTTGGGAAGCTTTATTTGAATCGAGTTAAAAAGTACATTTCAATAATATTTGGATATGACATCCTCAGCTTCGGGGAAGCGAATAAACAAATGTCGAGTCATATCTATACATATAAAAGTTTCCAAAGATCTTTCGGGACCCATTCTTGGGAAGCTTTATTTGAATCGAGTTAAAAAGTACATTTCAATAATATTTGGTTACGACATCCTCAGCTTCGGGGAAGCGAATAAACAAACGTCGAGTCATATCTATACATATAAAAGTTTCCAAAGACCTTTCGGGCCCCATCTGGACCCATTTTTGGGGAAGATTTATTTGAACAGAGTTGAAAAAGTACATTTCAATATTTGGGATATGAAATCCCCATTTTCGGGGAAGCGAATAATTAAATGACGTATACAATGTCGAGTTATATCGATGCATGTAAAAGTTGAAGGAAAAACAAATGGGAGTGAAAATTACGAAAGACGAATGTTTTCTTTGCTGTAACGCTTACCAACGTAGAAAATGGATAAAGTGACCCGAGGTCAAATCCCGAGCAAGGCGGTTTGCTTCCCATATAGCGCAAATGCCCTTGGGGGAAACGAATGAATCCATCTATTCTCCCTACAGCAATGAGTAAATTGTACCCATAGCTGTTGGGTACCGAGATGTATGTGGATTCTCTGCGTTTCGTCGCCGCCATTTTCAAACTGGGTTTCGAGTAGGAATTCTTTTTGTTTCTTTCGGCCTCTTGTTCGGTTTTAGCCCAGTTAGTTTGAGCTATAGAATACAGAGATTACATCTCTGTGGAGGAGTAAGAGCCACCCATCAACGAATGTCCAGGTAATGACACTAAACCATCTAACGATAACGCACCAGTCTAAGAACCTTTAGCTCAATTAGTTGGGGCAGCAAAATATACCAACTGCATCTATGTAGAGAGGTAAGACTCCCTTAATGAGTGTCCTGGATATGACACTAAACAATGATGGTGAGGCCCCAGTAATGCCGGAGCTTTGGGGGATCCGGAGTACCCCTTTATTACCATCACTCCCTGTTCCACTCTGGCACGGAGTGGTAGCACTTGATAGGTTCCTATCTATGGGTCAAATAAAACGAAACAGTGCACTTATGCTAAACTAAATGACTTGAAATGGAACGGTTTTTGACATTTAAACGGTGTACTTAGGCTAAACTGAACTGCTTGAAATAGAACTGTTTATGTGTATAAAAATGGATTAGGCATTAAATAAACTGCTATAGTTGATATGCCATAAAACCAAACCAAACTAAACCAAACCAAACCAAACCAAACCTGGAGCTTTGGGGAATGCTGAGTATTCCTTCATTGTCATTGCTACAAGCTCTACTCGAACCTGGACTGATGGAACTTGTAAGGGTCCCATCGATAGGTCAAATATAAACCTTTACTACTCTTGAAACTAATTAACTATGTGCAAACAAATGATTGATATTAAATTGAATTACTTGTGTAGCATACCAATACTTGAAACCACTTAAATGTGTACAAACGAATGAATAATGTAGAATAGAATTGTTTGTATTAAATAGCAATACTTAAAACCATTTAACCGTGTGCAAACAAATTAGCTCTGTCTGCTTCGTTTAAAAATATTGTTACCTACAAAGTATTCATTTACAAATTATATATATATATATATATATACATATATATATATATACATTAGATCTGAAGAGGTCCTGTTATTTTTGGTGTAATTGATTCATATCAATACTCATAACAAGATGGAAATAAATTTATAATCCTAATGTGACCGGTTTTTGTTTTTCTTAAAGATATATGTATATATATATATATATATATATATATATATATATATATATATATCAGATAAATAGGGAAAAAGAATGAATAAAAAATCCCATCTACAAATCTATAATTTTCATTTCTTTAAATTGAATGAAAAATTTGCAGAAAAGCAAAATTATAAAATCTTTTCTTGTAAGCAAAGATAAAATTTGTCAGAGCGTAGATATTTTTAAATAGATGATAGTTAAGATTCGTGCAAGGAAGTATAGCAGAAATTGTTAGCTTAAAATAAAGAGACTTATTTTGTGTGTGTAAGACACTTTGTATTAGTGTCGCTATATAGAGAGAAAACGGGCCAACTGTCTGGGAGACAGGGGTTCAACCCTACGTCGAGTCATACTAAAGACTCAAAAATGGTACTTGATGCCGCCTCGCTTAACACCCAGCATTATAAGATACGGTTCAAGGGTAAAGTGGAGAAATCCGGGAATGGAGTAGAGCTCTCCACAACACCTTGGTGTAGTAGCAATCGAAAAGGGAGCCTTCTGGTCACCCTCGACTACGGTCACCAACAACTTTTTATATAGACAGAGAAATTGTATTTATGACTTAATTTGAACATCTGCTGAATATTATATTCAACTGATGAATCTTATTGACGCAAATGCAAACAAACTTTCGTTTAGTTTAAGAAATATTAAATGAATTGAAATGAAATGAATTCTTGAAAGAAAAGAATTTTTCCTCAAAAGAAATGACTCGAAAGGTACTTAAATAAGTAATAAGTCATAACTAGTAGGGAATGAACAAATAAAAAAAAAATTTGAATTGAATTAAAAAGAAAATTATCAAAATATGCAGAAACTCCCAGAGGTCTCTGACAGGAAAAAGGAACGACGCATGTGCAAAGAAAAAGGTACCTCCCGACAAAAGGAGGAAGCTCATTCTCTTTCAGGCAGTGACCAGCGAAGTGACAACACCTTGCTAACTTGTGGAAGATGCCATGCATTCGTCTTTGGACGAAGCAGCGTTGGCTAGTCCTTTAACTAGTAGCAGCCCTCTCGGTTGCCGAAATGGGACTACGAACTAAAACACTGGACTTCGACAAACTTCCAAAAGCGACTAACCATTGTTGAAGCTTTAAATTATCAAATGAGGACACATTTATACCAAGAAACGGTTAACGTTTTTTTTTAAACACCTTGACTGGGGGATTCAACCATTTCAATTGTATTCAGGGAAAATTCCTTCATCCATTGAATGGTTGTTGAACCCAGGAAATAAAGGAAAAATATTAAAGAAACGTCGTCGTCTCCTATCAGTTGCTGTCTTCTTTCGTATAATTCTTTTTGGGCCTTCTTGATCGAGGAGTTACATCAACAAGCCAACGTGGGTAAATAAAATAACCTTAGAATGGAGTCAGATATCAAACGGCAACACAACTTGCCCCTTGACTTCTGCTTAATCCCACCTACTTACTGTTTGTTGAGTAAGCATAGTCAAATCCATACTTACTGAAGAAATATTTATTTCTTCACTTATTTATACTATTTGTGTAGACTCTAAATTGTTTTTATTTTAAAAAAGGAGTTATCTATTAATCTATTTGGTTAAGAAATTTTATTTTCAATATTTTTGGAAGGAAAAACTTCTAAAATTATTTGATCCTTCAAATTTTTCGCGGCAAGTCAAATATTGTCATCAGCGAAATATCTCAAAATTTTAAAACGAGCCCGAATGTGCCAGTTGCTTGATAAATACAAGATACAGATAAAGAAAAAAATCCCAGCTTCTCGAGCCTAATTTTTGTGAAAAAAGTAATCCTCCTTTAGTATGGAAATCAGTTGAATTCCTATATATATATATATATATATATATATATATATATATATATTTAGATAAATTCAAACCCAAGTTAAATAAAACATGAACCGTACACACACACAAATGGAAACAACACACACATATATATATATATATATATGTGTGTGTGTGTGTGTGTGTGTGTGTATATTTAGATAAATTCAAACTCAAGTTAAATGAAACATGACCTGTACACACACACAAACGGAAATAAACATACATATATATATATATATGTCTGTGTGTGTATATACATATATATGTGTGTGTGTGTGTGTGTGTGTATACACAAAAACATAAGTAATTAAAAACCATTCACATACACATATATAGACATATGCATATATTTACAAAAAAAAGGAGAAAGAACTACTAGTAAATTTAAAACGACAAAACTCCCCGTGATACACACTTACACACACACACACACACACAAAAGAAGCTGTTAGTGAAACCCAAAACCACTCCAACGCCAACACATACACACAGACACACAACTATAAACTTATCAAATATCAAAGACGGGTAAAGTAGACCAAAGTAGACACACTCCAGGAAAGAGGAACAACGACCTCTATATAAACCAGTTTGACCAAACAAGGGTCATTTATACTGGAAACAAGAGTGAGTTCAAGTCTCATTGAGTATTCCATATGTTCTCTGACGAAAGCAACAAGCTGGAAACATATGTATGTATAACACGTACGTAGGAACAAAATAAATAAATTTAAAAAATACAAATCTCTTCGGGGACCTTCCTATTTTAAAATATATATATATATATATATATATATATATATATATATATTATAATATAAATATGTATTATAACCGTTACGCTATGTGTCCTGCAGGTTGGTTCCCAAAGCTTCTAAGGAGACAATCATCTGGATGTTCCCAAAGCTTCTAAGGAGACAATCATCTGGATGTTCCAGGTTCAATTCTGACTGCAGGCGAGTAACACTACAGAGATACTTAACACTTGTACCCGGTGATGGCTAACGAAATCATAACAGGTGACCCCCGTGGATTCAATAAAAGACATAGTTCGAAGTTCCATGTAGATTCCCGAGTTCGACAAACATCTGAAGAAGGTCGGAGAACATATCAGCCGAAACATTATGGAAATAACAATAAAGATGAAGACAATAGCTCGAAAACCCTTTATGATAAAAAAAAGAAGCACATCGCAATAAATAACTCGAGTCTTATTTTTTAATAAAAAGTTATTTTTCCAACACAAATAATTCCACGTTTTCTTATTTCTAGTACAATCACCTGCATACAACTAAAAATTATAAGTATTTTTACCAACCCCCTGCGTAGGAGCAGGATGTGACATAGGTCAATTTTTAAGAGGACTATGTATTTATCCAACCCCTCTGCATGAGCAAGATGTGACACATCGACAATTTTTAACAGGACTATCATTTACCAACCCCCTCTGTACGAGCAGGATGTCACACAAGGTCAATTTTTTAGCGAAATTCAAGAGATATGATTTAGAGTTTTTTCTTTTTCTATATTGGTTAAAAGTTCAGTATGCCCTACTATTTACCTATAGTTGAAGAGAGAATAGTTAAATGCATACATAGAAAATCAATTGAGTTCCTAAAAAAGAGTAATTGTTATATAATTACGGAATGATTTTTTTGTAATAATCATTTTTCGTTAATTATATTTTATTCAGTTTAGTTGGGCTTTGAACTAATCGGCCCTTAGTTCAGGTGCACAGACATTGGGTACAGTTTACGTTCGCGCGCAGAGGATATGACAATCACAATAACACGTCATAATAAACCCCAGATAGGAAATAGGGCTGGAGTGTGAATTACGTCATGTCCGGAAGCGATGGGCTGAGAATTTGGGGATTTTGAAAAAGACGTCAGTTGGGAGTTGACTTCGGGCCATGAAAGACAGACGATTTTGCCCCTGCCTTTGGGCATACGGAATTGAGTTCTCTGCCATGGAGTTGAGAGTTGGAAAGTTGACTTGGGCCTTGTAGACAGACAGTAGAAGTTGAGTTCCGACCATGGTGTTGAGAAGTTGGGGTTTCGACCGTTGAGGTATACGGTTAAGTTTTTCGGGTACTGACAAGCGAAGATGAAAGGAGATCTAAAACTCCACGAGATGTGCCGAGCGTTTGAGTTTTGTTAGCATAGTATGATACGAAAGACTTTTAAGAATTGTGTGTGTGTGTGTGTGTGTGCGCGTGTGTGTGCGTCTCTCTCTCTCTCTCTCTCTCTCTCTCTCTCGTGTCGAAGAACCGAACTCAGAAGTCAAGAAGTTAATAAAAGTTCGTACCTGAGCAACGGAGTCGCTTGTGTATTTGAGTCCGCCTGCATGTGTATTTGTAGTTTAACGGCTATATAACATGAATGATTTTTTTAACAAAAATAGACTCTGGAGGCCGTAATTTTTGTATCTGTATATTTGCATTTATTGACAAATCGGCACTTACGCGATCCTTTCAAAATTTTTTTAAGGTTTGCACACGGCAATATTTATTTAAAGGATCAGAACTCAGAATAATATAAGAAATCTTTTCCCATTCTTAGATTAAGAATACATTTTTAACCAACAAGTATCATCCACATTTTTGGTCTGAATTCGAATCTACTTCAATCTTATAAACAAACAATGAAATAGATGAATTTTCAGTAGATTTATTGATTCATTCTGTAAATCTGTTCAAAACTTTTTACTTTTTATTTCTATTGATTGAAAATCTAACCTTCTTTTCCTTCAAGATTTCATTTAATTTCAACATTGCTTAATTATTTCAAATTGAACGAAACATTTGGTTTATTTAAGATATGCTCATACTACCATTGTCATATACTAACAGAGTGCCGGGGATGAACTTAGCAGATTCAATGCGGTCGCAAGATAACATCAACAAAGTGGTTTCACAGGAAAAAATAAAAGATGATTTATTGCCTATGGATAGAGTGACAGATATTTCCGTTCGCAGATAAGATCAACAAATTACCGGAAAGAAAAGAAAGTATGTAAGTTCCGATAACCAGCCATACACAGAAAATATGTGGACGAAGAGGTGGGTTCATATTTCTGCATGGGACTTGAAAAGACAATATAAGGTCTGTAATTTTGGACAAATGGTAAAGACCTGCTGGTTTCTCAAGCGAAGGGGGAGGTCTACTAGTCACACAAGCAAACCTGTCGGCTCCCCCGTGTGTGTTCTCCGGCCGTCGCACTACTTCACAAAAAGGGTACCCACCACAGAAGAAATATATGTGCGAACTCTTTCTGACTGTATACCTATTTCACACAAACGTCTCCGTCGAAGAATAAAAATATAAATTATGTTTTTATATATCTACGAATTTTTGGTTGCTTGTCAAGCGGTTCAATATGCGACCCCATTACAATCTACACTCGCAGATTTTTTTGCTTTATCCGTTAACGTATGAACATATAACATACTTTCTCTTTATCATAGTGACATACTCACACAAAGATCTTTTACACACACAAAATTCATTAACTAGATTTGTACAATATAAACTACTACATTTAGTCCATCAATTTTTCTATCTTGTCATGTAAATAGTTGGTATGACGTTTCTTCTTCCTGGAAGCAAAGACCCCATATATTCAAAGATAAAATCAGGAGTGCGATAGTTGAGTTGAAACTAGACTGGTTGTTCAGAGCCCGGGTGCTGCTGTAACATACTCATATACATGCAGAAACATACGTTGCATAGTCATGATATGGCTCTGTGTGAAATGGACATATAATGTTCATATATATATAACATAGAGCATTGGAATCTCGAAACACGAAAAACACTAACGACTTCTTTGTTCAGGTACGAAACTTTTTATTACCTTTGAGTTTAAAGGTTCTTCGACATAAGGAGAGAGATACACATTCTTTCTATTCTGGCTTTTCCATCTGCCCCCCATCTCGTGCGACACCTGCCCAAGGCCTCTGCGAGCAAGCGAAAGTCAACCGTCGTCTCCCGAGGCATGTCTTAACTCTACTCACTGACTTTTTAAAAAAAATCCCCAAATCCTCCGCGCGCTTCCGGTGCGTTACGTCATTCACACTTGCTAGCACCGTTTCCCATCTGGGCAATTGTGATATCTCTGAGTAACACGTCCGCTCCGCCCACTCGCGCGTGAATACCTGTGTTAATGCTGCACCTCAGCAACCCATGCACTGAGCCGAAAGGTTTTCAGCCTAACTAAACCCAAAGGCACAAAACGAAATCCCACGGCCATTATATTACACACGAACGGACACAGTTCTTTAGAAAAATATACCTCTCACACTTTATTCGAAATGGTTGCGAAAGGGTTATGTGAGAGAGGTGAGTTGGAGGCTGAATAAAACTGCAACATATTGACCCCCAGCCCTTCTGGCTATAGCAGCACTTCTTTCTCGTTTTCCTGGGCTGCTCAGCCGGGGGCCCTGAGGGCCGCAAGCCCTCAGTCTGGAGCTGGTTATCACGCTGGCATTTTATCTCCAAAACTCTGACTCCAACTAACTGAATTTCCTGTCGCACCGGGTTATATCATTATTTGACACCTACCTGCTTCTTGTGGGCGTCACATTTGCACCCAACTCAACCCGTCAAGGTTATCCCCTGATATCTTCGACCGGATGCACCTGTTATTTACACTGGTGCATTTCTTATTTGACAGCTCGGCCGGGTCGGAGGTCAATATGTTACACTGCAACGCATCTACTGTGGTCAAATGAAATGTTGACGAGCCTAGTCGGCTGGGGCTGTAGAATACACCAACTGCATCTCTGCTGAGTAGTAATACTTCTTTAACGAGTGTCCTGGATATGACACTTAACAATCTGATGGTGAGGTTCCACTCTTGGAATTTGGGGGAATGTGAAGTACCTCTTCATTGCCATTGCTCTTAGGTCCACTATGGCCCGGTGTGGTAGCACATGATAGGGTCATATCTATGGGTCAAATAGACTTGCTTGACATTTAAAGGGAGTGTAAACCATTGACTAAAGTTAAACTGAATTGTTAGAAATAGAACTGTTTGACTGTTTATATGTGTAAACAAATGACAGATGTTTAATTTTAATATTCGTGATACTTGGAGTACTTGGAATCATGTAACTGTGTGCAAATAAAACTATTGATGTAGAATGCGTGGAACCATTTGACTGTGTGCAAATTAATGAATCCTTAAGTTGATTAAGTTGAATCGAATACGTACCTTAAAATGCTGAGTGTTAAGCAAGGCGGGAACAAGTAATATTAAACAAGATTTATGGTCCGACCTTAACCCCCTTTGTTACACTATATGGGGCGTTTTAGAAAACAAAACAAATGCAACTTCCCATTTAAACATTGGTTCGATTAAAACTGTTATTGAGGGAGTCTAGAATAAAATGTCTGAAGAATTTATTTTAAAGGCATGCAAATCGTTTCGAGGGCATGTTGATACTATTGTAATATAATCGCGGAGGGGTTTCGTTTTGTACATCTTGCCTTTCGGTTTAGTTAGGATGAGAACCTTTCGGCTCAGTGCATGGGTTAGTTTGGTGCAAACATGAGCGCAGGTGTTCACGCACGCACGGGGATGATGCGTCATTCACAGATGTCAAAATAAAACCCCAGATAGGAAATAGGACCAGGGGATGTGATTGACGTCATGCACCGGAACGTAGGCTGAGGATTTTTGGGATTGAAGAAAAAGCAATGAGTTGAGTTCCTGCGTCCGAACGGCAAGGTTGATTTTCGGGGCCCACCGAGGCCAGACCAGTAGTTTGCAGATGGCGTGCCGCACGTGGTTTGGGGGAGATGTAAAAGCAACCAGCATAAAAAGATTGTGTCTCTCTCTCCTCATGTCGAATAACCTTTAACTCAAAGGTAATAAAGTTTCGTACCTGAACCAATTTCGTGAATGTCGTGTATTTCGGATGGGTATGTTACACTACAGTTGAAAAAAATAGCAGCCACATTGAGTAAATTTACTGTTTTGGGTCTATGTTATTTTGCTGTTTATTTTTTAAAGTTATAATTGATCTTGTTTTATGATAGAGTCGTTTATTATTATAGTGACATATTCCTAATTTTGCTTCTACCGCCTGTAATAGAGTGATTTGAATTTAAACTCGCATACTTCGAGGCTGCAGTCCAACACTTTAACCATTGCGCCACAGAAATATTAGTCAAAGGTTTTGATATACTACGTTGTATACGAAAACTTTTGTTGGTGGTTTGCAAGATAGGAAATAGGTTGCTGTACAACAGCTGTTTTGCGAGATGCTGCTTCTAGGACTTTATATTTATCCTATTTACCAACCCCTCCGCTCGGGCAGGATATGACACAAGGTCAATTTTTTATGCGGAGTTTAACACGTTTGAATTTAGAGTTTTACTTCACCTAGACTAGTTGCCTCACCAAGGATGAAGGACCCAGTCTGTCCTACTATTTACCTATAGCTGGAGGGAGAATAATTGGATTCATACCTTTCCCAAGGGTGTTAGTGCTATGTGAAATGCAATCATTCTCGTCCAGGATTTGAACTCGTGTTGCCGTTTCCATTTCCTACGACGATAACCATCACACTACGGGCACCTCCTACTTCTAGGACCTGTTCAAAACATCATACTTGTGTTATACCCATTTCGCAAACTATCCAAGACAAACAAGACATGCTGGAAGTTGTCAGGATGAAATTAGTTCGGAAGACTTGAGAATATGCCGCTGTGTGCAATGAAAGAAATAATTCAGAAGAATAGCTACTCTGAACCATAGAATTATTAGTATTAGATAGGAATACTTAAAACTATACAACTAAGTACAATTTATTAGTATTAGATAGGAATAAAAGTAAAAAGTTGGCAACCGTAGTCGAGGGCGACCAAAAGGCTCCCTTTTCGATAGCTACTACACCAAGGTGTAGGGAAGGGCACTACTCCTTTCCCTGGATTGCTCCCCTTTACTCTTGATCCGTACCTTATAATGCTGAGTGTTAAGCAAGGAGTCATCAAGTACCATTGGAGAGGAATACTTGAAACCATACAATTGTATGCAAATTATTTGTATTGGATAGAAATACTTAAAACCATATAGCTGTGTGTAAATAACTTAGAGCATTAAATAACCTATAAGTCAGGTCTCTCTCTCTCTCTCTCTCTCTCTCTCTCTCTCTCTGCCTCTCTCTTGCTCTGTGACTGTGTGTCTCTCTCTCTCTCTCTCTATATATATATATATATATATATATAAAGTGTGTGTGTGTGTGTGTGTGTGTTGAACACAAAATGGTTCAGTCTCACATATATGCATACACTTTGTGTGGACAATATCTCCAGGACTTATTAGGTGCGACGACCGAAAAGTATGGATGGCGCGATAAGGGGGAATATTTATCCAACTTCACATGAAGTTTAATTTTCATGAAGTCACATTATAGAGTGGAGGATATTTATCCTACCTCCGTGCAAGACCTGGAGTCATTTATGTTGAGGGGCCACGTTCGAATCAAAACTCATACGTGGCTGTTACAAAAAATGTTTAATTGCCTTGGCATTTCCCATTTTTTAGGGGGTCAGGTGCCAAGTGATGAATTTAACCCTGCCAAGCAGGTATTTCCCGTGGGTAATGCCGCTGGGACCAGGCAATCAACCTAATAACACCCGGAAAACCATGGTTCGGCCAAACCTGTGGTATTCATACGAGAGACAGAGAGAGGGAGGTAAAATTGGTTTGGTTTGGTTTTAATGGCATATCAACTATTGTAGGTTATTTAATGCCAAATCTTTTTTATACATATAGATTAAATATACAATTTCCAAACACATTAGAAAACGAGTCAGAGCTCATATTTTACCCCCAGTTAAATGGTTTCACTTATTTCTATCTAATACGAATAATTTTACAATTAATCATTTATTTGCACACAGTTAAATATTTTCAAGTATTGCTATGTATCACTAACAATTCAATTAAACATCAGTCATTTGTTTACACACAGCTAAAATGATCAGTTCTATTTTAAATAACTGATTTTTGCATAAGTCAACAAAGTTCATCATCATCATCATGACGCGCCCTCAGCATGGATATTCCTAACCCTCTCTCACCACCCCTCCCTATCGTCCATCACTTCCGGTAGGTCCTCAGGGCTGCATCCCGTATCTACTCAGAGCTGCTTTATGTATGTTCGAGTTGGGCGCCCTGCCTTTGCTTGGCCATGTGAAGGGGTCCACAAGAGTACATCCCTTATGAGCTCGTCACTACTTCTCCAGCAGTGTCCCGCATGTCTGGTTCGTCTAATTTTGATAGTTTTGGTGATGGGTGGTAGGTGGCCGTACAACTGCTGCTTTGTAAAGTGTTGCCTATAAGACTTGCTCAATATTGTTCGCCGTATTCTTGTGTAGTTGCCGTCAACAAAGTTAAATGGTTCTAAGTATTGCTATTCAACACTAACAATTCAATTAAACATCAGTCATTTGTTTACACACAGTTAAATGACCAAACAGTTCTATTTCAAACAATTCACTTTAGCATAAATTATTTGTTTATACTCAGTTTAAATATCAAACAGTTCTATTTGACCCAAAGATAGGACCTATCAGGTGCTACAACTCTGGGCCAGTGTGGACCTGGGAGTGATGGCAATGAAGGAGTACTCCACATTCCCCCTAAACTCAAGCATTACTGGAGCCTCACCATCAAGTTGTCTAGAGTCATACTCAGGGCACTCATTGGCGCAGCCTTACCCCTCTGCAGAGATGAGGTCGGTGTATTCTACAGACCCAACTGACTGGCCAGGTGGGTGTCAAATGAATAAGAGCTATCTGCATATCTTGATAATCTTTATAATAATCATGTATATCAAATACGGTTTTAAATACGGATTGTTCAGATTTATATACAGGACACACATTGGGGGGATTACCCCTCTGCAGAGAAGCAGTTGGTGTATTCTAATATGAAATTATGTTTAAAACTCACTCATTCCAATGACGGAAATCAAGAGACGTATATTTTCTGATATTTTTCCTGATGTTTCTCCAACTTTTAGTCCTGAAGAGATTTTGGTTGGTTGGTTGGTTGGTTGGTTGGATTTTATTGCATATCAACCTTCATAGGTCATTTAACGCCAAATCCATTTTTATTCAAATTGTCAGTTCTATTTCAAATAATTCAGTTTAGCATGAGTACACAGTTTAATTGTAAAAACATTTCTATTTCAAGCTGTTCAGTTTATTCAAACAGTTCTAAATTAGCTTATTCAGTTTAGTATAAGTATGGATTTTGTATACACAGTTAAATGTCAAAACAGTTCTATATTAATGAAATCAGTTAAGTGTAAGTACAGTTTCAATGTCAAAAAACAGTTCCATTTCAAACAATTTAGTTTAGCATAAGTACGCAGTTTTAATGTAAGTTTTAATGTAATGACAGTTTAACTGTCAAAATCATTTCTATTTCAAGCTATTCAGTTTAGTCAAACTATTCTAATTCAAACAATTCAGTTTAGCGTAAGTATGTAGTTAGTTCTATTTAACCCGTAGATAGAGTCCTATCAGGTGCTACTATTCCGGGCAAGAGTGGACCTTGGAGCAATGGCAATGAAGTGGGACTCTGCATTCTCCAAAGCTCCAGCATAACTGGAACCTCACGATCAGATTGTTTAGTGTCATATCTAGGATATTCATTGGAGGGGGGGTCTTACCCCTCAACGTAGGTGCAGTCGGTGTATTCTACAACCCCAGCCGACTGGGCAAAAGAGATTTTAAGAGTTATTTGCGGTCGTTGGAACTCTATATACACCAGCTGTATTGCATTTTCTTGATATTTTGCTGTTTACCAAGAAGTGCAAACTTCCGTCAAGCAGAATATTCCAGTTGCCATTATGAAGGAAAAATTTGTTTTCGTGCAATTGCATAAAATCGAACAAATGGAGGATTGCTATGAGCAATATTTCGAATAACATGGAGATGTACGATAAAAAGAAAATGGCCCGCAAGGTCACCCAAAATTGATTGCTGCCGGCCGCTACTACGATCTTCTTCAAGGGGAACCATAAGATGTGAATTGGGCCAACGAGAACAAAGAAATTTAATCACTTCAAGAAAAGTCTTTTAACCTCTCAGTGGATTGGGCAATAATGTGGCTCGGTCCAGAAAATTACCGCATTGACTGATACTTGTTTGTTTCGTTCTTTCTTTAATGGCATAGGTTATTTAATACCAAAGCCATGCTTATAGAAGAACAGTAGGGGTACTATTTAACTCATAGCTGGAGAGATAAAGGGTTCATATCTTTCATAAGGGTATTATTAATCCTAAAGTGAACGTAATAGAACAAGTGGAGTTTGAACTCGCT
>OY757924.1:17115169-17207669 GCA_963585895.1 Sepioteuthis lessoniana
GACAAATACATAGGACCCTATCAGGTGCTACCATTCCTGGACAGAGTGGACTGGGAGCAATGGCAATGAAGGGGTGTTTCACATTCCCCAAATCTTCAAGACCGGAGTCTCGCCATTAGATGGTTTAGTGTCATATCCAGGACACTTGTTGGTGGGGGAGGGCTACTACTCGGCATAGAAACAGTCGGTGTATTCCACCGCCTCCGCCGACTTGGCCGAATTTGATTTAGGGTTAGGGTTACAGTTTTATATCAAATCCTGTTATATATATATATATATATATATATATATATATATATATATATATATATATATATATATATGATTTGAAAGCGAATATTTTAAACGAGTTGCTTGAGCTCATTTGTTAGCAAACAAATAAATGGTTTTGTTGTGTCGTAGCTAAGCACTTGTCGATAGGCAAGCCTACTTCGATGTATTGAATCAACATCCTACCATGTAAAAATATGGGACAATGCCGTTTTAATGTGGGGAGCCGAAGTTCAACAGTACAGCTGATTCAAAAAATATCTTAAGCCCCGTCGGCATTCTCCTTAAAAAAGGACGCTCAAGGCGTCAAGGGATAAACCTGATCCCGCCGAAGTTGGTAAAGGCCTGGGAGGACGGTCCCCAGAGACCAAAGGAGTTGTCCGTCTTAGCAATACGACATGAATACGAGGCTTATTCAGTAGGCGTGTCAGACGACTTTGACCGAGGTGAAGTAAACCTGCTTCGAGGTATTAAACACCCAACCATGCTAAAGTATTCCTATCTAACACTAATAATTCTATTCGATATTAATAATATTTCTTTCTAAATTCTATTTAATATTAATAATAACCCCAAATAAAAGATTAAACAGTTCTATTTGATCCTTGCTGTAGAATACCCAAATCCACCTCTGCAGAGGGGTAAGACCCCCCCCAACGAGTGTCCTGGATATGACACTAAACAATCTTACGGTGAGGTTCTAGCAATGCTGGAGCTTTGGGGAATGCGGAGTACCCCTTCATTGTCATCACTCCTGGATCCACTCTGGCCCGGAGTGGTAGCCACTGATAAGGGTCCTATCTATGGGTTAAATAGAACTAACAGCATACTTATGCTAAAATGAATTGTTTAAGTAAACTGAATAGCTTGAAATAGAAATGTTTTTGACAATTAAACCTTACTTACATTTAAACTGCGTGCTTATGCTTAACTGAATTATTTGAAATAGAATTGTTTTTAGACATTAAAACTGTATTTACACTTAACCGAATTGTTACATATAATAGTTTGAAATAGAAATGTTTTTGACAAACTGTTAACTTATGCTAATCTGAATTGTTTAAAATAGAACAGATTATTTACATAAAAATGGATTTGGCGTTAAATAAACTGCAAAGGTGATATGCCATAAAGCCCAACAAACCAAACCATCTATTTGACCCATAGATTGGCTGAAATTAATGATAATAAGGTGTAGTCCTCATTCTTCAAACTTCAAGACTGGTGCCTGACTATCAAATGCAGTTTCATGTCATACTCAGAACAGACAAAGGTTTTATGAACTATCAAGGAATGTCAAGTGCCGATATGTAGACAAATTTCAGTCGGGTTCGATGTTAGTTGATTCGTTGGTTGGGTTTTATGGCATATCAACCCTTGTAGGTTATTTAACGCCAAACCCATTTTTATACAAATAATCAGTTCTATTTCGAACAATTCAGTTTATCATCAGTACACAGATTAATTATCAAAAACATTTTATTTCAAGCTATTCAGTTTAGTTAAACAGTTCTAATTCAAACAATTCAGTTTAGTATAAGTACAGATTTTCTCCAAACACAGTTAAATGTCAAAACAGTTTACTTCAAGCAATTCAGTTTAGCATAAGTACAGTTTCAATGTTAAAAATGGTTCTATTTCAAGCAGTTCAGTTTAGCATAAGTACACAGTTTAATTTTTTAAAATAATTTTATTTCAAGCTCTTCATTTTACTCCAAAAATTCAAACACATCAGTTGAGTATAAGTATAGTTTTCTCCACACACAGATAAATGTCAAAACATTTCTATACTAAACCATTCAGTTTAACATAAGTACAGTTTCAATGTTAAAAATGGTTCTATTTCAAGCAGTTCAGTTTAGCATAAGTACACAGTTTAATTTTTTAAAATAATTTTATTTCAAGCTCTTCATTTTACTCCAAAAATTCAAACACATCAGTTGAGTATAAGTATAGTTTTCTCCACACACAGATAAATGTCAAAACATTTCTATACTAAACCATTCAGTTTAACATAAGTACAGTTTCAATGTTAAAAACTGTTCTATTTCAAGCAGTTCAGTTTAGCATAAGTACACAGTTTAATCTTCCCACTCGGCTGAGGCTGTAGAATACACCGACTACATCTCTGCAGAGGGATAAAACCCTCCCAATGAGTGTCCTGGATATGATATACAAACAATCTGATGGTGACGTTCCAGTGATGCTGGGGCTTTGGGGAATGCGGATAACCTTTTCATTGTCATTTCTCCCAGGTCCATTCTGGCCCGGCGTGGTAGCACCAGATAGGGCTCTATCTATGGGTTAAATAGAATTAAACTGCATACTTATGCTAAACTGAATTGTTTGAATTAGAATTGTTCGACTAAACTGAATAGCTTGAAAAAGAAATGTTTTTCATAATTAAACTCCGTACTTGCATTTAAACTGCGAACTTATACTAAACTGAATTGTTTGAAATGGAACTGTTTTTAACATTGAAACTGAATAATTTTTGCTCGCGGTTCTATCGATTGCGAATAATTTTTAACAGACCAATTTGATTCATAGATAGGACCCTAATAGGTGCTACCACTCTGAGTCAGAGTTGACCTGGGAGTAATAGCAAAAAATCTGAATATGAGCACTGGTAAAAAAGAAGAAAATCAGACATCATAGTAGTTATCCTCGTCAAATAAGAACATTAAGTTTATAAGTCCCAAAAATTCACTCTAAACTGTCCTGCAGGACACATAGCGTAACAGTTATAGGCGTTGGTTCCCAAGGCTTCTAAGGAGACAATCGTCTGGAGGTTGCAAGTTCAATCCTGACCGCAGGCGAGTAACAATACAGGAATACTTAACACTTGTACCCGGTTATAGCTAACGGAGTCAGAACAGGTGATTCCCGTGGATTCAATAAAGGCCGTAGTTCGAAGCTCCGAATTCGACAAACACCTGAAGACACGAGGACATATCGGTCGAAACGTTGTGGTAATAATGATGAAGACAATAGTCCGAAAACCCTTAATGATAAACGGTGTCAACTGTTTGAAATAGAACTGCTTTTACGTTTAATTATTTTTTAAAAATACTTATGCTAAATTGAATTGTTTGAAATAGAACTGTTTCGTCATTGAAACTGCGTTCTAATGCTAAACTGAATTATTTGAAATAGAACTGTGTTTGACATTTAAACTGCATACTTGTGCTAAACTGAATAGTTTGAAACTGTGTATACGTATAAAAATGGATTTGGCATTAAATAACTTGCCATGGTTGATGTTGGATATCACCCACATTTTTCCACACAATGAACTAGTGCTTCTGCCATATATAGCAGTAGCTACTAATACCAAGGCAGACTAGAAGGTGAAGAGCAGCTTCTTATAGGAATAGTATGAGAGCGTTGGAGACTGGAGAACGCACTAGATCACCTTACTTGCTACCGTAATAACGGAAGCCAATACTATCGTTGGACTATATCTTTATTCTGTATTCACTAATCCTATGTTCTTGTCTACTAATAGTCTCTCTATTGTATATACTTTTTCCTGAGAATATATCTCTATTTCCTCTCATATCGTGTTTTGTCCATTATTCAATATTACAAGCGTTCACTAACCAGAACGCAACAGTTGATATGCCATAAAACCAAACCAAACCAATCCAGATCTCTAGAACTGTAGTCTCACCATCAGATACAGTTTAGTCTCATACCCGGTACATTTCTTCTTTTTTTTAGTGGGGGTTGGTCATGTCTTTCTATTATGGATACAGTCAGCCCTATAGACTAGGCGTTGCTAGATCTCTTTCGCAGCAATGAAATTAATCTTAATTGGTGTCCCACTGTCCTGGCCCTCTTCCAAACTAAATAAATCATTCTCTCTCCCTCCCTCTCTCTCTCTCTCTAAAAATATATATATATATATAAAGAGACAGAGACAGAGAGAAAAAAAGAAAGAGAGGGAAAAGAGTAGGAGAGTGAGAGAGAAAGAGAATGGGAATGTTTGATAGGAACAAATGATGTACTTTTCCTGCTAATGATATATCTTCGTTACAATCTTGTGTGTTGTTTGCGAACCTTATCCAGAAGGGTAATCAGTGTCGAACAAACTCACATGTGGTCACATTGTTTCCCTCAAGGCCAAACTATAAGAGAAAATCATGGATTAGACAGATGATGTCTTTAGGGATGTGTGTGTGTGTGTGTTAAGGCGATCAGATGACTGCAGAGGAGATCGGTGCTTTCAAATATTATTCACACACACACACACACACACACACACGCATGTCTAGCCACACTGAAAAGTTGTGATACAACGAAACAGTCTGTCTGTGGATGACAATATATATATATATATATATATATATATATATATTCGATCTTTTCTGAAAAGTTTGACCAAGACGTATTACTAGCAGTCGAAGTACATTATTCGTCCCCATCATACATTCAAATGGAATGTGACCAAATGAGGTTTATTTTTCAAAATAGTCATCATAATCTTTAAACCCATGTTATTTTCATCCCACCCTCATATATATATATATATATATAGTTGAGTTGGCGACCTTAGTCGAGAGTAACCCGAATGCTCCCTTTTTAACAGCTACTTCACCGAGGTGTAGGGAAGGACACAACTCCTTCCCCTGAATTGCTCTATTTTACCCTTGATAGTACCTTATAATGCTGAGCGTTAAGCAAGGCGGTATCAAGTACCATTTTAACAACGTCTGACGATTCTAGTTCCTATTGCTACATAAAACTAAGAGTATTGTGGCCGTCGAGGAGAGGGTAGGTGGACCTCGATTATTTTTGCTTTTTACCAAGCTCTGCCAGCCGGCTTTGAGCACTTTTTGTAATTTATTTTGAATCGTTTAAAAAACAGTTTCTTATTTAACGATAAATATATGTGTGTGTGTGTGTGTGTGGTTAATCCTATTGTGGAAAAAGACATGAAACAGACTTATTGCGTTTATAATCCTAACACACATATATATATCATCATCATCATCATGTCATGCCGTCAGCACGGATATCCCTGACCCTCTCTCGCCACTTCTCCCTATCATTCATCGCCTCCGGCAGGTCTTCAGGGTTACATCCTGTGTCCTCACATAGTTGCTGTATGTAAGTTCGAGCTGGTCGTCTTGCTTTTGCACGGCCATATGTGGGGGTTCATAGGAGTACATCACTTATGAGCCCACCCTTGCTTCTCCAGCAGTGTCCTGCGTGTCTGGTTCGTCTTACTTGTATAGTTTCGTGATGGGGGGGGGCAAGTGTCCGTATAGTTGGTTCTTGTGGGGTGTTGTCGCCAGGACTTGTTCAATACTGCTCTCAACATTCTTGTGTAATTGCCGGCTAGTTTCTTCTCCAGCCGTTTAGTTAGCGTCCATGTTGTGCATCCATATAGCAGTATCGATACAACCGCAGCCTGGAAGAAACTGCGTTTCATTTTATCGGTCAGGTCTGATTTCCATATGATCGAGAGCCTATCAATTGCCGTCCATGCTTTCATCAGTCGTGTGTCGATATCTTTTTCGGTTGATGAGACACTACTTCCTTGGTAGGTGAATTTGTCTTCTAGTTTCAGAGAGGTTCCGTCTAATGTGGCAATGTTACGCAATATATATATATATATATATATATATATATATATATATATATATATATATATATGTTAATGTACATATGTCATTTACTTAGCTTAGATTATTTTGGCACAAGCCTAGAGTTAAGAAGCAATGATTGTAAATCGTACTCATGAATAAAAGCCTTCTATCCTGGCTTGTTAGCCATTGCACCTCTTCCCCAGTTGGCATACTTATGCTAAACTGAATTGTTTGACTAAACAGAATTGCTTGAAATAGAAATGTTTTTGACAATTAAACTGTACTTACATTTAAACTGCATGCTTATTCTAAACTGAATTATTTGAAATGGAACTGTTTTTTGATATTGAAACTGTACTTACACAAAACTGAATTTTTTAATATAGAACTATTTTGACATTTAACTGTGTGTAAACAAAATCTGTACTTATACTAAACTGAATTAGCTGAATTAGAACTGCTTGCCTAAACTGAATAGCTTGAAATAGAAATGTTTAACACAATTAAACCTTACTTAGATTTAAACTGCGTACTTATCCTAAACTGAATTGTTTGAAATAGAACCGACTATTTGCATAAAAATGGATTTGGCGTTAAATAACCTACAAAGGCTGTTATGCCATAAAATCCAAACAACAAACCAACCTCGTCCAATCAATATTCCAATGGTGTCAACAAAATAAGAATTTTCTTCTATTGTTTTAGAGAAAATAAATGTGAAATTTGCGGTCGAGTGAAGAATCTTGAAGGTCAGAGACGTAAGAAAAATAGCTTCACAGAAACGTAATTATGTGCAGATTAACTCTCAATAGATATTTACAAAGCACTTTTTAAAAGACTACCTTGTTAACCTGGCCCAGAGTCTGCATCTCTGCCCCCAGCGGGGGATATGACACTAAACAATCAGATGGTGAGGCTCCTGTAATGATCAAGCTTTAGGGAATGCGGAGTACCCCTTTATTGCCATCACTCGCAGGTCCACTCTGGCCTGGAGAGGTAGCACCTGATAGAGTCCTTTCTATGGATTAAGTAAGTAAAAAGCAAAGTTGGAAACCGTAGTCGAGGGTGACCCGAACGCTCCCTTTTTTTTACAGTGTACTTATGCCAAAGGGAATTGTTTTAAATAGAACGGTTTTTGACATTTAAACTGCCCACTTATACTAAACTGATTTGTTTGGAATAGAACTGTTTCTATGTATAAGAATGGATTTGTTATTAAATAACTTACAATGGTTGATGTGCCATAAAACCAAACAAAACCATAATTTGTAAACCACTTCACCATGATAAGTCGACCAACTTAAATTCCGCAAGATTACATCTATTTAAAACAAGAAGACCGTGATTCGCTCACCTGGTAGTAGCACTAATTTTTTCACATTATCGGTAATGTCTTGCACAGAAATATATTGGCAACTTTTTTTTCATAATCTATGTAGACAATAGACTAATGTCAATAGCCCTAATAAAAGAAACTTGTTTCACACTAAAGAAAAGGCAACAAGCAGTCAATATTCCCCAGAAACTATCATTGATGCAGACTATGCAGATGATCTAGCGCTTCTCGCAAATACACCTGCTCAAGCCAAATCTTTGCTTCATAACCTGGAGCAGGCAGCAAGAAACATTGGTTTCTTCGTGAACTCTGATAAAATAGTTATCGTGTGTTTCATCTTATTAAATAGCAAGCTTCCAGTCACGCTTGCTGTTTTTCTACAATGTTCGCTTTGGCATTAAATAATCCACGAAGGTCGATATGCCATTAAAGCAAATAAACGAAACGAAAAGGCAAAACTTTAAAATTAGTAGACTAGTTCACATACCTCGATAGTAATATCGCATCTACTGAAAGCGGTGACAAAATGCATGCACGTAAAGCATGTGTGGGGCTGGGAAAGGTTTTTAATTATTATTGCGGAATAAATAAAAATTAATTCTCAGATTAAGAAGCCTCATCTCAAAATGATTCCAATTAAAGACAAGTACAAAAATTCGGTACGGACCCGACTCTGGAAGACCAGATAAGGATTTATAAGACCAAAAAAAATCCATCCTTGATCGCCTTTCGGGGCCAGTGGCGCAGCGGATAGAGGCGTTGAGTCTCTACGGTTCCAGGTGAGCATTGTCAGAAGATAGCGGTTTCAAATACTACCCAAGCCGGCCAGAGGTTTACTTAGTCAAAAACGTGGTGCGATAGACAACAACTATAGAAGGCAGTAATTACTGGGGATACAGTTACAAGACTCAGCATTCCTATCCGAGGTCGCGGTAAATCACCTGAAGAAGGCCAGAGGTGAAATTTGGCCGAAACGTAGTGAAAGAAGAAACAACACAAAAACTACCAAGATGAGGACAAAAAGTCCGCAATAAATAAAAATTAATTATCGTGATTGTGTTGTAGGTTGTCGGTGTTGGTAAATTGTTTGGTTCGAATGGAATGATTTTGAGTTTCCCATCTGACTCCTTTTTTTTCTTATAACCCCGTTAACTTGCTGTCTTCTTTTGCTTGTGGGAAAGCTGCAAGAGAACTGAAGATAGAATGAAAGATACAAGGATAATTTTATACTCAAAACCTTATTTGGAGGTTTACGACTATTCTTTGGTGTGGAGTGTTTTCCTGAACCTGTAGAAGTATTCGCGTTTCCCAGACAAGGTGTTGAAAAATCATATTCGGTCGGTTACAAGTTCGAGGGTTGGTCGTATATTCAATGAGGTATGTTTAGCAAAGACGATTACTAGCAGGAGACAAGCTGGCTATCGGGGCTCGGGACCCAATCAGCATCGCTCACTCCTAGCAGCCGAGAGAAAAGGGTCCGTCTAATTGCAGTGGTGAATGTTTAGTGAGAGAATTTCTCTTTTGACACCAGGGAGCTCATCTTGTCAGACATTTGCCCAGTTGGCTGGGGCTGTAGAATATACTGACTGCTTCTCTGCAGAGGGGTAAGACCCCCTCCTAACGAGTGTCCTGTATATGACACTAAACAATCTGATGGTGAGGTTCCAATAATGCTGGGGCTTTGGGGTATGCAGAGTACCCCTTCACTACTATTGCTCCCAGGTCCACTCTGGTACAGCGCGGCAGCACCTTATAGGGCCCTATCTATGGGTTAAATAGAACTAACGGCATACTTATGCTAAACTGAATTGTTTGACAAAACGAAATAGCTTGAAATAGAAATGTTTTTGACAATTGAACTGTACTTACATTTAAAAAGTGTTTATGCTAAACTGAATTGTTTGAAATGGAACTGTTTTGACATTGAAACTGTACTTACACTAAACTGAATTACTTAATATAGAACTGTTTTGACATTTAACTGAGTGTAAACAAAATCTGTACTTATATTAAATTGAATTATCTATATTAGAACTGTTTGGATGAACTGAATAGCTTAAAATAAAAATGTTTTTGATAATTAATCTGTGTACTTATGCTAAACTGAATTTTTTGAAATAGAACCGACTATTTGTATAAAAATTGATTAGGCGTTAAATAACCTAAAAAGGTTGATATGCCATAAAAACCCAACCAACTAACTAGTCAGGCATGCGTGGATTTCACTTCCTGTCACAGGCCTCTTGGGAACTGCTATTTTTTATTCATTCACTTTATTTTTTTATCTATTTATTTATTTTAATATGGTTTAAGATGGTTTTCCTCATGGGCTGAGGCCACTTTTTTTCATATCGGCTGTCTTCTTCATATTGGTCAAAATTACTGGACGATTTCATCTCCCCGTTGTCATGGAGGTGTTCCACGCGGTCGTTCCGGTCTCTCTGATACCACTCAACCACTGGTCGAGTCCACTTGTTAATGAACCTTATGACGTGTCTGACAAAAAGGAACGTCTATTTTCAGTGCTCCACAGTCACGACCTTTGCTCCACTCTGCCCTTGAATTTCGATGTTTCGGATGTGCTTCTAGCATGAATATTTTTATTGCCCTATCTACCGCAATCAGTCTTTGTTCTTTTTTCTTCGTAGTTGGACACGAGGCAAATCGATACTAGAGCACATATTTTATAATGATAAATACCGTCCATCTTGATCTTATTCTTCGCCACATTTCAGCATCCACGTCTTGGCAGATATTCACAAACCGATGTATATATTTACCATAAACAGGGTATGATACAAGGTCAATTTTTTAGCCGAGTTTAACAGGTTTGAATACAGTGTTTTCCTTCTCCTTGACAGGTTTCTGCACAGGTTTCGTTTGGTTTGGTTTTATAGCATATCAAACCATTGTAGGTTATTTAATGCCAAAGCCTTCTAATACATATCTATCAAATATATATTATTTCCCTTGGATGGGTTTTATGGCATATCAACCATTGTAGGTTATTTAATGCCATATACTTTTTATACCTATATACTAAATAGATATGATTTGGTTGGGTTGGGTTTTATGGCATATCAACCATTGTAGGTTATTTGATGCCAAATCTTTTTTATACATATATATTGAATATATTCATGATTTATAAACACATCTTATAGATGATATTATCAAACGAGCCTGAGTTATTTTTTGCACGTAGTTGGTTGGTTGGTTGGGTTTTATGGCATGTCAACCATTGTAGGTTATTTAATGCCAAATCCTTTTTATACATATATATTGAATATATTTATGATTTATAAACACATCTTATAGATAATATTCTCAAACGAGTCTGAGTGTTTTTTTTTTTTTGCACATAGTTAAATGGTTTCCTTCTCCTAGACTGTCTAGAGATGACAGGTATTCCCTATTATCTATTCACTGGTGCAAGCGCTTGGCCTTTCCAATTTGACTAACATTTCCACTCAAAGATTTTACTTAAGTCACTTGAACAATTCGTGACCAAATTCAGCTAAATAATGAAATAATTAATACAATTAACCTTCACAGTTATTATTACATAGCTGAGTTTCTTGGATACTTTGCAAACTATTGTGAGTTCGATTCTTATTGGGTGCTCCACACATTTGGCCTTCTCTTATAGTCTAATGTTTAGCGATTTTTAAGGTTATCGTAAATACTAGGTTTTTTCAAAACCTTTTCACAAAGATTTGTGAACCCAGCCTGCTTTGGATATATATATATATACGAGGGGCCTTCAATAAGTTTCCAGGCTGTTAAAATTGTCATAGACTCTTGAAAAGTCAGCATATTATTGCTATACATCTTATGAGACGACTGACAAATTTTTATAATTTCAGCTTCAAATGATCAGTTACAACATCAATTGGAATACACCCTGATTGTCATAGCTGGGGAATTTCAAAAATGCAATCTGACACTTCAGAAGAGCGATATGCAGTAAAATTCTGTTTTAAACCGGGAAAAAATGCCACAGAAACGTATGGAATGCTTCAGACTGCATTTCGACCATCTTGCATGAATCGAACATCAGTTTTTGAGTGGCATAAGAGATTCAAGGAAGCCACGGAGTCTGTGAGAGATGATGAGAGGTGTGGGAGGAGTAAGGAAGTCAATTCACCAGAGTTGATTGGCCAAACGGTTAGTGTTAGGGTTACTATGTTGAGGTTTTAAGGGAGTTCAAGAAGAGATTCCTAGGGAAGAGGCCAGCACTCTTCAAATCGGCTCAGTAGAATTTCCACAACTCCAACCATGTCACAGACTATTTGACCAATAGGGGCATCAACACAGTTCCTCACCCTCCCTATAGTCGAGACCTTGCTCCCTGTGACTTTTGCTTATTCCCTAAACTCAGAGGCTGTCGTTATGAGACAATTGAGGAGATGAAACAGGCTGTGACAAAGGTCATTGACACGCTTACACGAGAGGACTTCCATGGGGCCTTGCAGAAGTTGTTGGAACGGTACATTAAGTGCATTACAGCCGGAGGAGATTACGTCGAAGGGGACTAGAGTTTCATGTGTGTACAATCAATAAAAGTGCCCATACGAAAAAATTCTGGAAACTTATTGTGTGCTCCTTGTATTTATATATATATACATACATATATATATATATATATATAGGGAGAGAGAGAGAGAGGGAAGGAAGAGAGAGAGAGGAAGGGAGAGAGAGATGAAGAACCTGCTTGGTTGGTTTGCTGGTCGATGTTTTACGACATATCACTCCTTGTGTGTTATTTAACGCCCAATCCTATTGATAGATAGATAGCGAGAGAGAGAGAGAGAGAGAGAGAGAGAGAGAGAGAGAGAGAGAGAGAGAGAGAGTGGGGGAGATTGATATTATTTGTAAGCGAATAGCTGGTAGGTGACTTTATTTTTAAACGAGTTGTTACAGTTCATTTATTTGCACTCAGTTAAATGCTTACAGTTATTGCTATCTAACACTAATAATTCTTTTTAGTATTAATCATATGTTCGCACATCGCTGATCGGTTTCAAGTATGGCTATATGACATTCTTTTTAGCAAGTATTTTTTTGTAATACAAATAATTTGCACACAGCAGTATGATTTCAAATAACTAAAAATAATGATCCTTTGTAAATTATTGAATAGTTCTATTTGACCCATAGATGGAACCCTTACTGGTACAACCAATCCGAGTCAAGTGGACCTGGGAGTAATGGCAGTGAAGGAATACTCTGCATTTCCCAAAGTTTCATCAGACGCAGTTTAATGTCATACCCGGGACACTCGTTGCGAAGAGGTTACCCCTCTGCAGTGGTGTAGTTGGCGTATTCTACAGCACAGGCCGACAGATTGATAGATAGATAGATAGATAGATTAAGAGCCAATAATCCACTTCTAAAGACAGGCCACATAAATATTCCTCTTTTCCCCAACACCACCTTCTCCCAAAAAAGAAAATAAAATGGTTTTATTTTCACGGTTATGAAATAGCAATTTTTTTTTGTATGAAAAAAAATTATTTCAAATAGAAAATTTAAAAAATGATGCGTCCCGTCCAAATGAAGTGTGTAAATTCTCAATACACCACACAGACTTCAAACAGTCCGGACAAAATGAATTT
Source organism: Sepioteuthis lessoniana (assembly GCA_963585895.1). Classification (NCBI taxonomy): domain Eukaryota; kingdom Metazoa; phylum Mollusca; class Cephalopoda; order Myopsida; family Loliginidae; genus Sepioteuthis; species Sepioteuthis lessoniana. The sequence continues at coordinate 17,127,988 of OY757924.1, forward strand.
ATGAACGAGCGATCGAAAGCATTTACTGCTTTCCGCCGGAAAACAACTTAGTAGCACTTCCTGCCTGGTTCTAGTCGATACACAAAGATGGAGGCAGTCTCTTTTCAACGTGGACTGTTTATCGTTACTGACTGCCAACTGCTGAGTGATCATTTTCCGTTAGTTAATATGTCTTTATTCGTTTTCATTCATAACGAAGGTGAATACAAATTGATGGTGATACTAAGTAAATTACTATTTTATTGCCATTTAGCTATTCTTTACAATGTTTCTCTATTAATGATATGTGCAGATCAATGGTATCCTGTCTCAACAAATAAAAGCGTCCAGCCTCTAGATTTCACCTTAATTCATAGAACGTTGCTCGTTAGCTTATTGCCGGATAGAATGACATAATCTACAGCCTCAAAACTACGGAAAAAGGAAGCATTATAATTATTATATTAAACTGGACGACTCGTGAAACCAATGGGCTCCCGCTGAGGAATATTGCACGCTTGCTTGTCATCGGATATTATAACCCAATTTCCAGTCTCCAAAGTTCGGAGAAAGACAGTATTTCGGTTATTTTCAACGGTGATAAGTTACCTAATTTTACAATATATACTATTAAACAAGACCTATATTTCAAATTGATGGACGGGATTTAAGCATGAAAAAACCATAAATTTCTATTCAAAACCGAAAGTCAAGTCACTGCCTTCTCCAATTTTGATTTTGGAATTAACTTCTCCAAGAAAGATTGCCTTCACCTAGGGTTTGACATTAGAATGATTCTCTTTCTATATATATATAAGTATAAAGTGGCTGGCATTACCTCTCAGAAGAAGGCCATCTCTACAATTCTTCAGATAACATATATCGAAGTCTTTACGATTTATGGTTTTATTTCTATTTTCATATATATATATATATACATATATATATATAGGGTGCGAAATCAAAATACGAAATAATTTTTAAAAGCTTTTTTTTTAATCTGATTAGTCCAATTTTTAAAGAAAAAAAAACGCAATAAATCTAAATTGTTATGATGACCTTTATTATTCAAGTACTTTTTCATTAAAATTATGCCCAATATGTGTGAGCAGGAAAAGAAGAAACAAAGAATCTATCATTGGCTCAACACCGAAACCAAGCCAAAAAAAATTTCCAAAATAATTGTAGTTTCTTTATGGCCTCCATTAAGTCCATACCTTATCTCCCTTGATTACGCTATACGGACCGTTTTAGAAAACAAAACAAACGCAACTTCCTATCCAAATATTGGTTGGCTAAAGACTACTATTGAGGAGCAAAGAAATAAAATTTCTGAAGAATTTATTTTGAAGGCATATAAATCGTTTCGGTGGCTTGCTGATACAGTAATTTTTTTAAAAAAATGACGGCCATATTGAGGAAATGTTCTATTTTGTGTCTATTTTCTTAATTTGTTGTTTATTTTTTTAAAATTAGAATTAATTTTTTTTTTATAATAGGGTCGTTTATAATCATACTAGAATATACTTCTTCACTCTGTATATATATATATATATATATTTCGTAAATAAACTTTTTTAAAATTTCCTTCAAAACATCTGATTTTTTCTGCACAGTGTAAATTTTACAATATTTACATTCATAGAAATTAGATATTGATTTCTTCCTTTGTTTAATGGCATATCAATCTTCGGAGTTTATTTAATGCCTATCATTATTATTCAAAGCATATAATTGTTGAAAAAGTGGTACTATTTAACCCATAACTGGTAACTCAATACCTGATCAAATTGCCCTGTCCGCTCGAGCTGTAGAATACACTGACTACACCTCTGCAGGAGAGTAAGGCCCCGTTCTTATGCTAAACTGAATTGTTTGAAATAGAACTGTTTTACATTTCACTATTTGGGGACAAAAACTATACTTATACTAAAATGAATTGTTTGAATTAGAACTGTTTGACTAAACTGAATAGCTTGAAAAAGAAATGTTTTTTGTTAAATTGAATTGTTTGGAATAGAACTTATTATTTTTATAAAGATGATTTGGCATTAAATAACCTTCAATGGTTGATATACCATAAAAAACCAACAAACCAACCAACCAACTAGACCAAAATTACACTTCAATATCTCTGTAATAGATAGATATGCTTAGAACGTGTTATATATATATATATATATAGAGAGAGGGGGGGAGATGCGGAATGTGTAATAGATAGATAGATAGATTGATAGATAGATAGATAGATATGAAAAGCTCGAGATAGATAGATAGATAGATAGATAGAGAGATAGATAGATAGATAGATTTGTATATAATATATATATATATATATATAGAGAGAGAGAGAGAGTGGGGGAAGAGATAGATAGATAGATAGATAGATAGATAGATAGATAGATAGATAGATAGATAGATACGAAGAGTGTACATAGAAATTTTAAAATCCTCATAAATCGATATTTATATATAAGTGCTATTTCACAGGCAGCAATATTTTAGTCCATTTAAATTCACCCGAGCCTTCCCACAAATAACAAAAAATAATTCTCTGTAGCTACACTGTGCGTTTTTTTGCTTATAAACATTGACCACTTTTTAAACGAATTCTTGTTGGCATGGTGTTATTCTGAGAATCCGAAAGAAAATTGAATCTAAAATAACCAAATCCCAAACGTGACGCTCATATTATTCAGCTTCAATCCTACCAAATTCGGTTTGAGAGTAGATAGAACCGTATTAATTATCCCATTTTCATGCATACATTCTCATAGAGGCGATCACGGTAGAACGATTATTGTCGTAGAAACTATGCACGGTGAGCAGAGTACAAATCCTGATCGTAGCTGTCATTTCGCGTAGCCCTAATTGCACTTGTGAAAGATATAATAGTTTCACAGCATCTCAAAAGAAGAGATTAAGGAGTGCTTCAGCCAGTGGAAAGCTCACTGGAATAAGAGCGTCGAATGCCTTATTCTTTGTTCTTTTTACGAATTTTCAAAAGGTTCCTGTCAAATTTTCACTCTTCTCTTTTTTCTTTCGCCTATCCGAAATTTCAAAGGGTACGACTCTTTTCTCTGAATTATTCCACTTGATACGTACTTTATAATTCTGAGTGTTTAGCAAGGAAGTATTAAGTACCATTTCTTAAGTCTTTGGTATAACTCGACCTTGGAGTGAACCCCGGTCTCCCGGACCATAGGCGAACACTCTGACGCACCTGAGTTCTTTTTGAACACAGTTAAAGGTGCTATATAACAGCAACAATTTTTAACTTAAGTCATTTGTTTACACTCATAATTTGTAGGTAATTCAATTTTTAAATGTGTTAGAACTCATTTAGTATTCCGATTGTTTTTATACCGTTAAATGAATTCAATTATTACTAATACTAATAATTATAATAACACATATATTAAGTTTTGTGTGCATAGACATGGAGGCTAATGCCTGCGGCGGCTCGTTCCAAACTATTCAGTAGTGTTTCGGACTGGTAGACAAATTCACCTACCTTGGAAGCAGTGTCTCATCAACCGAAAAAGACATCGACACACGGCTAATGAAGGCATGGACAGCTATCGATAGGCTATCGATCATATGGAAATCAAACCTGACCGATAAAATGAAATGCAGTTTCTTCCAGGCAGCGGTCGTGTCAATACTGCTGTATGGATGCACTACTTGGACGCTAACAAAACAGCTGGAGAAGAAGCTAGACGGCAATTACACAAGAATATTGCGAGCAATATTGAACAAGTGCTGGCGACAACACCCCACAAGGCACCAACTATTCGGCCACCTTCCTCTCATCACGAAAACTATCCAAGTTAGACGAACCAGACATGCAGAACTCTGCTTGAGAAGCAAGGACGAGCTCATAAGTGGTGTACTCCTATGGACCCCCACATATGGCCAGGCAAAAGCAGGACGACCACCTCGAACATACACTCAGCAGCTATGTGAGGATACGGGATGTAGCCCTGAAGACCTGCCAGAGGCGATGAACGATAGGGAGAAGTGGCGAGAGAAGGTCAGGGATATCCGTGCTGGCTGCACGACATGATGATGATGATGATGATATATAATAATTCATACATGATGATAATGATAAATACTTAGAATTCTATTCCATATTAATCATTTGTTGATAGTAATGTGGTCTCAATTATTGCTATTTAACACTAATCATTACACGAGTTCAAATCCTGGACCAGACTGATTGTATTTCACATAGCACTAATACCCTTGGGAAAGGTATGAATCCAAAATATTCTCCCTCCAGCTATGGGTAATAGTAGGGCAGACTAGGTTCTTCAGCCTTGATGAGGCAACTAGTTTAGGAGAAGGAAAACTCTGAATTCAAGCCTGTTAAACTCCGCTTAAAAAATGACCTTGTGTCATATCCTGCCCGAGCGGAGGGGTTGGTAAATATGAACACTAATTATTCTGTTGAACACTATTTATCGATTTGCACAAAGTCAAATGGTTCCAAGTATTTTTATGTAATACCCATAATTCACTTTAGGCACTCAGTTAAAGAGTTTCAAGTATTAATATTTAATACAAATAATTCCCTACAACATAACTCATTTGTTTCCACACAGTTAAATTATTCCAAGTATTGCCATGTATCACTAACAATTCAATTAAACATCAGTCATTTGTTTGTATACAGTCAAATGATCAAACAGTTCTATTTCTAATAATTCAATTTAACATAAGTCAACAAAGTTAAATGGTTCCAAGTATTGCTATGTGTCACTTACAATTCAATTAAATATGTCATTTGTCTCCACACAGTTAAATGATTAAACAGTTATATTTCTAACAATTCAATTTAGCATAAGTCAACAAAGTTAAATGGTTCCAAGTATTGCTATGTGTCACTAACAATTCAATTAAATATCAGTCATTTGTCTCCACCCAGTTAAATGATCAAACAGTTCTATTTCTAACAACTTACTTTAGCATAAGTCATTTCCCCACAGTTTGAATGTCAAACAGATCTATTTGACCCATAGATAGGATCCTATCAGATGCTACCACTCCTGACCAGATTGGACTTGGGAGCAATGGCAATGAAGAGGTACTCCACGTTCCCCAAATCTCCCAGGATGCAGCATTACCATTGGATTGTTTAATGTCATATCCGAGACATGCGTTGCAGTCGGTGTTTTCTCCAGCCCCTGCCGACTGGGCTGTATTTACTTATTCCTCATTTTTTATCTTAGTTTTATTCATACTAATTCATTTATTTTTACTTTTTAAATGATTCAAATATAGCCTTTGCTGTAGTTAGCTATCTGGTGCTTAGAAAGAATTTGTTTCCGTACCTGCATTCAGATAAAAGTTCTGATCCTTTATCTTAGGATTTTTTTGTTCTGGGAAGAGCCTTGTGGCTATTTTTTTCCAAGTTAAATGTTGCAGGGTTATGTGGTGTTGTTGTAAACAAGTGCTACTTTTCTTATTTTCCATATTATATATATATATATATATATATTATGGTTGTGTATATATATATATATATATGAAAACTTATATATATTTATTTATAGTTATCATTATATATATATAAATATATAAAGTAAGACAAACAAGATATTCGGGGCACTGCAAGAAAAGGATGAACTTATAAACAACGTTCTCTGATGGACTCCTATTTATATACACACCAGTGTTGGTTGACCAGCAAGGACTTACATATATCAGCTCTGTGCTGACACTGGATGCAGTCTAGAGGATCTGCCTAGGGTGACATAACGTAGAGTTAGGGAACTCCTTGCTTGAGGATGATGATAATGATACATTAGACTGATACCAATAAAAGTAATCGTTGTAAAAGATAAATGTACTCACGCTGAGTTTCACGCTTTCATGATCTTCTAACGACGAAGAAAGCTTTTTTAACTTCCATTACATTGTCTCTCTCTCTCTCTCTCTATATATATATATATATATATATATTCGATTTCGACTGGAAAATATTATTTTCAAATGAACAGAGACAGTGAGGTTAAACTGTTTGTCAGAAAAGATATGGACTTTTAGCATATTTAATGTGAAGCACGGCAAAAAGTAGTGAAAAATATTTCTTAATGTAATATAAAATGGCGCCAACTCGAATGTGTTTACTTCACAAAAATGAAATCCAAAGTGTGAAACGAAAGATAATTTAAGCTAATTGTTTTTATATTTGCATAACTCACCGTGAGACATATTAAACTCCATTTCCATTCGATGCGTGTGTATATATGTGTGTGTATGTGGCGTCTTCTTCAAACAATACAGATACACTTCTCGTATTAGGAGGCATTAGTGCGAAACGGTTATCGTCGTAGGAAGAGGAATCGATGACCCGATTTCAATCCCTGGCTGAGTCTCTTTTCTTTTACTTTCGCGCAAATGCCCGTTGGAAAGGCATGAATTTATCTATTCTTTCCCCAGCTATGAGTAAATAGTAGGGCAGATGGGTTCTTTAGCTACGTTTAGGAAACTGTTCGTGGATAAAGAAAACTCAAGATTCAAACTTGTTAAGCCTTAAAAATTGACCTTGTGTTACATTCTGCTTGTGGCGAAAGGGTTGGGTAAGTACATCGTCCTCTTAAAAATTGAACTTGTGCCCATCCTGCTTGTGCTTGAGGGATTGGATAAATACATAATAGTAAATAGTAAAGTTGGGGACTATAGTCGAGAGTAACCAGAAAGCTCCCTTTTCTATAGCTACTACACCGAGGTGTTAGGGAGGGTGCTACTCTATTCCTGGATTGCTCCACTTAATCCTTAACTTATATATAAGTGCTAAGTAAAGTAGCATCAAGTACTATATTTTGAGACATTGGTATGACTTGACCTGGGACTGAACCCCGATCTCCCTGATCGTTGGCGAACAGTCTTCTCATTAGGCCATAGTTCTCTTAAAAATTGACCTTGTGTCTCATTCTGCTTGTGGTGTAGGGGTTGGGTAAGCACATAATCCTCTTTAAAATTGACTTTGTGTCACATCCTGCTCATGGTGGAGGGTTTGGTAAGAACGCACACTTTACTTATGTTAACAACTTGGCCAAGACTTATAAAACCCGGACAAGATACGTGGTGCATTCAATAAGTTTCCAGACGTTTTTTGTTCAAGTATCTAGAATTGTCGTATGGGCACTTTTATTGATAGCACACACATGAAACTCTAGTCCCCTTCGACGTAATCTCATCCGGCTGCAATGCACTTGTTGTACCGTTCCAACAACTTCTTCAAGGCCCCATGGAAGTCCTCTCGTGTGAGAATGTCAATGACCTTTTTCACAGCCTCTTTCATCTCCTCAATTGTCTCATAACGACAACATCTGAGCTTAGAGAATAACCAAAAGTCACAGGGAGCAAGGTCTGGACTATAGGGAGGCTGAGGAACTGTCTTGATGCCCATCTTGGTCAAATAGTCAGTGACAAGGATGGAGTTGTGGACTGGTGCATTGTCCTGGTGGAAATGCCACTGAACCAATTTGAAGAGTACTGGCCTCTTCCAACGGAATCTCTGGCTGAACTCCCTTAAAACCTCAACATAGTATTCCTTGTTGACTGTCTGTCCAGTGGGAACCCAGTGCATGTAGATCATGCTAGTGCTGTCAGAAAAAGGGATCATCAAAATTTTGTGGGTGGATTTGTCTGTCTGACCTTCTTGGGTCTGGGAGAACCAGCATGCTTCCACTGGGAACTCTATCTCTTGGTCTCTAGGTCATAGCAGTAGATCCAGCTTTCATCGCATGGCATTTTTTCCAAGTTTAAAACACAATTTATTGCATATCGTTCTTCTAAAGTCCAGATTGCATTTTTGAAATTCACCAGCTGTGACAATCAGGCTTTAGTAGGGTGTATTCCAATTGCTGCTGTAGCTGTTCATTTGAACCTGAAATCATAAAAATTGGTCTGTCATCTCATAAGATAAATAGCAATAACATACTCAATTTTCAGGAGTCTACGACAATTTTAACTGCCTTGAATAAAAAAAAGTCTGCAAACTTATTGAATGCATCAGGTAATGTCTATATAAAAACGTAAAAAACATTCCACTCATTCCGATTTAATGAGTACAACCGAATCTATTCAACCCGTAGTTAAGCAATTTTATTTAACCCGAAGTTAAGCACACAATTGATGAAAACCGATGTCAGTCAATGTGGTCAATTGCAAAGTAGATACATTTGTATGAAAAGACAATCCGAAGGAGTGTTCATAAAGACATTCGATTCAAATCCTACTTGATGAATAGAGGTCAATTAATTTTTGAAAAATCCAAAAGAAAACCGCTGAAACAAATCCCAAAGACTTTTAAAGAAACTCAAAAATCCTGCAGAAGCAAGAATGAATGACTAATAATCTGTACGACCACATCACTCCCAACATTTGGCCTCCTAACTCTCCAGATCTCAATCCACTGGACTATTATGCGTGGTACGTTGTTGAGAAGGAGGTTAATGAACATCTCCATAACACCAAAGACTCTTTAAAAGCTGTCATTGTTCGAGTAATGTGTGACACGAATAAAAAGCAGTTAATCAGAGCTTGCGACCGATTTCGACATCGTATAGAGGCAATTACTGATTCTAATGGTGGTTTTGTTGAATAAAATTAATCAGTCGTTCGCTAATTTCTATGCTTGTTATTTGAAGTCAAATACAATTATCTCCTTTTCTTTACTAAGCGTTTTTTTTTAATCCATAAAATCTGTCTTCAAATATCAGCTGTATTTTAGAACCTCAGAAGACAGAGCGGACAGTCTTTTGTGGAGGAGTCTTAGATTTCTAATTAGGTTGATAATAAAGTTTTTGGCACGGTCAGCGTCGTTACTTTCAAGACAGACTGTGTAAGTCAAATGGAAATTCCTTGGAAAATACGTTTGCCCTGAAAGCAGAAAAAATCAATTTGGGTTGACCGGAAAATGTTTTGTCTTCCTTGTCAGGAAACTGACAAAACCATTACAGCTGAGTGATCGATTTAACAGATCGAATATTGTTTAGACGTTGTCTTTGACGTCAGAAGTGCACAGCAGTAAGCATTTGGTAAAACAAGCAACCCACTTGGGAGAAGGTAATTATCTTTGTTCTCTCTCGAAGAACTGAACTCTCTCTAAAACCCTGATTGGCGAGTGGGGTGCTGTTCCCACAGTATTCTAATTGCATAAAATACAAATAAAAAAAAAAAAGAAAACACAAATGTAAACACGTACTATTGACCATCGGTACTTGGTAAGTCACCAAGACAGCACCCACTGTCCGCACAGAGCTTGTGAATGTAAGTTTATTCTGGTGTGCCAAAACTGGTGCGTCCATTTGTAAGAGAACATCGCTTATGATTTCCTCCTTGCTTCATCAATAGTGCCCAGCATGTCTTGTTAGTCTTATTTTGGTGGTTTGAGAGATGGGAGGAAAGTGGCCGTACAACAGCTGAAGTTTTGTAGGGTGCTGCTTCCAAAAAGCATGGAGGATCCCTGTGAGGTTCTCATTTAGCTTTTTCTCCAGGGGTTTCGTTAGAATCCGAGTGAAGCATCCATGCAATAGTACTGACACGCCTACTGCGTTGGCAAATTCCCGTTTTATCTGACCAGAGAGGTCAGATTTCCATACGAGCGATAACCTGTCAATAGCACTAAATTCTTTACCAATGCGTGAGTTGACATCGCTTTCACTAGATGAGATATTACTACCGATGTACATGAGCTCGTTTAAAAAATTCAGGGGCTTATATAAGTAAAAGTAAAGTTGGCGACCATAGTCGAGGGTAACCCGAAGGCTCTCTTTTCGATAGCTACTACACCAATGTGTAGGGGAGGGCGCTACTCCTTCCCTGGATTGCTCTACTTTACCCTTGATCCGTACCTTATAATGCTGAGTATTGAGCAAGGAGGCATCAAGTACCATTTTTTGAGTCTTTCGTATGACTCGACCTGGGATTGAACCCAGGTCTCCCGGATTACGCTCAAGTAGGTTTTTCTATTTTCTGCTGCTTATTGATTTCATTACCTTTCCTTTTTTAGAATCATTAAGGTTTTTATTTCGCTTTTAAGATAGAATTTACGATTATTGTTCTGTTAATATAACCGACTGAGATTATTTCAAGACGAAATTTGTTGTCAATCTTTTTACGTGGAAAGTTCCGTGGAACTTTTTCTCACATGCGTAACTGTTCAGGTGTCGCTGTAACATAGCCATACATGAATATGTGAAACGTACGTAGAATGTTCATAAGGCACATATATAGATAACATAAGAATCCCGAAACACGAAAAACACTTACGACTTCTTAGTTCAGGTACGGAACTTTTTATTACCTTTGAGTTAAAAGGTTTTTCGACATAAGGAGAGAGATACACAATCTTTCTATGCTGACTTTTCCATTTGCCCCACCTCCACCTCCACGTGCGGCACCCGCCGCAAGGCCTCGGCGAGCTCCGAAAGTCAACCGTCTTCTTTAGACGCTAAAACTCAACTAATTGCGTTTTTTCAAATCTAAGCCCACGCTTCCGGTGCGTGACGTCATTCACACCCCCTGGTTACATTTCCTATCTGGGGTTTTATTTTGACATCTGTGAATGACACATCCTCCCCGCATGCGCGTGAACACCTGCGCTCATTTTGCACCTAACAAACCCATGCGCAAAGCGATTTGATTTATGGTCTAACTAAACCGAAAGGCAAGATATATAAAACGAAATCCCTTGGCCATTATATTACATCGCTTGTACAGTCAAGCAAATGAACCAGATAAAAAAATAAAACGACGGAAAAGAAAGTTTTACATATTTTATTGACCTCAAAATAAAAAAAAGTAGTCTTAAAATATGCTGAACGTATCCCCTACTGAGAGGAAAGAAGCTACCCACCAAAGAAATTGTGGTGGTCCGGATATGACCCTAAACTGCCTCTGAAAGTAGGGCACCAGTTTTGGAGATCTTGGAAATTTGGAGTGTCATTTCATTGCCATTACTCCCAGGACCACTCTGATTTTGAGTGGTAGTACCTGTTCGAGTTCCATACGTTCCATACAGATGTTTGAATATTGTTTGTATTCGATTGGACCGTAAGAAAAAAAATCTTAAGAAACACCGATGCAAAAAGTGTATATATGAACATGCAATAAACGAGATTCCTTCAACTCTATGGATAAAATAAACCGAGAGGTTTGACCTGCCGTTAAAATCAATCAACTCACTAATCGATAGAAATAAATTTGCTCAAATGGTTTGCTGGTCCTTACAGAATAATGAACGACGTGCCCGCTAACAAAACCTAAGCATTTATCCTTAGAAAACGACATTGCGGGCACAAAACAAAGTTTGGTTTAATTTGATTTAATGGCATCTCAAACGTTGTTGGTAATTACATGGAAAATTCGGTTTTTACGTATTTATCAAATATATAATTTGTAAACACATATTTTAGATACACGAAGTTAATTGATCAAACAGATCTTTTTCTAACAATTCAATTTAGCATAAGTCAGCAAAGTTAAATGGTTCCAAGTATTGCTATGTATCACTTACAATTCAATTAAACAACACCTATTTGTTTACACAATTAAATGATCAAACTGTTCTATTGCATACAATTCAATTTGGCATAAGTCATTTGTTTGCACACAGTTTGAATGTCAAACAGTTCTATTTGACCCATAGATAGGACCCTTTCAGATGCTACTACTCTGGGCCAGGGTGGACCTGGGAGCGATGGCAATAAAGGGATACTCTGCATTCCCCAAAGCTCAAATCTGATTGTTTAGTGTCATATCCAGGACACACGTTGATGGGGGTGGTCTTACACCTCTGAAGAGGTGCAGCTTCAGCCGACAGGGCTAACACGGCTCTATAGAATACGAAGATTTTTTAAACAGATCTATTTGAACCATAGGTCCACTCTGACCTGGATGAGTACCATCTGTTATATATATATATATATATATATATATATGTAACAATAGTATATGGTTGTCACTAACTCACTTGGTTGGTTAGTGGCAGACTAAATGCTCAATAATTAGGAAAGTGCTCAATATCTGTGATAGAGCTATTATATAATATAATAATAAAAATATATATATAAGATTTTATCTATATTTAATAGCATGGATGTTGATAAGTGACCACTAATTTCATGCCATCTTTACTCGGCAATCATCCGGCAGAAAAAGAAAGATTTTGGAGAAATCGAAAAGATATAATCAAAATAATTTTTACGTTAGAATTGTTTATAAGTCTTTTGTAGGTGTGTGTGTGTGTGTGTAAGCATGTTTCATTAAATAATTAAGACAAATTTTGTCAGTATAATTTATTTAAGATCCTTTCAAGTTTTCTGATAAGTGTCATAGTTTCAGGCTGGAATTGGTAGATGAATTTTCCAAAATTGTTCCGAGTGCTTTCGGACCCTTCTTATGCCATCCTCGGGGATTGCTTGCTTGTGTAAGGTGTGTTTGTATTTTTTTTAAAGAGCTTTGAAAGTTTTCAAAAGTTATACCATAACGAAAATATGGGAAGGCAAAGTTGGATGAAACAGGGTAACAGATGCATTTAAAAAGGGAACGCTATTTAAAAAGGAACACTGTCAACGGAAATGGAATATATAGGAATACGGAAAAAAAACTGAAAGCATTTCAAAACATTGTCACTATTTTCAAAATTAATTCTATTGATTTTTTTTTTTTTTTTTTTTTTTTAATTTTTAATTTTACATGTAGAGTTTGTAGGATTTGTAGTCATAGCTTATCAATTTCCTGTGCTGCCTGACTACAAATATAAATAAATAAATATATATATATATATATATATATATATATGCTCCCCAACCCCTGTAGTGTTGCCATTAGCGTATATGCAAGCTCTTCATATGAATCGAGCTCTCGGTAGCCGTTAAGCGGATATATGTAAACAACAACAATTGTGATTCATAACCGTTTAAATTTCCTTCGTTTGCGCAAGTTTCCTCGTGGCTGAGTGGTAGAATCTTGGCTTGGCGTTTGAGGCAAACGGGTGTCGATCCCAGCTTCGGGAATCTTGCCTATGTAGCCACACTGATGAGTTCTGATAGAACGAAACAGATCTGTCTGTGGATGACAATATATATATATATATATATATATATACCTGTATATATTTTTTATACTTATTTTCAAAAATTGGTCATATCTCCACCTGTAGCTTTTCGGATACATATTACCAGTAAGAATATCTCTGGTTAGCATTCTTGCTACATGAAAGACAAATTCACTTACCTAGGAAGCAGCGTCGAATCAACCAAAAAGGACATCGAAACGAGGTTAACGAAAGCATGGACAGCTATCAATAGGCTATCGATTATATGGAAATCAGACCTAACCGATAAAATGAAACGCAGTTTCTTCCGGGCAGCGGTCACATCGATACTGCTATATGGGTGCACTACATGGACGCTAACAAAACGGCTGGAGAAGAAGCTAGACGGCAATTACACAAGAATGCTGCGTGCAATCTTGAACAAGTCCTGGCGGCAACACCCCATAAGAAACCAGCTGTACGGCCACCTACCTCCTATCACGGAAACTATTCAAGCTAGACGAACCAGACATGCAGGACACTACTGGAGAAGCAGGGACGAACTCATAAGTGATGTACTCACATGGACCCCCACACATGACCGTGCAAAAGCTGGATGACCAGCACGAACTTACATTCAGCAGCTATGTGAGGATACGGGATGTTGTCCTGAAGACCTACCTAGGGCGATGAACGATAGGGAGGAGTGGCGAGAGAGGGTCAGGGATATCCGTGCTACCAGCGCGACATGATGATGATGATGATATATATATATATATACGTGTGTATGTGTGCTTGCTTGTGTTTGTAAACATGTCTACATATATTTTTCTCTATCTGCTTCAACCGATCACTCTAGTTTAAAACATTTTATATCATTAATATCGATCTATTTTATTCTTTTAATAACTATCTCTATCCGCTTTATTCAATCGACTCTTGACTGTGTTTTCTTTCATCTCTCCCTGTTAACATGTTTATATCATATCCACTAATTTCTATTAATCTATTCATATATATATATATAAATGTATCGATTTTGTAATATGCATATATGTTTGCCCAGTCAGCTGGGGCTGTAGAATACACTGACTGCAAGTAAGAACACCCCCTAACGAGTGTCCTGGCTATGACACTAAACAATCAGATGGTGAGGTTCTAGCAGTGCTTGAGCTTTGGGGAATACAGAGTACCCCTTCATTGCCATCGCTCCCAGGTCCACTCTGGCCCGGAGTGGTAGCACCTGATAGGGCCCTATCTATGGGTTAAATAGAACTAACAGCATACTTATGCTAAAATGAATTGAGTAAACTGAATAGCTTGAAATAGAAACATTTTTGACAATTAAACCGTACTTACACTTAAACTGCGTGCTTATACTTAACTGAATTATTTCAAATAGAACTGTTTTTCGACATTAAAACTGTATTTACACTTAACTGAATTGTTACATATAACTGTTTGAATAGTTTGAAATGGAAATGTTTTTGACAATTAAACTGTGTACTTGTGCGAAACTGAATTGTTTTCAATAGAACAGATTATTTACATAAAAATGGATTTGGCGTTAAATAACCTACAAAGGTTGATATGCCATAAAACCAAACAAACCAAACCAAACGCATATATGTATACTTTTATTAAGAACGATAAGCCTTTTATCGGTTTAGCCAAAATGTTTCATTCAACTTATATATATATATATCTTACATATATCATCCTCATCATCATCATGTCGTGTCGCTAGCATGGATATTTTTAGTCCTCTCTCGCCACTTCTCCCTATCGTTCATCGCCTCTGGCAGGTCTTCAGGGCTACATCTCGTATCTTCACATAGCTGCTGTATGTATGTTCGAGCTGGTCGTCCTGCCTTTGCTCGGCCATATGCGGGGGTCCATAGGAGTAGATCACTTATGAGCTCGTCCCTGCTTCTCCAGCAGTGTCCTGCATGTCTGGTTCGTCTAACTTGGATATATATATATATATATATATATATATATATATATATATATATATATTAATAAAAAGGATTTGGCAATAGAAAAGCTAAAAGGGTTAATATGCCAGAAAACATAACCAAGAAACCAACCAAGAAATATTCGATATATAATCATTTAACTCTTAAAAAAACAACTCAACAAGAAATGTTAACGCACAATGTAGCCCCAGACGGGTTGACATGCCGGTAAAATCAATCGATGAAGCATAAGATTGGGCACATTGTTGTGGTATAATGACAAGCTTGTCTTGCTGATAATTTATACTGAATTCTATCATCACAGACCTTGTGTCAAGTTTAGACTATACTTAATTTTAAGGTTTACAATCAAGCCACCTTCGCTAGATCACTGAAGCTGCGTTGAGTCTATTAAGTACTTAGATAGGTGACCACTTAGCTCACAGGTTAAAGCCTTTGTGCCAGACTAAGCAAAGGCTTAATAAATAACAAAGTATGGGATAACTTAATTTGATTTGCATAAAGTATTAGCCAGCCTTCTCAGATTTTCTGTGGGCTATTTCAGGTTATTGTTGGTATTGGCAATGGCAACGATAACAGAGACGTCAGTGATGAATACTTAGCAATTAGTCTTCAGGTTTAAGATTAAGTTCACGTACGTCACTCAATCAGCTTCGGGAAAATGAAAGATAGAGACAAAAAAGGAAAAGGAAAGAAGGGAAAAAAAAGAGTTGCAAATGAAAGAGAAGAGAAAAGAAAAAGTATAGCATTATGATAAAATTACTGTATGCAGTGAATACTTGACTAGACACAAACGATCCAGTCCTCTCTGTAGAAAATGGCTTCTCATCGGTTTGCGCATGTCTGCTGTTCGACCAAAATGAGCGGCAATTGAGTAATGACCTCTTCACGTGTAATAATCAATCTAAGTTCTTTCTTGGTTTGATTCAATGATGTGTGTTGCTCCTTGAATTGTTTATCTAACCTGAAATAGCATTATCCTTCTTACCACACACACACACACACACACACACACACACACACACACACACACACACATATATATATATATATATATATATATAAATAAAAGGAGATTTCACTTAGTGTAATCGGTATCGTCATAAGAAAATAGAATCGGTGACACGAGTTCAAATCGTAGATGAGGCTGTTTGCATTTTCCTTCACGATAATTCTCTTGTGAAAGGCATGAATCTTTCTCTCCTCCTCCCCAGCTATGAACAGACTAGGTTCTTAAGCCTTACCGAAAGCAACCAGTCTAGAAGGAAAATTCTGAATTAAAGCCAGCTTTACTCCGCCCAAAAATAATCTTGTGACACATCTTGCTCGTGGTGTGGGGGTTTTATAATTACTAATATATATATGTGTGTGTGTGTGTGTGTGTGTGTGTGTGGTACATTCAATAAGTTTTCAGACTTTTTTGTACAGGCATTTAAAATTGTTGTAGACTCTTGAAAATTCAGTATCTTATGAGATGACTGACCAATTTTTATGATTTCAGGTTCAAATGAACAGCTACAGCAGCAATTGGAATACACCCAACTAAAGCCTGATTGTCACAGATGGTGAATTTCAAAAAGGCAATATGGACGTCAGGACACTTTAGAAGAACGATATGCAATAAATTCTGTTTTAAACTTGGAAAAAATGCCACAGAAACGTATGGAATGCTTCAGACTGCTTTTCGACCATCTTGCATGAATCGAGCATCAGTTTTCTGAGTGGCATAAGAAATTCAAGGAAGGCAGGGAGTCTGTGAGGATGATGAAAGGTGTGGGAGGAGTAAGGAAGCCAATACACCAGAGTTGATTGACCAAAGGGTTAGGGTTAGGGTCACTATGTTGAGGTTTTAAGGGAGTTCAGGAAGAGATTCCGCCGGAAGAGGCCAGTACTCTTCAAATCGGCTCAATGCATTTCCACCAGGACAATACACCAGTCCACAACTCCATCCTTGTTACAGACTATTTGACCAAGATCCTCAGCCTTCCTATAGTTCAGACCTTTCTCCCTGTGACTTTTGGTTATTCCCTAAGCTCAGAGGTTGTCGTTATGAGACAATTGAGGAGATGAAAGAGGCTGTGACGAAGGTCATTGACACGCTCATACAAGAGGACTTCTATGGAGCCTTGCAGAAGTTGTTGGAACGGTACAACAAGTGCATTGCAGCCGGAGGAGATTACATCGAAGGGGACTAGAGTTTCATGTGTGTACTATCAATAGAAGTGCCCATACGAAAAATGTCTGGAAACTTATTTAATGATCCTCGTATATATATATATATATATATATATATATATATGTGTGTGTGTGTGTGTGTGTGTGTGTGTGTGTGTGTGACCTCACCGACAGCCTAGTCCACCGATGAGTCACTTCTCCGATGCTCCAATGAAGGATTGAACCTAGGCTTGTTCAGTTACCTGCCAACGTTGTGTTTTAGATCCAGATAACTGAAGTCGCCTCTCACCGATCGCCAAACAATCAGACAATGTTGATCTTTCAAAGAAAAATAAATTAAGTCGAAGGCCAAAGATAAAACGACACGGGGTTCTCAATAATTAAAACGAAGTTTAGTTAACAAGCAAAATAACAAAGTTCGTTTAAAAATATTTAAGACGATTCTCCTTTTAAAAATGAATTAGTCCGATCATACAAGTCCCTTACTGATTAGGTGAGGTAATATGATTCCGAGATTTGACCCCGTTTATCTCAGAGGTCAGTCTAGTTGCGGCAGTAAACACAGCCTTTCAAAAAGCTAAGTCGTTATGCAGTTTCCAAATCAGCTCAGATCTCAATTCGTCAGGTTTCCATTACTAACACGTGATTCTCGCTTCTCTGTTTTAGAAGGTCTGGCTTCAAATGCAGAATGTTAAGGGTTTGCCTCCGGACTTCTGCTCGACTATCTGACTTTTTCAGCAAAAACTGAGTCTATATGGTTGTGTCCGCTTTTTTTTCAAGTGGATGTGTCTTATCAACGTCCTTCTCCTTAATTAATCTTCTGTAATTGATTCTA
Organism: Sepioteuthis lessoniana; assembly: GCA_963585895.1. Lineage (NCBI taxonomy): Eukaryota > Metazoa > Mollusca > Cephalopoda > Myopsida > Loliginidae > Sepioteuthis > Sepioteuthis lessoniana. Next base: position 17,146,010 of record OY757924.1, read on the forward strand.
TTCACTTTGCTTTCTGCTACCCGAACGGTGAATCCCTGTGTCTGTACCTAACCAACTGATTGACCCCTTCTTGACCTCCGTCTCTGCTATTGTTTAGGCAACGGTGAATCCCTGTGTCTGCCACACAAGGAGGGGAACGGCTTCCTCCCACTTCCATGTGTCGGCTGCTGTGCCTCTCGCTCTGCAGTGGGCGGCTCTCTCTCCTCACGTAACCAGCACGTCATGTCAACAAAATTAGTCTTCCAAAATTAAATCAATATTTTCCATTTCTTATAGTTTGATTTTTCCCAAAAGATCAGTCTGTACCTAGCCAACTGATTGACCCCTTCTTGACCTCCGTCTCTGCTATTGTTTAGGCAACAGTGAATCTCTGTGTCTGCCACTCAAGGAGGAGAACGGCTTCCTCCCACTTCCATGTGTCGGCTACTGTGCCTCTCGCTCTGCAGTGGGCGGCTCTCTCTCCTCACGTGACCAGCACGTCACGTCAACAAAATTACAGTCTTCCAAAATTAAATAAATATTTTCAATTTCTTATGGTTTGATTTTTCCCAAAAGATCAGTCTGTACCTAGCCAACTGATTGACCCCTTCTTGACCTCCATCTCTGCTATTGTTGAGGCAACGCTAAATCCAAGGACACTTTCAGCACAATTCAAAACATACATTTTAACTTTACTTTCTTTCTTTCTTTCTTTCTTTCTTTCTTTCTTTCTTTTGCCCTCTTTTTTTCCTTCTCTGGTTGAAAAAAAACAATATATGCTTTTGTATTTTTCTGCATAGCCAAAAATTCAACAATATTTCTTGCTTCCTTTTCGTTTTAACACTATTATATAGTATCACTCTTCAAAAAAACAAACAAACAAAAAACAATATACTGATTGTATTCAAAAATCCAGGCTGCTCATCAAAATCTAGAATTGCCAGATGGAACACATCCCTGTCCAGGTCTACAACTAGTTTTCCTTCTCCTAGATTGGTCGCCATACCAAAATTAAAGAGCTCAGTCTGCTCTCCTATTTATCCATAACTAGGGTGAGAATTGTTGGATTTATACTTTTCCCAATGAGCCTTACGTGAAATGCAAACAGCCTTGTTCAGGATTTGAACTCGTGTAGCCGAATCCACTTACCCACAAAAAGAACCGTTACGCCATAAGCGCCGCCAAAAATCAAAGTCCGTTCACTTTGTCCAGATTATTTCTGATATATTTCGCTAATCCAATCCTGAATTTAGCACCCTCCCTTACTGGTCGGTGTAGTAGCTATTGACAAGGGAGCCTTCGGGTCACCCTCGACTAAGGTCACCAACTTTACTAATATTTCGCTAATGTCCTTTGAAATAATATTTGCCCTCTTTATCGTCGAGATTTGGTAAATAACGACATTGGACTTCATTATTTATCAGCAGCAGGGGGCGGGTGATTTGTGAATAAGGTTGAAAGGAATATAAATTCAAGAGTGTGTTTGTGTGTGTGTGTGTGTGTGTGTGTGTGTGTGTTTATACTTTTTGAATGAAGTCCTATCGGCTGGGGCTATAGATACACCGAGGGATTTCGTTTTATTTATCTTGCCTTTCGGTTTAGTTAGGCAGAGAACCTTTTGGCTCAGTGCATGGGTTAGTTAGGTACAAACTTGAGTGGAGGTGTTGACGCGCGGGGAGGATGTGTCGTTCACAGATGTCAAAATAAAAATCCCAGATAGAAAGGTTGACCAGTGGATGTGAATGACGTCATGCACCAGAAGCGCGCGCGGAGGATTTATGTCGTAAAACCTTTTATTAATAAAAATTTCGTACCAGAACTAAGAAGTCGTAAGTGTTTTTCGTGTTTCGGGATTCCTATGTTATATATGAATATTATATGTACGTTTCACATATTCATGTATAGCTATCTTACATTGCCCAGTCGGCTGGGGCTGTAGAATACATCGACGGCTTCTCTGCAAAGGGGCAAGACTCTCTCAACTAGTGTCCTGGATGTGACACTAAACAATCTGAGGTGAGGCTCGTGTAATGCTGCAGCTTTAGCGAATGCAAAGTACTCCTTCATTGCCATCGCTCCCTGGTTGATTCTGGCTCGGAATAGTAGCACCTGATAGGGTCCAATCTATAGGTCAAACAGAACTAAACTGTGTACTTATGCTAAACTGAATTTTTTGAAATAGAACTGCTTTGACATTTAAACTGCATACTTATGCTAAATTGAATTGTTTAAAATGGAACTGTTTTTATGCTAAACTGAATTATTTGAAATAGTACTGTTTTTGATATTGCAACTTTACTTACGCTAAACTGAATTGTTTGAAATAGAACTGCTTTGACATTTAAACTGCGTACTTATACTAAACTGAATTGTTTGAAATAGAACTGCTTTGACATTTAAACTGCGTACTTATACTAAACTGAATTGTTTGAAATAGAACTGCTTTGACATTTAAACTGCATGCTTATGTTAAATTGAATTGTTTAAAAGGGAACTGTTTTTGTATGCTAAACTGAATTATTTGAAATAATACTGTTTTTGGCATTGAAACTTTACTTACGCTAAACTGAATTGTTTGAAATAGAACTGTTTTGACATTTAACTGTGTATAAACAAAAAACTATTCTTACACTAATCTGAATAGACTGAAATAGAATTGTTTATATGTTTAAAAATAGATTTGGCTCTAAATAACCTACAATGGTTGATATGCCATAAAACTGAACTAAACCTTTTGAATGAAGACCTATATATGCCTAAAAACTGCCAAAAATGTATACAAAAGTTAATTCCATCTTAAATCATTGAGTAAGAAGAATAAATGGAGAAAAGTCTGATAAAATATGTATTTGTTGCCAATGTTTAGAACTGGACACTTCGAATTTACCCGATATCAACCTAACATAGCTCACGTCACATAATTTTGCGAATCTTAACGCGAGAAGATATTTCAAAGTGACCTTATCGTTTATAGTATGAAAGCGCCACAAAGATACTAACAGAGTTATCATTTATTAGCATAGATAAGCACACACACACACACACACACACGGAGGAGGGAGTTCACGTGGTGCAGTGGCTAATGAGCTGGACTGCGACATCGTAGTAAGCGAGTTCAAACTCCAGTCACGTTGTTGCGTTTATTTTCGTGCAAATAATCTTAGGAAAAGCATGACCCCACCCTTATCCCCCAGCTATGGGTTAAATAGTATCACTGCTTCTTTTTCTACAAGGATTGTTTTGTTATTAAATAACCCAGAGAGTTTGATATGCCATTAAACCAAACCTATCAAATTGTGCTATTCTGTCCATTTTTGGACTAATACCCTTCAGAAAGGTACGAATCTTTTTATCTCCGCAGCTATGGATTAAATAGGATGGCTTTGGCATTAAATACCCCGTGAAGGTCGATATGCCATTAAACCAAACCTACGAAGTTGTGCTATTCTATCCACTTTTGGGCTAATACCCTTTTTATCTCCCCAGCTATGGGGTTAAATAGTATCACTGACAAGGATGGTTTTGGCATTAATTAACCCATGAAGTTTGAAATGCCATTAAACAAAGAAACCAAACCAAAATTTACAGCTTAGACTTACGAATTCAGATTAACTTGGCACAAGGCTAGAGTCGAATAAGTAATGAACTTTAAAAATCATGTACAGAAAGACTCTCTCTCTCTCTCTCTCTCTCTCTCTCTCTCTCTCTCTCTCTCTCTTCTTAATCAAATACTCTGTCGGTGAGGTTTAGAATACCCTATCACCATCAGCGGGGTAAGTTGCACCCATAAACACCCTTAAACGCCTTCCCAGCTTTTGGTTAAATAGTACCTATACTCTCCGTTTACAAGAATACCTTTGGCATTAAATAACTGTGGTCCTATAAGTGAGTGTTGTGCTGCACACCACTTATAGGTTAGACTGTCTCCAGTGAGTTTGTTCTTTTGGACCCCCCACCGACCACATTGTGTTGATAGATCCGGAGGAAAGTCGACGAAGAGCCAGGAAAGAGTTTGCTCGGACTTCTCTCAGTTCTGACGGGGTTTGTTAAGGATCAAATTTATCAGTGCTATAAACTACTTCAATGACTTAGAAATGCTTATTAACAAGTGTAAATAAAACAAAACCTTTATTTATAATACAATGATTAAAATCCTACATACATAACAAAGGATTTCTATTTAAGTCTGGAATCTCCCAAACTATCGGGGGTCTTTAGTTGAAGATAAGTTAACTGGTGATAATGTATATGGCTAATTATCCTCAATAATTTCGAAAGAATTTCTGGTCGAATGGTCAAGTTCAGGACTTTGGAGACGAAACTGGTGACAAAGGGTTTGTTCTTCTAGCAATGGAAACCAACCTTTGATCTCCTTCTTCCCCTGTCGGTGTCTTCTTTTATAGGGGTCCGAAATCTCAGGCTCCGATTGGCTAGCTAATAAAAACCCTGGACCAATGACCGCGTATTGTAATCATCTGAGAGGGGAAGAAAAAGCACCCGGGGACCACATTTGATTGGTCAGCCAATTAAAACTATGGCCTTGAGCGGCACATTTCGGGTAGATCTACCCTTGTTTTCTTTGATTGTTGAGCCAATCAATAATATTCTGTTATTATATCGTGGGCTTGTGTCACACCATTAGCTGAAAAGACGTCAACCCTGACCTTTCAGACGAATCATTTCTGTGCAACCAAAATCAAAATTAAAACAATAACCTTTTCAAAATTCTTACATTTTGATAATGCAAACTAAGGGTCCTAGAACTTGCATCGAGGGCAATTTCAACAATTTAATCATTCTTATGGCAATTCTGTTTTTTACACCACTTTATGAAAAGTAATGAGATTACCTTCAATAAATTATCTCCATAAGTATTCTAAATATTTAATTTAATATCGCCCGTCAACATTTGACACAAATCATAGTGTTAGATAACCCACGAAGGTTGATATGCCATTAAACAAAGAAATCAAAACAAACCTACAGCAGTACGTATCAACACACACACACACACACACACACACATATATATATATATATATATATACCCTGGAGGGAAGATTATTCTCGCTCAATCAGCTGGGACTGCAGAATACACCGACTGCATCTTTGCAGAGGGGTAAAACTCCCTTCAACGAGTGTCTTGGATATGACACTAAACAACCTGATGGTGAGGTTCCAGTAATGCTGGAGCTTTGGAGAAAGCGGAGTACCCCATTATTGCCATCGCTTCCAGGTCCACTCTGGCCCGGTGTGGTAGCACCTGATAGAGTCTTATCTATGGGTTAAATAGAACTAAACGGTGTACTTTTGCTAAACTGCATTGTTTGAAATAGAACTGTTTTGACATTTAAACAGCGTACTTTTCCTAAACTGCATTGTTTGAAATAGAACTGATTTGACATTTAAACAGCGTACTTTTCCTAAACTGCATTGTTTGAAATAGAACTGTTTTGACATTTAAACAGCGTACTTTTCCTAAACTGCATTGTTTGAAATAGAACTGTTTTGACATTTAAACAGCGTACTTTTCCTAAACTGCATTGTTTGAAATAGAACTGATTTGACATTTAAACAGCGTACTTTTCCTAAACTGCATTGTTTGAAATAGAACTGTTTTGACATTTAAACTAAATATTTATGCTAAACTGAATTGCTTGAAATGTTAACGGCTTTGACATTTAAACAGCGTACTTATGCTAAACTGAATAGTTTGAAATAGAACCGTTTATATTCATTTTGGCATTAAATAACCTACAATGGTTGATATGACATAAAACCAAACCAAACCAAGATATTTCCTAGACCCAGTCTTTGTTCTCGTTTTGTTTTGTTTTTTTCGGGTTTTTGCTTTGTTTTTAAGTGTCCAACAATCATCAGACACTAATCACGTCTCCATATTTCTAATTGAATATTTATTTTTATTTCTTTATCTTTCAGTGGATATGCAAGTTGCTGATTACATTCTACCAATATTTCACTGTTGCGAGTTTCTTTTGGATGTTTGTCGAGGGACTTTACTTATACTTTATGATAGTCCACGCGATGCGACGAGACAGAGTCAAATTTATTTATTGTATCATCATTGGTTGGGGTAAGTACAACAAGAGACATACTTTGTGTCACTCGAAGTGAGCAAGCATCGTGCTACTCTATCTACAAAAAAGTAAGTAGTAATTAACTTTTAATTTATGCAAAGAGTTTGTAAAATAAAAAGGACTTTGAGGAGGAAAGCAAAAATACCTTAATTATTTGTGTATTATACGTACCCATTTATAATAAACCGCTAAATTTGGATGGTGAAATTTTGAAAACAATTCTCTTCTATAATACGCACGGCACTGTTTAGAATTTATTGCAGCTAGATTTAAACAAAATTTTGCATTTGTTCAACTTTTTATTAGTTCGTACTGACTAAAAATAAGAATTCATATTGTTTACATTATGTCTTAAAACACAAAATTCTCACTGTATTTAGAGCAAATACACGGACATGTTCATACAAAAATGCAAAAACCCACATTGTGAGAAACAAAATGATAAATAATCGAACATTACAGTGGATATTTCCCTGTTTTAGTTTTACGGCATATCAACCACTATAGGTAATTTAATGCCAAATCCAGTTTATTCATATATCATCATCATCATCATGTCGTGCCGCTAGCATGGATATCCCTGACTCTCTCTCGCCACTTCTCCCTATCATTCATTCCCTCTAGCAGGTCTTCAGGGCTACATCCTGTATCTTCACATAGCTGTTGTATGTATGTTCGAGCTAGTCGTCCTGCTTTTGCCCGGCCATATGTGGGGGTCCATCGGAGTACATCACTTATGAGCTCGTCCCTGCTTCTCCAGCAGTGTCCTGCATGTCTGGTTCGTCTAACTTGGATAGTTTTCGTAATGGGAGCCAGTTGGCCGTATAGTTGGTGCCTTGTTGGGTGTTGCCACCGGGACTTGTTCAGTATTGCTCGCAGCATTCTTGTGTAATTGCCGTCTACCTTCTGCTCTAGCCGTTTAGCTAGCGTCCAAGTAGTGCATCCATACAGCAGTATCGATACGACCGCTGCCTGGAAGAAACTGCGTTTCATTTTATCGGTCAGGTCTGATTTCTATATGATCGATAGCCTATCGATAGCTGTCCATGCCTTCGTTAGCCGCGTGTCGATGTCCTTTTCGGTTGATGAGACGCTGCTTCCTAGGTAGGTGAATTTGTCTTCTAGTTTCAGAGGGGTTAAAAAACTCTTTCATATATATTAGATATATATGATTTGTAAACATAAGTCAACAAAGTTAAATGGTTCAAAGCATTGCTATGTATAACTAACTATTCAATTGAAATTTCTTTACACAATTAATTGATCAAACAGATCTATTTCTAACAATTCCATTTAGCATAAGTCATTTGTTTGCACATAGTTTATGTATCATAACAGTTCTATGTAACAGTTCTATTTGACCCATAGATAGGAGCCTTTCAGGTGTTACCTCTCCGAACTAGATTGAACCTGTGAGCAATGGCAATGAAAAGGTACTCCGCATTCCCCAAAGCTCCAGCATTACTGGAGTCTCACCATCAGATTTTTTCGTGTCATATCCATAACACTCATTGGAGGTGGGGTCGTATTCCTTTGCAGAGATGCAGTCGGGGTATTCTACAGCCCCCAGCCGATTTGGCTGCGATAAGAAAAGCTTGCGATCGGAAAAAAAGCGAATTATATTATTTTTGTGTATAATACGCATTTCTTACTTTTTGGATGAAAAATCTGGTAAAATAGTGCGTCTTATACACAAATAATTACGATACATAGCAATATTTGACAAGAATTCTGATAAGAAAATCTATTTTATCCCAAACATTTTGTGATGACGCAAGACTTTTGCCCTACAAGTCATTAATTCCATCTAATTAAGTTAATTTCAACGTGATGCCTTCAAGTAAACAAACAAATAAATTCAGTGACAACAGCTTTTATATATGGCTTCTTCGACACAAATGATTATGGTAGATGGTTTGTTTAAAAGTATGTCTACTGGTATTTTGCTCTTTACTAGTTTTCACACCAGTATTGACTCATGACTATCATTGGATTCCAAGTGACAACAAGTCTTCTTAGTGCATCGTTACCAATCTCAACAGTGAGTAGTCCCATAGATATTCATGTAACGTAATGGCCAAGGGATTTCGGTTCATGCCTTTGGGTTTAGTTAGGCTGAGAACCTTTCGGCTCAGCACATGGGTTAGTTAGGTGTAAACTTGATACAGGTGTTAACGCGTGCGGGCGCGGGCGGACGTGTCACTCAGAGATATCACAATAGTCCGAGACGAAACAGGTGACAAAGTGCGGGTGACGTCACGCACCGGAAGCGCGCCGAGGTTTTTGGGAGAATTTGAAGAAAGTCAAGAGAGTTAAAAACTAGACGCCGAACGAAGAGGTTCAACTTTGGGGGCTCGCTGAAGCGAGACGAATTTGCGCGCCATGGGTGCCGCACGAGATAGGGGCCAGATGAAGAAGCCAGCATAAAAAGATAGTGTCTCTCTCCTTATGTCGAAACCTTTAACTCAAAAGAACTCGTTACGTGTTTTACGAATTTCGAGATTTCTATGTTCTTTATGTATACATGTTATCTAAATGAGTCATGGATAATCGATGTACATTTCCCAAATAGCCGTATCTTGCTATGGTACATTCATATCTCCCTGTCTCTTTTTCAGATTCTTTCGAATTGTTCTTTTATTATTATTCTTTGTAATTGGTACTACTGTGACTTTCACGCTCAATGTTTTAGTTTTCATTTCAACCAACCAACTTTAGACAAGTTTGTATGCATAAATAAATTATAAATGAAAATATACCCGTTGTGTATCGTCGAAGAAAATGGACACGGCGACACGAGTTCAAATACTGTCCGAGGCTGTTTGCAAATCACACACTGCTGATAATCTGGGGAAAGTTCTGAATCCAGTAACTTTCTCTCCCTCTATGGGTAAATAGTAGGGCAGATTGGGCTCGTTAACCTCGATATGGCAACCGATCTAGGAGGAAAACTCTGAATTCAAATCTGATGACTTTCGCTCAAAAATTGACCTTGTGTCACATCCAGACCATGAGGGACAGGTTTGATTGAATGCATAAACGAATGATAAAATAAAATGAGAAAACAGCCTTTTTCATATGGTAAGTAAGATGGGAGGTAAGTGTCAATGGAGGTGCCCGTGGTGTAATGGTTATCGTCGTAGGAAATGGACACGGCGACACGAGTTTAAATCCCGGACAAGGCTGATTGCATTTCCCATAGCACTAATACCCTTGGGAAAGGTATGACTCCAATTATTCTCCCTCCAGCTATGGGTAAATAGTAGAATAGACTGGGTTCTTCAGCCTTGGCGAGGCTACTAGTTTAGGAGAAGGAAAACTCTGATTTCAAACCTGTTAAACACCGCTTAAAAATTGACCTTGTGTCATATCCTGCCCGAGCGAAGGGGTTGGTAAATAGGGTAAGTGGCAGTACAATTGATGTTTTGTTGTGTGCTGCTTCCAGGATTTCGTTAGAACAATACATAGGATTCAAGTGTTGTTATCATCGGGTTTTTTCTTCAAGCCTTTCGTTAGTTTGATTCGGTTGTGTTTGAAGGCATTGTAATATAGTAATGTGACCTGCAGGTGTTGAACACAGCGGATATTGTTGACAGATACATTGATCGGGGTGATTACCGGAATGTCACCATATCCTGCATGTGTTGTTGTATCGACGGATGTTGTTCACAGTTTCATCCAACCGAAGATAATATCAACAAATATCGGAATATCACCTTGACCTATGGACGTGGTTGAACTCTGCGACTGGTGGCAGATACGTCCGCCCATAGAAGTGGACTTGGGCAAATAGCCAATGGGAACAAGCAACACATGAATGTGAACTGTAACCAATGGAAAACAAAGAAGTGAGACGTGGGCGTAACCATAACCAATGAAAAAGAGGAATTGCTGCAGGTCGCATGGGAGTTGTAGACTATATAAGTTCCCGAATTTTAGCTAAAGTCGGTTGTTCACTGGCTCTTCCGACTCACGATGACCCCTTCATGTGTGTGAACTCCCTGTGATTGCTCTTCTGCTCCACACAAGTATCATTATCAAGAATTAAAATATAATCTTATATTTTTATATATATACGTGTTCCTCGTTGTTCATCAAGACACAGCTGTAATATACAACAGAGTATCAACGCTTGTAGGTTATCTAATGGCAAATCTTTTTTATACATACATATTAGATATATAGGATTTAGTTTGGTTTGATTTTATGGCATAGCAACCATTGTAGGTTATTTAATGCCAAATCCTCTTTATGCATATATTAAATATATAGGATTTAGTTCTGTTGGGTTTTATGGCATATCAAAAAATTTTAGGTTATTTAATGCCAAATCCTCTCTCTCTCTCTATATATATATATATATATACGTGTGTGTGTGTGTGTGTGTGTGTGTGTGTGTGTGTGTGTGTGTGATTTGAAAATACATTTTGTTGATAACATTTTTAAACCAGCCAAAAGTCATTCTTTTGTACACAAATGATTCCACGTATTGCTATTTATCGCTAACAATTCAATTAAACATCACTCATTTGTTTACACACAGTACAATTATCAACCGTTCTATTTCAAACAATTCAAATTAACATGTCTTGTTTGCCCTCTCGTCAGAGTCCAGATGATGCAACCATACAGTAGTACTAACACGGCTACAGCTTTGAAGAATTCCTGTTTTATTTTATCAGAGAATTCAAATTTCAAAATTGTCGATGACTTGTCCATGGCAGTCATATGCTTTATCTATGCGTATGCTGACTTCACTTTCACTAGATAAGATATTGCTACCGAGGTAAATGAATCTGTCTTCCTTAGCTTTTTGTTGATAAACTTCTCGATAAATTGTTCTCTCAGAAAGAATGTGTACCTTATAAAAAATTCCTTTCGTGTGTGTGTGTGTGTGTTTAAGGGTTGGGTTACAGTAGGCAACATTTTCTGTTTAGTTAACTTTTGAATTAAGCATGAAAATTTTTTTATAGAGACAATAAACCATAGAATGGGCACTTTTCTATGAGCCAGAACTTCACCTGGGATCCATATATGACTTCTAAAAAGTCCTATTTTGGTGTGAACTTAATACTTATTAGATTTTTGACATACACAGAAAAGTGCATTTATTTTGAAGTGACGAGAGAGGGTCAGGGATATCCGTGCTAGCGGCACGACATGATGATGATGATGATGATGATGATGATGATGATGATGATGATGATGATTTTACTTCATAGTTTTTCACATCAGAGTTAGCTGATGGTCTTTCACAGGAGTCTTGAGTGACGGCAAGTCTCCTTAAGTCTCCAGAACTCTTCTCAGTATTCTGGCCGATCTCAACAATGCTGTAGTCTTGATGGTCTACACTCATCCTCTTATTTCCAAGCACAGGAGTCTTGAGTGACAGCAAGTCTACTTAAGTCTCCAGGACTCTTCTCAGTACTCTAGCTGATCTCAACAATTCTGTAGTTTGGATAGTCTACACTTATCCTCTTATTTCCAAGCACAGGAATCTTGAGTGGCAGCAAATCTCCTTATGTCTCCAGGACTCTTCTCAGTATTCTAGCTGATCTCAACAATGCTGTAGTTTGGATGGTCAACACTCATCTTATTTCCAAGCACAGGAGTCTTGAGTGACAGCAAGTCTCCTTATGTCTCCAGGACTCTTCTCAGTATTCTAGCTGATCTCAACAATGCTGTAGTTTGGATGGTCAACACTCATCTTATTTCCAAGCACAGGAGTCTTGAGTGACAGCAAGTCTACTTAAGTCTCCAGGACTCTTCTCAGTATTCTGGCCGATCTCAACAATTCTGTATTTTGGATAGTCTACACTTATCCTCTTATTTCCAAGCACAGGAATCTTGAGTGGCAGCAAGTCTCCTTATGTCTCCAGGACTCTTCTCAGTACTTTAGCTGATCTCAACAATGCTGTAGTTTGGATGGTCAACACTCATCTTATTTCCAAGCACAGGAGTCTTGAGTGACAGCAAGTCTCCTTATGTCTCCAGGACTCTTCTCAGTATTCTAGCTGATCTCAACAATGCTGTAGTTTGGATGGTCAACAATCATCCTCTTATTTCCAAGCACAGGACTCTTGAGTGACAGCAAGTCTCTTTAAGTCTCTAGGACTCAACAATGCTATAGTTTGGATTATCTCCACATGTCCTTTTATTATTAATATCATTTACTCATTAGAGTTTTTCACATGGTGTTTCACTGGGGTGAGAGTGACAGCAAGTCTCCTCATGTCGCCAGGACTCTTCTCAGTATTCTGGCTGTTCTCAATAATGCGTTAGTTTGGGTGGTCTCCACCCGTCCGCCAACTTCCAAGTCCTCCAGTCCCTTTATTATTATCATTATTATTATTATTATTTGTAATTTAAACCAGATTTTAGAAGTGTATTACCAGCGCATGACAGTTTCAAACTAAATGAAATCAATACACACCATTTAACTTGGATTTTGGTTTCTAACAATGGAATTATATACGTCATGTAGCTGATATTTATACCGGAAATCAACTTTGGTGACAAAATATTAGCAAATTAAAGGAAATTTTGGTCATAGAAATTTTTCAAATAGTCGTAGCAGAAGTTAATGAAATTATTTTAAAGAGATAACAAGTCCTTTTTTAGAATATATATATATATATATATATATACCTTTAAGAAAAACAAAATGCAGTCACATTAGGATTTTCTTAAAGGAATTGTTGCTCTGTGTTGTCAGTTACATCGAGCTCTTTACCAGGAAGATTTAAATTGTCCGTAGTTGAATAATTTAATTGTCCTGACGGAATTATTCCCGACTCCGGTTTAACTGAACTGAATAATATATATATATATATATATATATATATATATATATATATATACTCCCTCTGTGTTTTTATGAGATTTCCTGATATACAGAAAATGTTATCTGTCTGAATTTTTGAGATGAGGCTTGATGCGTATAATTTTGGTCTGACTGTTGATAGTTCTTGAACACCTTGTTTGATCAACAGTCAAACTTTAAAAAGGATTTCCCAAGTTTAATCATTTCTATGTTCAGATAAACAAAGAACATCTGAGGAAGGTCGGGGGATACAGCAGCCGAAACGTTGTGTTTCAATTTACTGCAATAAAGTCCGAAGAATCACAACCAAAATAATATACAGAAAATGCTTCGGTATTTTATTTTACGCAAAATACAGGCATTTTTGAAAGATGTTACCTAAAAATCTGGTTGTAAAAAGCGAAATTATACTGAAATAGTCATAAAAATATTTGACAAAACCTTTTAATCTAAAAATATCAGAACGATTCTGGAAACCATACGGATATTTGGTCCTAAATTAGCATATGCCTGGGCTATAAAAAGTCATTTTAAAGATTTAGCCGTAGCTTCGATGATCGCACGAACAAATTTTACCTTTAATTTTTCGATAAGCCAATCACCTGCAAAACATCGTAACTTTTCAACGGAGAATAATGATAAAAATAAAAATTTAAAAACATGTTTGCCCCCAAATTCACGATTAAGAATATTTACATGTCCTGGTAGACTAAGTAAGTAAGATAAGGTAAAGTTGTTGACCTTATCGAGGGTGACCCGAAAGCTCCATTTTTAATAGCTACTACACCGAGGTGTAGAGGAGGGCGCTACACCATTCCATGGATTGCTCCGCTTTACCCTTGATCCTTACCTTATAATGCTGAGTGCTAAGCAAGGAGGCATCAAGTACCTTTTTTTTTTACTCTTTGGTATGACTCTACCTGAGATTGAACCCTGGTTTCCGGACCATTTGGCGAACACTCAACTCATTAGGCCAATGGGTACACTAACAAACTTGAAAAATTGCTAATTTCTGTCAAAAAAACCTCTGTGGGGTTGTTAGGGTTTGGGGGTTGTGGATTACCATTTTTGTTATAGTTGGTTTGGTCTCTTTGAATAATGGCATAGAAACCTTCATGGGTTAGTGTTATGCCAAAGTTATCCTTTTAGAAGGATTGTTGTAGTACTATTTAAACCATAGCTGGGAAGGGGGATGATAGAGTTCATGAATTTCTCAAGGGTATTAGGCGGAGGTGCCCGTGGTGTAATGGTTATCGTCGAAGGAAATGGACATGGTGACTCGAGTTCAAATCCTCGACGAGAATGATTGCATTTCACATAGCACTAATACCCTTGGGAAAGGTATGACTCCAATTATTCTCCCTCCAGCTATGGGTAAATAGTAGGACAGACTAGGTTCTTCAGTCTTGGTGAGGCAACTAGCCTTGGAGAAGGAAAACTCTGAATTCAAAACCTGTTAAACTCCGCTTAAAAATTGACCTTGTGTCATATCCTGCCCGAGCGGAGGGGTTGGTAAATAGGATTAGTCGGAAAGAGAGCGTAACAGGGTAACTTGAATTCGAACTCTTTTTGGCCGCCCCGCACATTATTTACTCCGCCATTTGTATTTTACAAATTATTTCATGAAAAAAGAAGGCAAAATGGCTGAAAGAAATTTTTGTAAATAATCAATAACTCCTGATAAGCTTGAATTAAGAATTGTTTTGTTTTTAACAAGTTATTCGCAAGAAGCAAAATTAAATTAAATTTGAATAAGAAATTTTCTTGCCAAAAACAGTTCTATTAAAAAAATGCTGTTTACCTTTTTCGGAATAAATTACTTGAGATATCAAAAAAAACTAACAAGTTAAGCGGAATATAGTTTCTCTTAGAATTTAATAAGTTTTGTTTTCACGCAAGGAGCGAAATATTTGCATGTTGGGTAGCTAAAATGCCAGCCAACGTTTTTAATGTAAACAAGGTTGAACTTTAGTCGCGGTAATACTTTCACTTTCACTTTCACTCTCACTTTTTTATCAATACCTATTGAAAAGGTATATGTACTTGCCAAACCCTCTGCACAAGCAGGATATGACGCAAGGTCAATTTTAAGTGGTGTCTAATTCCGTTTTCCGTCTTTGAGATTCAGTGCCTAACCAATGTAAAGAGTCGAGCCTGCCCTACTATTTACCCATACATGGAGGGAAATTAATTGGATTTATAACTTTTTCAAGGGTATTAGAGCTATGTGAAATGCCATCAGCCTAGTCCAGGATTTGAACTCGTGTCGCCGAATCTATTTTCTACGGCGATAAACATTACACCACGGACATCTTCGGAAAAAGGTATAAACTCGGCATCCACCAACGATAGGTTAACTAGTATCGATACTGTCATTCGGCTAAGAAAGTTTTTGTCATTAAATAACCCCGATGGTTGATATGCTATGATAGAAAAAAAAATAACGATCAACCAACATATTTCTTATTGGTCATCTATTTGTTGATCCGATCGACTGCTTCTCTGCATAGGGGCAAGACCCACCTAACATTGTCCTGGATATGACACTCAACAATCTAATGGGGAGACTCCAATAATGCTGGAGCTTTGGGAAATGCTGAGTACCTCTTCATTGCCATTGCCCCCATGTCTACTCTGGCCTGGAGTGGTGGCACCTGAAAGAGTTCTATCTATGGGCCAGATAGAACTAAACTGAATTGTTTGAAATTGAACAGCTTTGACATTTAACTGTGTGTAGTCAAAAACTACAAAACTGAAATTTTGAATTAGATGGTTGGTTGGTTGGGTTTTTTATGGCATATTCACCCTTTATAGGTTATTTAACGTCAAATCCATTTTTAGGGCAATAGTTCTATTTCAAACAATTCAGTTTAGCATAAGTACGCAGTTAAAATGTAAGTACAGTTTAATTGTGAAAAACATTTTTATTTCAAGCTATTCAGTTTATTCAAGCAGTTCTAATTCAGAACTGTTTTGACTTTTAACTGTGTGTAAGCAAAATCTGTACTTATATTAATAAGTACAGATTTTGCTTACACACAGTTAAAAGTCAAAACAGTTCTCAGTTCAGTGTAAGTAGAGTTTCAATGTCAAAAAACAGTTCCATTTTAAATAATTCAGTTTAGCATTAGCACGCAGTTTAATTGTGAGTACGGTTTAATTGTCAAAAATATTTATTTCAAGCTGATTAGCCAAACAATTCCGTATGCCGTTAGTTCTATTTTGCCCATAGATAGGGCCCTATCAGGTGCTACCACGCCGGGCCAGAGTGGACCTGGGAGCGATGACAATGAAAAGGGTACTCCGCATTCCCCAAAGCTCCAGCATTACTGGGATTATTTAGTGTCATATCCAGGAAACTCGTTGGGGGGGTCTTACCCCTCTGCAGAGGTGCGGTTGGTGTATTCTACAGCCCTAGCTGACTGGGCGAGTTTGAATAAGAACTGTTTGACTAAACTAAATAGCTTGAAAAAGAAATGTTTTGACAAACAGTGTGCTTACATTTAAACTGCGTACTTATGCTAAATTGAATTATTTGAAATTGAATTGTTTTTTATATTGAAACTGTACTTACGCAAAACTAATTGTTTAAAATATAACTGTTTAAACGTTTAACTGTATGTAAACAAATCTATACTTATACTAAACTGAATCGTTTGAATTAGAACTGTTTGACTAAACTGAATAGTTGAAATAGGCTCCCTTTTTTTATTGTGTACTTATGACAAAGGGAACTGTTTGAAATAGGACGGTTTTTAACATTTAAACTGTGTACTGATGCTAAACTGAATTGTTTGAAATAGAACTGATTATTTGTATAAAAATGGGTTTGACATTAAATAACCTACAAAGGTTGATATGCCATAAAACCCAACCAACAAACCACCGATAATCATTTCTTTTAAATGATTGATTGATATTAACGGCATGTCAACCAGTCTAGGGCTATTTTATGTCTTCAGTTTAGGTATTATCGCTTATTGTATGTTCATATTTACGTTTTTGTGTAGCTGTCTAAAAGTTTGTTTTCTTTTAGGATGGGTGTTTCTTTTTGTACACAGTCCGATCGAATAATTTTTAAACAGATTAATGGCAATGAAGTACTGTACACTCCCCTCGAGCCTTATCATCATATGCCGTTTAGTATCATCTCCAAGGTGCCACCTTTTTTCTGGCGGGATGAAGGGGTCTTAACCTTCTGCTGGAGATACAATCAACATATTCTAAGCTAGAAGTATGGAACGGTCAGTAAGATGGGGTTGGATTTATGGCATATCAAACATTCTAGGTCATTTAATATCAGTTTTTTTATAGCCTAGTAGTTCTATTTCAAACAATTCAGCTCAGCATTTGTACACAGTTTAAATGTCAAAAACAGTTCTATTTCAAAGAATTCAGTTTAGCATAAGTACGCAGTTTAGTTCTATTTGACCCACAGATAGGACCCTATCATGTGCTACTGTTCCGAGCCTTGGTAGACCTGGGAGCAATGACAATAAAGGGGTACTTCGCATTCTGCAAAGCTCTGTGACGTTACCCCCTCGGCCCCCACGTTGCATCAACTTCTTCGAACCATTTCACTTCTTGGCCGGTGATCAACTAGTGGTCCCGATAGGGGCATCGCACATTTCTTTACGGCCACAAGAAATACAATCGAGGGAGTATGAGAAAAAGAACAAGCGGACAAAACGAACAATACGAGCCTGGGGTTAACTCAAAGTGCAAGACAAGGAGTTATGTAACACTCTGCATTTCTTGTGTGCATATGTAGACTAACGCTAGCGTGGATTCTAGCGAAAATTCTACAACGCTACTAGGAATGCCAACCTATCCTGACCGGTCTTCCTCACTGCTCTGGACCCTCTCTCATGCCAACTCGTCTCTCTGCTGTTCGGTGTCGACTGCCCTGTCCGTCGTCCGTCGCCAACTGCCTTCTTCGAGTCCCTTTGTCCAACTCCCTTCTCGCGTTCCTTTACCCACTTCCAGTCACGCCGAGATCTCGAGTCCAAAACCCTTTGTCTGGTTTCGCGCCAAAACAGACAAAGGAATTGTCTGCTTGGCGGACCTCCTACATAGTGTTACAGCTCCTGCATAACTGGAGTCTCACCATCAGATTGTTTCGTGTCAAATCTAGTACACTCGTTGTTGGTAGTCTTACTCCTCTGTAAAGATGAAGTCGGTATATTCTACATCACCAGCCGACTCGATAACCATTACACCATGTGAGGAATCCAAATAGGTTTTATTGAAGACGAAACTGAAAGCGTGTTTTCATTGTACGAAAACAAGACAAAATAACTTTTAAAATGATAAAATAACTTTAGTCTATCGATTTGAATAAAGCCTACTTTATATATATATATATATATATATATATGTGTGTGTGTGTGTGTGTGTGTGTGTGTGTGTGTGTGTGTGTGTGTGTGTTTCTGTGTGTCTATGTGTGTATATGTGTGTACGTGTTTAAATTAGTTTTTTGTTTTTATTGAAACAAATTTTCATTTTTCCCTTCTATGCATGAGTAGGTTTTTTTGGGGGGGTTGGGGGGTGTCGTTTCTTTTTTTTTTATTTTCAGCTTTTTAATGAAATAGTCCTTATGAAACCCAAGAAGGTAGAATAAATGCAGTTTATTAAATCAATTTTCAATTTAAAGAGGTCTGCTCATTCACTAGCAGCAATATTTTTGCATTCCGTAAACCAATTGCTGCAAAGAACAATTTGTTTTTTAAACCAATCATATGCGAGAGCGACTGAAAGAAGAATGCGTACAACTTCTTGACAACTTCTGTCGAAATTATTTTCAGTTTCAAAATTATTTATAGACGAGACTTGAAAAAGTATCGAGACAGAAGCTTGAAATGATTTTGAATTTACGCACCTCAGCAAGTTTAATAATTATCAAGTTAGATTAGCAAACTTTCACGAGTGAGTTCGAGTCTCATTGGGTGCCCAGTTCATACAGTCTTCTGTGATATCTAAGTAAAATGCACAGTCAAGCGTAATGGTTTGCAAAATGGATTAGCTAACCTTCACGAGTGAGTTTGGGTCTCACTGGGTGCTCAATTCATACGGCCTTGTTTCACATCCAAGCAAAATGCTTCACAAAATACTACGTCTTTGAATAATTTATTATAAAATTTAAATGGAAACGTGTGCATAGCTTATCAACTTATATAATAAAGTGATCAGATATAAACAAAGTCAAAACGAGGCAGAGATGGTTTGTTTAATGGCATATCAACCCTTGTAGGTTATCTAGGGCCAAAGCTATTCTCCTAGTGGTACTATTTAACCCATAGCTGTGAGGATAAGGAGGTTCATACCTTTCCCAAGGTTATTTGCCCGAAAGTGAACGTAATAGTGCGACTGGAGTACGAACTCGCTTACTACTATTCTGCAGTCCATCGATTTACCCATTACACCACGAGGACACCACCGGAAAGAAGCAGTTTGAAAAGAAAAATGAAACCAGTCAGGATATTTTAAATCGAAAGTATTTTTTTTTTTTTTGAGGGAGGGATATACTACACTATTCTTCATATTAAGTTTACAATATGATATCTCCTGCAAAGAAAAAGGTCTGTTGGTAGGATATACAATATGGTATCTCCTGCAAAGAAAAAGCATAACGCTAAACAGCGTCTGATGTTTAGACTTCAGTTCTAAAGAGTACAATTTTCACGGGGTTCGTTCAAAAAGTTCAAAGCCTTACCCAGGAAGAAGAGCCCTCGAGCTGTTGTGGTGACACACTTTTACTACTTATAAAACTTGGAAAAATCCGAATTAGTTTTTCTAGTTTTACAAGAAATGGTTGCGTTTTGCCACAAGGAAGCTCAACAATACTCTTCTTTCTTAGTAAGGTTGAGAACTTTTTAAATGTGCCGAGTATATTCCCAAATGGTTCCTGCCTATCCTAAGGCCAGTTATGTGTATCTCCTGCAGAAGAGTAAGACACCCGCTAAAAGAGGTATACTGGGTATGACATTAAACTGCATTTGATGGTGAGGCTGCACTTCTGAAAATCTGGGAAATATGGAGCTCCCCTTCATTGCCATTATTCTCAGGTACACTCTAACCTGGAGTGGCAGTAGCTGTTAAGGTCCCACCTATTAGTCATATAGATCCGTTTAAAACTTATTTGTATTCGGTTGGGCCGTGTGTAAAAATAGATCTACTTAAAACTTTTTCGTATTCGATAGGACCGTTTGCAAAAACAGATCTGTTTAAAAATCATTTGCATTCGATAGGACCGTGTGCAGAAATAGATCTGTTTAAAAATTATTCGTATTCAATATACACTGGGTTCAAAAATAGATCTGTTTAAAAGTTATTCGTATTCGATGGGACCGTGTGCAAAAACAGATCTGTTTAAAAATCATTTGCACTCGATAGGACCGTGTGCAGAAATAGATCTGTTTAAAAATTATTCGTATTCAATATACACTGGGTTCAAAAATAGATCTGTTTAAAAGTTATTCGTATTCGATGGGACCGTGTGCAAAAAAAAAAAAGCTCTGAAGAAACATTTACACAAAAAATTATCATAAATAACCCTTGATGGGTTAACATGCCGTTATAATCTATCAGCCAACCATACTCAACAGATCAATCTCCATTTGACGTGGAAGACATTTAAAGAAATATAGTGTTGTTACCGACGACTGCCGGTAATGACTAATCGTCAGTTAGAGGAAAGAGAAACTTTTCAACTTAAGCGTTCGGACTTCAGTTGTTTTATTCAGTTTCTGAGGCAATGGGAAGCAGGTGGAAACGGCTAACGGACACAAAGTACAGTTTATCTCTTCTAGAAACGGGACTCTTCTCGTATGTGAATCGTTCCTCGCTCTCCGTTCACACAAACGCTCGTCTCCTCGAACTGTACCCCTATAGGTTTCCAATAGAAGGTTGTACTGTTACTACACCAAATAGGACGTTGTATCGTTATACAAAAAATGTACGGTTGAAACGCTGCGCGGCACAGATAGTCCCTTGTAACGCTACAGTATTCAAATGGAGGTTCGTGCTGTGGCGTCGAAATAGACATTTGTACAACTACTAGTACGCGTAGCCAACTGTACCAGCACGTGGCGAACGGGTTTATGCGTGTAGTGCTGCGTCTTAAATGTTAGTCGTACGCTGTTATAACCTCGCTGTGGAAAAAAGTGACGAACACACAGAAACCCTGTCCTGGTTCACTAACACAAAGGTTTATTCGCTACTAAGAAAGAGAAGTAAAACAGACCTTGAATTTTTCTTTTGTTTTTTTAGTTGTAGTTCTAACGCACTTGTTCGTTCGTCTCCATAGCTGCGCGTCTGGTGTGTGACCACTTTTCGGAGCTCACCCAAAAATAGGGACCGCAAACTATGACTGTATCACTGTATCTAGTCTTCAACTGACTGTCTTTATCTCGTCGGGTCCGGCGGTCAACTACTTCTTTCACTGTTTTCTATCCAACGGCTACTCTTTGCAGTTTTTCTATTTGAAACTCATTTAACCAATCAGAACTATCAGTTTTTCTATTTGAAGCTCATTTAACCAATCAGAACTCATTTAACCAATCAGAACTGTCTATTGGTAGCTGATACGTTTTTATTTTTAACCTGAGAGTACTGAATTATTTTACAAAACCCCATGTACCAAAAGAGAGTGCGAATCAAGAAATCTGTCGTTTTATATTGAGGTCATCACGAACAATCCACATCTATCTCCGTCTAGCAGAGCTGACAAGTTACGGCTACCCCCTGCCGAATCATAGATAGCCAATCACTGGGTGACCTCGGCAAGACCCGCAATACTAGATCAAGCAAATATTGTTATATCTAGACCACTGGACGAGATGTTGAACTTTATTAACTCATAAACAATCTAGAATTTATAAACCAAACGCATTATTATTGACTTGTTGGGGAAATTCCCCATATTTATAAGATTTATACAAAAAATATTTTCATCCTTGTTAAATAACATAGCAAACAGAACACAAAGGAATGGATGTCGGAATGAATGTAGCATATGACGCAATAATATCATTTGCTAAGAACTGTTGAATCTGATTACAGTGTTGTCACTCATCTAAAATTGTAGCCTAAAATTTATTTGAGCATGACATTTATGAAACATTCTATAGAACTTCTTTCTGGCACTAGTAAACAAAGCACAAAGGAATTGGTGTCCGAATGGGTGTAGCGCATGACACAAGGATATCAGCGGCTAAATACTCTTGCTCAGGTTACAGAATTGTCATATATCTAAAACTGAGTAACATTAAAGGAAATGCTTAGTGCAAATGCTGAAAGGGACGGATGGCGAGACAGCGTGAAATGAATCTGTGATGTCGGCATGCCCTGATGAGCCCTCAAACAGTTGACTGAAAAACTCAAGAAGCTACAAATGGACACATAAGGTCGGGATGTTTTGCCGTATTGACAGCATATATATATATATATATATATATAAATTCAACTGGGACTGTAGAATACACTGACTGTATCTCAGCAACCCCCTCCAAACGACTGTCCTGGTGTAACGTAATGGCCGAGGGATTTCGGTTCTTGCCTTTGAGCTTAGTTAGACTGAGAACCTTTCGGCTCAGCACATGGGTTAGTTAGGTGCAAACATTGATGCAGGTGTTAACGCGGGCGCCCGCGGGCGGACAAAGATGTCACAATAGGCCGAGACAAAACGGGTGATGGAGTGTAAGTGACGTCACGTGCCGGAAGCGCGCAGAGGTTTGTGGAGAATTTAAAGAAAGTTAAAGAGTTGAGTACTAGATGCCAAACGAGGAGGATCGACTTCTGGAGCTCGCAGACGCGAGGCGAAATTGCACCCTATGGGAGCCGCTCAAGATGGGGGCCAAATGAATAAGACAGCATAGAAGATTGTGTCTCTCTTCCTTATGTCGAAACCTTTAACTTAAAGTTAATAAAACGGTTTCGTACCTGAACGAGAAGTCGTTACGTGTTTTCGAATTTCGAGATTCCTATGTTCTTTATATGTTCTATCGTTATGAACATTATATGTCCATTTTGCACATGGCGTTAATTGTGGCTATGGAACACTGATAATGATACAAAAGAATCAGACGGTGAGGCTCCAGTGTTGAAAATTTGGGATTTGGAGTACCCATGTCCACTCTGAACCGGAGTGGTAGCACCTGATTATGTCCTATCTAAAGTTCAAACAGAACTGTTTGATATTTAAATTGTGTGCAAACAAATGACTGTAGCAAAATTAAATTGTTAGAAATAGAAGTGTTTGATCATTTAACTATATGTAAAATTATTTAACAGTGTTCAAATAAATGAGGCTTGTTTTAAAATGTTATCAACAAAATGCGTTTAAAAATCATATATTTAATATATATGTATAAAAAGGATTTGGCATAAAATAACCTACAATGGTTGATATTCCATAAAATCAAACTAAACCAAATCATATATATGTAATATATATGTATAAAGAGAATTTGGCATTAAATAACAGACAAGCATTGATATGCCATAAAACGAAATCAAACCAAATATAATATATAATATAAAGAGGATCTGGCATTGAATAACCTACAATGGTTGATATGCCATAAACCCAACCAAACCTAATCATGTAGATTTAATATACATGTATAAAAAGGATTTAGTATTAATTAACCTACAAGGGTTGAGATGCAATAAAAACCAACCAAACCAAATCATTTAGATTTAATATACATGTATAAAGAGGATTTGGCATTAAATAACCTACAGTGGTTGATATGCCATAAAACCCAACCAAACCAAATCATATATATTTAATGTATATGTATAAAAAGGATTTGGCATTATATAACCCACAATGGTTGATATACCATAAAACCAAACATAACTAAACCATCAGTTGCCTTCCGTGTCTCAGTTGAGGACAGCTTTTTAGATTAACTAGATCGAACTTAAAATTAGAATATTTTCTAAATGCGTCTTATCTTTTTGTTTTTACTATTTTTACACTTCTATTTCATTGTCTTATCTCTCTCTCTCTCTCTCTCTCTCTCTCTCTCTCTCTCTCTCTCTCTCTCTCTTTGTGATTAGTGACTAAATAAAGTTTTAATGGCTTCGCAGCAGAGCAATGGTCAACGAGCTATGCTTAGTAAAACCGAATACCCAATTCTTATCATTAAGGTTTTTCGGACTATTGTCTTCATCTTTATTGTTTTTTCCACTACGTTTCGGCTGATATGTCCTCAAGCTTCGTCTCAGAAATTTAGACAACTTAATACCAAATGTTTTGAAAACTAACAGCCACATTTTGAAAATTAAACGTTTGTTATTTTCTTCATACCAAGTCTATTAATAGGTCAGCCTTTTAGGTTTCCCTTGAAGATCAGTTTGGTTTAGTTTGGTTTGGTTTGGTTTGGTTCGGTCTGGTTTCTTTTTTAATTGCATATCTGCCTTCGTGTGTTATTTAAAGCCAAATCCATCCCTAAACACTTGTGGTATTATTCAATCCATAGCTGAGGGGATAAGGGGGGATCATGCCTTTGGCGAACGTATTAGTCTGAAAATGTACTTAATAGCACGACTGGAGCTCGAACTCGTTTATAACGATGTCACAGCCCAGAACGTTAGCCAATACACCACGGGGACCTGCCCCGACTCACGC
The DNA here is from genome assembly GCA_963585895.1 of Sepioteuthis lessoniana. Taxonomy (NCBI): domain Eukaryota; kingdom Metazoa; phylum Mollusca; class Cephalopoda; order Myopsida; family Loliginidae; genus Sepioteuthis; species Sepioteuthis lessoniana. Next base: position 17,170,545 of record OY757924.1, read on the forward strand.
TGAAGATCGAATACACATCCAAAACTTATCTGGATACATTACATTGTTTGGTGATATTACCATTCTTTCTCTTCAACTATCTCTTTTTCGCTTGCTCACACTTCTTCTTCTTCTTCTTTTTCTTCTTCTTCTTCTTCTTCTTCTTCTTCTTCTTCTTCCGCTGCTGCGGCTGCTGCTACTTCTTCTGCTTCTTCATCCTCTTCAATTTTTGAACAGTAAATAAATACTATGTAGGAAAGGTTTTGGCAAAATACTGGTTAACGAGCTAATTTATTTAATACAGAAAATTGCACAATGTCTCGATGTCAATAAAAGATAAGCATCTTGTTTCGCCTTCGGAATGTTTTAATAAGAAAAATGTTTACCTTCTGAGTAACTTAATAAATGTTTATCATTTTTTTTTCAACTTATCGCATCAAAAAAAAAAAACATTTTTGAAAAGCAGTTGCCTTAAGTATGCTACAAGAGTTATTTAATAAAGTGAGATAAAAACCGACACACATTAAAACATAGTAAAACCTGTAAACGCAAAGGAGAGTCAGAACAGTCTTGATATTTAACATAAGCGTATGTGATTTGGTTTGCTTTGGTTTTATGGCATATCAACCATTGTAGATTATTTAGTGCGAAATCCTCTTTATATATATATATATATATATATATATATAAGCTTTGGTTTTGGTTGGCTTTTATGGTTTATCAATCAGAGTAGGTTATTTAATGCCAAATCCTCTTTATAGATATATATTAAATATATATGATTTTGTTAGGTTGGGTTTTATGGCATATCAACCATTGTAGGTTATTTAATGTCAAATCCTCTTTATACATATATATTAAATATATATGATTTTGTTAATATTTTTTCACACAATTTAATGGTTTCACTTAATTTCAAACAATTCAGTTTAGCATTAGCACAGATTTTTGTTTACACAGAGTTATTTGTTTGAATAAATTGTTTGTTTGTTATTTAATGGCATATCAACCTTCTTGGGTTGTTTAATGCCGAATCCGTCCTTCGAGAAGAACATTAATGGTATTATTTAACCAATGGATGAGATGATAAGGGGGTTCATACCTTGTCCCAAGATATTTGTCCAAAAGTGAACGCAATAGAGTGACTGGAGTTCGAACTCGCTTACTACGATTCCGCAGCCCAGCGCATTAACCATTACACCACGAGGAGACCTACTTGTTTGAACACAGTTTTTTGCACCGAGTTAAATGTAAAAACAATTCTATTTCAAATCATTCAGCTTAACGTTAGTACTCAGTTTAGTTCTATTTAGACCATAGATAGGACGCTATCTGGTATTACATTTACAGGGATCACGATGCGGAAAAACGTTCATAAAATGTTCATAGTTTTTCATAAACATAGAAATCCCGAAAATACAAAATTCACGAAATTGGTTCAGGTACGAAACTTTTATTCACCTTTTTGAGTTTAAAGGTTTTTCGACATGAGGAGAGAGAGAGAGACATAATCTTTCTATGCTGACTACTCTTACATCGTCAGCTCTCAACCCAACCAACGTGCGGCGCTCGTAGCGCACAAATGCGTCTGACCTCGCCCAGGACTGAATCTCAACCTTCCCGTTCGGAGGCAGGAACTCAACTCACCGACTTTTTCCAAATCACAAAATCCTCAGCCCACACTTCCGGGCATGACGTCATTCACACCTCCTGGTTCATTTCCTTTCTGGGATTTTTATTTTGACATCTCTGAATGACACATCCTCTCTGCGCGCGCGTAAACACCTGCGTTAATGTTGCACCTAACTAACCCATGTACTAAGCGAAAGGTTCTCATCCTAACTAAACCGAAAGGCAAGATATATAAAACGAAATCCCTCCGCCATTATATTACACAGAGTGGACCTGGGAGTAATAGCAATGAAAGGGGTACTCCGCATTTCCCAAAGCTTGAGCATTACTAAAGCGTCACCATCAAATTATTTAGCGTCATATCTGGATATTCGTTAGGGTGAGATCATACCTCACTACAAAGATGCACTCGGTGTATTCTGTCGCCTGTGGTGTAATGGTTATCGTCGCAGGAAATGGACACGACGATACGAGTTCAAATCCTGGACGATGCTGATTACATTTCACTTGGGAAAGGTATGAATCCAATTATTCTCCCTGCAGCTACGGGTAAATAGTAGGGCAGACTATGTTCTACAGCCTTGGCGAGGCAACTAGTCTAGGAGAAGGAAAACTCTGAATTCAGACCTGTTAAACTCCGCTTAAAAATTGACCTTGTGTCATATACTGCCCGAGCGTAGGGGTTGGTTAGATATGGTATTCTGTCGCCCCAGCCGCTTGGGCGAAAGCGTATGTAACTTTACCACAAAGATCACTGCTATTATTTAAAAAATGGGCAAACACGGGGTGTGAGATACAATACTATTCTGATATGGGTGTGGAACTTGATCTTCTGAAGTCGATGGCACATGTAATTGTCCACGAGATGTTAGTGTGACGTTACAGCTAACGAGGTGGGTGCTGGAAATATACCAGGGCGCTGAGGAGAGGTCAATGTATTCTTTCTCGTTACTGGTTGTCTCTTTTCGAATCTAAAGAGTTAAAATCTTGACTTCGATCATTGGGTTTGAAATTGCTCAATTCTGCTCGCTAGAAGCTACTCTCTCTTCATTGCCGAGCAGTAGAATTCTCTTGGATTTTTAAGACGATTCCATAACATTCGAGATACAGGAAGTGCATTGTCATTTCATGTTTCTTTGTTCCTTTTTCCGAGGGTAACCTTCTGATTACTTAGGGTCACGGGCTCGTTTTGTTTAACCAAGAAAAACGGTGTTAATAGGACTTAAACATTACACCTATCCCATCTCTACGGTGTTGTGGGGGTGCAAATAACTAAGGAATTCCATTTTGATGCTTCTAGAACTCTCCAGATCTCACAAGAGAAAGAAGAAAAACTTGCAATTTTTTTCAAACAAATTACTTCCGATATATAGTCAGTGGATGACAATATATATGCTTTCCACTCGCTTGGATTGAGCACTCTCGAGGGGAAATTTGCCGGCAGCAATAGCTCATCTCAAGAATTGAGCAAGCCATGCAGCTGATAACGCATATATCAAAATATATACTTTAAAAATTTTTTTATTTACTCTGAGAATGACGATGGATCTGGGGTAAGATGTCCGATTAACGTAAAGTCAGTAAGGGTTCGATCCTAGCTTAAAGCATCTCGCAGGTCTAACCACACAGAAGTTTTGTGATACAATGAAACAGTCTAACTGTGAATGACAATATATTTTTTTCTTAAGCTAAAATCCATCCAAATGCACCATGACGCTACATTTGGGATGTTGGAATGTGGAATCATCTTGTTGATCCCCAAAACAGCTGACTGAAGAACTAGAGATGCAGAGGATGGACAGATAAGGACGGGATGTTTTACCGAATTCACAGTCGGGCCATTGGTCTAATGAGTAGAGTGTTCGCCAATAGTCCGGAAGACCTGGGTTCAATCCCAGGTCGAGTCATACCAAAGACGCAAAGAATGGTACTTGATGCCTCCTTGTTTAAACCTCAGCATTATAAGGTACGGATTAAAGGTAAAGTGGAGGAATCCAGGGAATGGAGTAGCGCCCTCCTCTACACCTCGGTGTAGTAGCTTTTGAAAAGGGAGCCTTCGGGTCGCTCTCAATTACGGTCACCAACTTTACTTTTGCACACACACACATATATATATAGGGAGAGAGAGAGAGCGATGGGCACCTCTGGTGGTGTAACGGTTAACAAGCTGGACTAGTAAACCTACACGAGTGAGTTCGAGTCTCATTGGGCGCCCCATTCATTCGGTCTTGTGCCACATCGAAGCCAAGAGCTTTGTAAATTACTAAAAGAGAGAGAGAGAAAGAGAGAGAGAGAAACTCAACTGATTTTCGTATAAAAAAAAAAGAAGTGCTAATTTTTGTGAAAAAAAATAGACTTCAGAAGCTGTAATTTTTTTTCTTTAGTTTTGTATTTATCGTTTAAACAGCATATTCTTGCTTGTTTGAAAATTTCGAGATACATCGTAGACAACAATATTTGACTTGTTTGATCGAAACCCCAAAGAATTTAAGAAATATTTTTCCTCCAATATTATTTCAAAATAAATTCTTTAACAATTAGATTAATTGATAAATCATTTTTTTTTATTTCGTTTCGTGCCTATGAAAATTGTATTAATAAGCCAATGGTCCGGGAGACCTGGGTTCAATCCCAGGTCGCGTCATACCAAAGACTTTAGAAATGATACCTCTCTGCTTAACACTCTGAATTATAATGTACGTATCAAGCGTAAAGTGGAGCAATACAGGAAAAGGAGGAACACCCTCCTCTACACCTCGGTGTAGTAGCTATTGAAAAGGGAGCCTTTTGGTGGCTCTCGACTACGGTCGCCAACTTTACTTTAGTATTGCTATTGTTTTTACATAGTTCAATGGTTTCAGTCATTGCTATCGAACTGTAATAAATTTTATTTAATATTGATTATTAGTTTGCATACATAGAGTTAGTTACAAGTATTACTATTTATAATTCTATTGAATAGTTTTTATTGATTTGCACACAATTGAAGGGATCCAAGTATTGCTTTTAATCATTGACAATTAAATTAAACACCAGTCATTTGTTTACACAGTTTAAAAGTCAAACAGTTTTACGTTAGCCATAGATAAGACCCTATTATATGCTACCACTCCGAGTCAGAGTTGACCTTGAAGTAATATAAATTAAAGCTCCAGGACTGCAGCCTAACTATCAGATATGTTTGTGTCATATCAGGAGACTTTTGGGGCGGGGTCTTACTCCTCTACATAGATGCAGTCGGTCTATTCTTCAGCCCTAACTGACTGGCCTCATCCCTAACTGTCTTATCACTGTTATTCACACACACACACACACACACACACACATATATATATATGTGTGTGTGTGTGTGTGTGTGTGTGTGTGTGTGTGTGTGTGTGTGTGTGTGTGTGTGTTATTGAAACAGCTTTGCAACACACCATCCTTACTTTTTGTTTTTTTCTGTAATTCCGCGTCTCCTGAAATCTTCGTGTTGGGAAAAGCTCTATTCATAATCCCGAAATTGACATATTAGAGTTAATTGCCGTCTGCCGAAGACAACGATTTGCAAAGTCCATTCATTTCTTTTCGTTAAGCTAATTGATTTGACCAATGAAAAGTAATTATTTATTGACTAGGAATTAATGAGGCGTTGCTAACTGACTCATTTGGAAAAGTCTAAAACTTTCGTGGTCTTTTATATGTTAGAAAGAATTGAACAGAAGAGTTGAAGAAATAAAATGTGGAAAGATATATATATATATATATATATAGAGAGAGAGAGAGAGGGAAAGAGAGAGGGGGAAGATGAGTTATGTGACTCGAGTGAAAGAAGGAAAATGAAAGAGTAAGAAAAAAAGAGGAAGACGAGTGAAAAGACAATAAAAAAAAGAAGAGAAAAACAAAAGGATGAGATGTGTGAAAGGATGTATGTGAAATGAGAGGTGGCTGACAAGTGCACGTGGAGCTTGATGGAGCTATATAAAAAAAAAAACAACGAAAGCTCATAATAAAGAGCTTCATATTACAAACATTTATTTTATGATATTTTTATATTTCATTGCACCACTTATACATCAAAATGAAGTGATATGTTATATCTTATTATAATGAAAGCGATGTATCTGTCTGTCTGTAATAAGAACTACGTCACCACCGACATCACAATTCCTTTTGTAGTTTACGTCACATTCTGCAAGATTTGATTTTATCTAAATCTTAAGCATTAGAAAAAAAAAATTATGTTATCAATATTGCTGGCCTTATCGACATGCAAATGATATGCAGTTTGTGTCAATATAGACAACCAAATAGCAGTTTGTGTCAATACAGACAACAAAATAGCAGTTTGTGTCAATATATACGACCAAATAGCCGTTTGTGTTAATATATACAACAAAATAGCAGTTTTAGTCAATATATACGACAAAATAACAGTTTGTGTCAATATAGACAACAAAATAGCAGTTTGTGTCAATATATACGACAAATAGCCGTTTGCGTTAATATATACAACAAAATAGCAGTTTGTGTCAATATATACGACAAAATAGCAGTTTGTGTAAATATACACAACCAAATAGCAGTTTGTGTCAATATATACGACCAAATAGCCGTTTGTGTTAATATATACAACAAAATAGCAGTTTGTACCTATATATACAACCAAATAGCAGTTTTAGACAATATATACGACCAAATAGCCGTTTGTGTTAATATATACAACAAAGTGGCAGTTTGTGTCAATATATTCGAACAAATAGCAGTTTGCGTCAATATATACCACCAAATAGCCGTTTTTGTTAATATATACAACCAAATAGCAGTTTGTGTCAATATATACGATCAAATAGCAATATTTTGTAAGAACGGAAACGTTGATCTGCATATTGATCTTAAAGATTTAATTCTAATAAGTTTTATGGATTTCTAATTGCTCAGGTTTATTTTAATAAATATAAGCAAAAATCCCATCAATAAACCTTAAAAGAAATCCGTTAACAAAAAGAAATAATGGTAATTTCATTTTTTAAATTTTAATAAAGTTAAAATTAGGAAAATTTTACTTTGAAAGCTGGGAGTGATGGGAAGAGCTAGTATCCTAGGTGTTCTATTTTTCGATTATTCTTACTCTGTTTTGAATAAGTTTAACGTCATTTTTTAATTTTAGAAAATATCATTAAAATGCTATTTTTAATTTTTTGTTTTTCCTTTTTTTATAATTTTTTTGCGCACATTTAAATGGTTTCAAGAATTTTTATCTAACACTAATAATTCTATTTAGTATTGATCATTTCTTTGCCCTCAGTAAAATGGTTTCAAGTATTCCTATTTAACACTAATAATTCTATCTGCAAACAATTAAATGGTCTCAAATATTACTATTTAACATTAGTAATTCTATTCACCACGAATTCCTATAACATTACTCCCTTGTCAACTCTGGCCCGGAGTGGTAGAGCCTGTTAAGGTCCCATTTAGGGGTCAAATAGAACTTTTTGAAAATTATTCGTATTCGACAGAATCGCGTGCGAACCCCCTCTTCCTAAAAACATAGACAAAAAAATGTAAATATGAATGTACAATGAACGCGATTCCCAAACCCGTTGGCTTAAAATGACCGTAAACGGGTTGACATGCCTTTAAAATCAATCAATCAAACGTTAGATAAAGCCTTACTTTATATTTTCTTCCACCTATCCCGTGTCTATCATTGGTGTCTAATCCGACTTAAATTTATTTTTTAAAATAAAAGAATTATTTTTTTAAGCCTTAAATACTAAATCTGACAAATTTGTACCAAGTGATATTTGCATATTCATTTGCCTCTTCTCCATCTTCGTTTAATCAGCAATCATCTATTAATTAAAAAAATCCTTTTTTTTTATTAATCTTGTATGGCATTTTCTGTCTATTTTTTCTTTCTTTCTGGATTAACGTCTTTTTTTTTTTTTCTTTTTTTTCTTTTCTTTAATATGAGATGTGTGAAGAGTCTGTTTTAATCTCCGATATTGGAATCATTTCATATACAAATAAAATGCTTTGATTGCAAACGTGATGAACTTGAAAAATGACCCTGAGGCAATAAAGAGATTTTGTTTGTGCGTTCCTTGTTTCTGCTCAACTATTAATTTATGCCAATTGAAAGCTTTGAGCTCGATTATCCTTCTTAGAACAAAGTCTGCCTTCGTTGTCATTTAAAGAATACCAAATAAATTAGGAAAATATCTATAATTAAGTTTTTATTCTTCGTTTTATACGAAGAGGGTGTGTCAAAAGTTTTGCAATATTTTATTAACAGGAGACACGATTCGATAGTTCTCGATTCCTTTGCTGAGGCCGGGAAAATAATAAACCACACTAGACTGTGAGATGGAGAGCGGGCCTGATACTCTCCAAGAGCTACTCCCAGATTTTCCTCTATGGTTTGTAGCACAGCCTCGGAGTTCACGGTTTTAGACCTACCTGACTTTGCCTGATTGTCGAGGTTCTTGTAACCCGAACGAAATTCCTGGTCACTGTACTGTGAACAACAACGACTTTATCTTTTACGTAACTGTATTTTGGTTTAATTAAGTTTTTTTATTTAATGGCATACCAACATTCGTGAGGGATTTAATGCCAAAGTTATCTCTGTAGAAGAAAAATCGTGGTAGTATTTATACCATAGTTGGAGGCATAAAGGAGTTCATGCCTTTCCCGAGGGTATGAGTCCGAAAGGGAACTTTATAGCATGACTTGAGTTCGAACTCGCTTACTAATATCTCACATTCCAGCACGTTAGCCACTACACTTCGGAGACTTCCCCAACAACAGTTTGTAAAATGTAAGTTCCCGAATTAGACAACACCGAACGTTTATCTATACAGCTTTCAAAACCAATACGAGAACGATCTCTGAATTCACGGTTTTAGGTCTACCTGACCCTATTTACCCAACCCCTCCGCTCGGGCAGGATATGACGCAAGGTCAATTTTCTAAGCGGAGTTAAGCAGGTTTGAATTCAGAGTTTTTCCTTCTCCTAGACTAGTTGCCTCACCAAGGCTGAAGAACCTAGTCTGCCCTACTATTTACCCATAGCTGGAGGGAGAATAATTGGATTCATACCTTTCCCAAGGGTATTAGTGCTATGTGAAATGCAATCAGTCTTGTCCAGGAATTGAACTCGGATCGCCGTGTCCATATCCTGTGACGATAACCATTACACCACGGGCACCTCCATACAAATTCGAACTGGGCTATAATACCGAGGAAGCAACCAAAAACTGTTGTTGGGGAAGTCTCCGAAGTGTAGTGGCTAACGTGCTGGAATGTGAGATAGTAGTAAGCGAGTTCGAACTTAAGTCATGCTATAAAGTTCCCTTTCGGACTCATACCCACGGGAAAGGCATGAACTCCCTTATACCTCCAACTATGGTATAAATACTGACCTTGTCTGATCGTTGAGGTTCTTGCAATCCATGCGAAATTTCTTGAAGCAACCGCACGTCTGTGATCTTACACACAACAAATGCTTCTGGTCGCTTCTGCAACCTTATGGCCCAGTTCAAATTCATTAAGCATGGGTTCCTGGATTAGACAAAGTTACTCGTTCGGCTATGCGGCTTTCATATCTCACACGAAGTGAAACAATGCTCAACATGTCAGCACACTTACTACCATGATACTACCAACCCCAGCGAGTACATACCTCGACCTGAACAGCTTCGTTCACGTGATATACGCTCGACGAACTAGCCAAATTTTTTATTCACCCTTGCAGAATACATCCTTGTAATTTATGTCAGAATTGTTTACATATAAATGGACTCTTATGACTAAGATCAAAATGTAGCATATGTGGTCTCTGCCAAAATTAAAAGTTTTACTGACTGGCACTTCGGTCTCGTATTTGAGAGTATTATATACAATATGTATGTTTTGATGGTCGGCGAACATTAGTAAGTAGACCAGTCGGTTAGAGGTGTACAATACACGGACTGGATCTCTGAAGAGGGGTTAAACGACCCCCCCCGACCTCGAAATAGTGTTCAGCATATGACATTAAACAATATGATGGTGAAGCACCAGTAACGCAGGAGCTTTGGAGAATGTGGGGAACCCTTCAATGCCCTCGCTCTCCGGTCCACTCTGGCTCGCAGTGATTAGTATCTGTTTGACATTTAAACTGAGTGCAAACAAATGACTTATGTTAAATTGAATTGTTAGAAATAGAACTGTTTGATCAATTAACTGTTAGTAAATAAATGACCGATGTTTAATTGAACTGTTTGTTATACATTGTAATACTTGAAACCAATTGTTAGTGATACATAGCAATACTTGAAAACGATAAACTGTGAGCAAGCAAATGATTAATAGTAAATAGAATTATTTTTAAAGAAAAAATGAGCTCAGGCTCGTTTAAAAATGTCATCTATAAAAAATGTTTAGAAATCACTTATATTTATATATATATATATATATATATATATATATATATATATATATATATATATATGATTTGGCATTAATTAACGTACAATGGTTGATATACCATAAAACCCAACCAAACCAAATCATATATATTTGATATATATGTATAAAAAGGATTTAGCATTAAATAACCTATAATGGTTAATATGCCATAAAACCCAACCAAACCAAATCATATATATTTGATATATATGTATAAAAAGGATTTAGCATTAAATAACCTATAATGGTTAATATGCCTTAAAACCCAACCAAACCAAATCATATATATTTGATATATATGTATAAAAAGGATTTAGCATTAAATAACCTATAATGGTTAATATGCCATAAAACCCAACCAAACCAAATCATATATATTCAACATATATGTATAGAAAGGGTTTGGCTTTAAATAGCGTACAATAATTGATGTGCCATAAAAACCAGACCAAACCAAATCATCAAACAGTACAGAATTAAAGAGTAGGAATATAAATATATATATTTACCCAACCCCTCCGTACAAGTAGGATACGACACAAGGTCAATTTTCAGTGGATTTTAACAGGTTTGAATTCAAACCTTTACTTCTCCTAGACCGGTTGCCGTAGTAAGTTTGAAGAGCTCAGTTTACGCTACTATTTACTCATTGCTAGTGAGAGAATAATTGGATTCAAAAGTATTAGGGATAAAAGAAATGCAATCAGTCTTGTCCAGGATTTGAGCCCGTGTCACCGTGTCCATTTCGTTTATCACACCACGAACGCCAATGTAATTCGCCAAAAATAAGTTGTCTATCCTGGTGCTTAGATGTCTTTAGCGATCAACTGGTATATTTTCCTTTTTTAACTACCCTTTGCCCAGTCGGCTAGGACTGTAGAATACACCGACTGCGCCTCTGCAGAGGGGTAAGATCCCCCCACCAATGAGTGTCCTAGATATGACACTAAACTATCGGAGGGTGAGGCTTCAGTAATGCTGTGTCCTGCTGGACAATTTAGAGTGAATTTTCGGGACTTATAAACTTTATGTTCTTACATGACTAGGATTACTACTATTATATATGATTTTTCACCTGTGCTCATATTCAGATTATTTTTATCTAACCTTTTTGATAATTGGTTCCCATATGGTATTCATCTCTTTACTTGGTCTACTCAGCTGGTCATTGTGGCCTATCATATGTACTGATTCCTTAAGGCGTCTAATCCTCCAATGTTCTTCTCTATGAACTATTTCAACTTCATCCCATAAGGTCAGATGGTTTCCCTTTTACTTCTCTATATGGTCCGCTATACCCGACTTTTCAATATCACCTCGTACTACTGCCTTCGGATGTTCTTCTAGCCTTAATTTTAGTGGGCGACCTGTTTCGCCTTTGCATATTTTACAACAACTGCAAGGGATGGCGTAAACACAGTTCTTGATAATGTTGAATTCCGTTGATGGCTTGACCCGGAAGAGATACCCCCGGAAATTTGAATCTCTTGTGACTTTGTAATTCACTTTTTAAAAATTGTACTCTATTTCTCAAACAGCAGGTACAGCTCCTCTATTATATAACAGAAAGGAGTCGGTTGTTCCCGGTCAGCTTTGTCTAAAATTTCGGACAAATATAAAATAAATAGGGTGGTTAATGGTTGGTTTGGTTTTATGGCATATCAACCCTTGTAGGTTATTTAACGCCAAATCCATTTTTATGCAAATAGTCAGTTCTATTTCAAACAATTCAGTATAGTATGAATACACACATTAACTGTCAAAAACATTTCTATTTCAAGCTATTCAATTTATTCAAAGAGTTCTAATTCAACTAATTCAGCTTAATATAAGTACAGATTTTGTTTACTCATAGTTAAATATCAAAAAAGTTCTATATTAAACAATTCAGTTTAGTGTAAGTAGAGTTTCAATGTCAAAAATAGTTCCATTTCAAACAATTCAGTTTTGCATAAGCTCACAGTTTAAATGTAAGTACACAGTTTAATTGTCAAAAACATTTCTATTTCAAACAATTCAGTTTATTCAAGCAGTTCTAATTCAGCTAATTCAATTTAGCCTAAGAACAAATTTTGTTTACTCAGTAAAATATCAAAACAGTTTTATATATAACAATTCAGTTTAGTGTAAATACAGTCTCAGTGTCAAAAACGGTTCAATTTCAAATAATTCAGTTTAGCATAAAAGCACGCAGTTTAAATGTAAGTACAGTTTATTTGTCAAAAATATTTCTATTTTAAGCTACTCAGTTTATTAAAACAGTTCAGTTTAGCATAAGTATATCGTTAGTTCTATTTAACCCATAGATAGGGCCCTATCAGATGCTACCACGCTGGGCCAGAGTGGACCTGGGAGCAATGGCAATGAAGGGGTGCTCCGTATTCCCCAAAGCTCCAGCATTACTCAAACCTGACCATCAGATAGTTTAGTGTCATATCCAGGACACTCATTGGGGGAGATCTTACCCCTCCACAGAGGCGCAGTCGGTGTATTCTACAGCCCCAGCCGACTGGGCAAAGGGTAGTTAAAAAAAGAAAATATACCAGTTGATCGCTAAAGACATCTAAGCACCAGGATAGACAACTTATTTTTGGCGTATTACATTGGCGTTCGTGGTGTGATAAACGAAATGGACACGGTGACACGGGTTCAAATCCTGGACAAGACTGATTGCATTTCTTTTATCCCTAATACTTTTGAATCCAATTATTTTCTCACTAGCAATGAGTAAATAGTAGCGTAAACTGAGCTCTTCAAACTTGCTACGGCAACCGGTCTAGGAGAAGGAAACCTGTTAAAATCCTCTTAAAAATTGACCTTGTGTCGCATCCTGCTTGTTCGGAGGGGTTGGGTAAATATATATATATTTATATTCCTACTCTTTAATTCTGTACTGTTTGATGATTAGGTTTGGTCTGGTTTTTATGGCACATCAATTATTGTACGCTATTTAAAGCCAAACCCTTTCTATACATATATGTTGAATATATATGATTTGGTTTGGTTGGGTTTTATGGTATATCAACCATTGTACGTTAATTAATGCCAAATCATATATATATATATATATATATATATATATATATATATATAAATGATTTCTAAACACATTTTTAGATGACATTTTTAAACGAGCCTGAGCTCATTTTTTTCTTTAAAAAATAATTCTATTTACTATTAATAATTTACTTGCACACAGTTCATCGTTTTCAAGTATTGCTATGTATCACTAACAATCCAATTAAACCTCAATCATTTGTTTGCACACAGTTAAATGTGAAAACTGTTCAATTTCAAACAATTCAATTTGACATAAGTCATTTGTTTGCAATCAGTTTAAATATCAAACAGTTCTGTATGACCCATAGAGAGGACCCTTTCAGGTGCTACCACTTCGGGTCAGTGTCGACCTGGGAGCAATGGCAATAAAGGGGTACTCCACATTCCCCAAAGCTCCAGTAATATTGGAGCGTCATCATCATATATTTTAATGTCATATCTCGGACATTCGTTAGTTGTTGCCAACAGATATGCTGTCGATGTATTCTATACCCCCAGCCGATTAGGTCAAGTTCGATAATAATACCTAATGATATCCGTATCAAGGGTATAAAGTTCTCATAGAAATACGAAAATCATAGTATCTTTCGTAAGAAGTGTACTTGTTTATTGGCGGTAATATATAATCGTGGAATGTCGAGTGAACTTTAAAAACTTCAAAATATGACTTTAAAAAAGAAAAATTTCAATTTAGTGAAAATTATAGTTTGTCATGACAATTTCTGAAAACTGATCACCAATATTAACTAATAAAAATGACTGCCGGCACAAATCAATTTTTAAAACTAATTTGTTTATCACATTTCATTTGAGTTAACTAATCGTTGGCAATTATACTGTGATATAACTCCGTCTGAAAACGTATTCGAGCCAGACTGAACTCTCTCTCTCTCTCTCTCTCTCTCTCTCTCTCTCTCTCGCTCGCTCGCTCTTTCTCTCTCTCTCACACACACACACACACACACACACATACTCTTCCTTTCACACTATAACTCTACGTACTTCAGATTGCTTTATCAGCTGGACGACGAATATGCTGGCTGTAACTCCCCAAACAGATCTTGTTTCAAAATCATTTGTATTTGATAGAATAGTGTACAAAACAATTTTAGGAGACAATTACACAAAAAAATGCACCGTATTTGACAGCACATAAAACACACCCCAATTTCAGCTGGGTAAATCAAGAAAAAAATAAATTGCTAATATTAAACGTGATGAAATCAATATAATGTATATTATCAATGATAACACTTTAAATCTGCATAACAGCCTTTAAAAAAAGGACAATCGGTATATGAAAGTTAGTCTAAAGTCTAAGCTAATGGGAGTTGCCCGGCAACTAATTTCAGTCGAGTATCGCGAATTTTAAACCTATTTATGGCATATAAGACGCAGGGGAATTTTTAAATATATTTCTTATTTCCAAAAAGTGCGCCTTATATGCCGTCAAATTCGATCAATATCAATGTACTACGAACGCGATTCCCTAAACTGAAGCAATAAAATAAGCCAAGACGAGTTTACATGCCATAAAAATCAATCACACAACCATAAATGAATAAATAATGCGATCATTTATTCTTGAGTTAGCTTTGGTTGGTTGGGTTGGATTTATGGCATATCAACCCTTATAGGTTATTTAATGCCAAATCCTCTTTATAAATATTATATATGATTTGTAAATGCATCATCATCATCATCATCATCATGTTGTGCTGCTAGCACGGATATTCCAAACCCTCTCTCGCCACTTCTCCCTATCGTTCATCCCCTCTGACAGGTCTTCAGGGCTACATCCCGTATTCTCACATAGCTGCTGTATGTATGTTCGAGCTGGTTGTCCTGCTTTTGCTCGGCCATATGTGGGGTCCATAGGAGTACATCACTTATAAGCTCGTCTCTGCTTCTCCAGCAGTGTCCTGCATGTCTG
Organism: Sepioteuthis lessoniana; assembly: GCA_963585895.1. Lineage (NCBI taxonomy): Eukaryota > Metazoa > Mollusca > Cephalopoda > Myopsida > Loliginidae > Sepioteuthis > Sepioteuthis lessoniana. Next base: position 17,185,585 of record OY757924.1, read on the forward strand.
GTTCGTCTAACTTGGATAGCTTTCGAGATGGGAAGCAGGTGGCCGTATAGTTGGTACCTTGTAGGGTGTTGCCGCCAGGACTTGTTCAATATTGCTCGCAACATTCTTGTGTAATTGCCATCCAGCTTCTTCTCCAGCCGTTTAGTTAGCGTCCAAGTTTGTAGATAACATCTTTAATTAAACCAGAACTCATTTGTTTGCATACAGTTAAATGGTTATACATAAAATTTGTAAGTCAATAGTTTGTAGTTAATCTTATTTTTAGATGAGTCAGGGCTAATTTAATTGCACACAAGTATTACTATTGCTTGCACACAGTTAAATGGTTCCAAATATTCTTGCCTGAATAGTTCTATTTCAATTCTTTGTTAGTACTTGTGTAAATGGTTTTAAGTATTGCAAGCTAACCTAGATAGTTTTATTTGCACACAGTTAAATGGTTCCAAATATTCTTTTATGAATTGTTCTATTTAGAATTTATCAATTTTTTGCACTCACTTAAATGGTTTCAAATATTGCTATCTAACATCAAAAGTTTTATTTGCACACAGTTAAATAGTTTCAAGCATTGCTATGTAACACAAACAATCCAATTTAAGCTCACAGTTTAAGTGTTTCAAGTATTGCAAATCAACACTAATAATTCCATTCGACATTATTCATTCGTTTACGCACAAATCAAATTATTCCAATCATTTAAGTCAAAATCAATCATCTGTTTACACACAGTTAAATAGTCGAACACTTCTATTTTTAACAATTCAATTTAACATAAGTCATTTGTTTTCAGACAGAGTAGATGTCAAAAAGTTCTATTTGACCCATAGGTGTTACCACTCCAGGCCTAAGTGGACCTGGGAGTAATGGTAATGAAGAGGTACTCTGCATTCCCCAAGGTCACCATCAGATAGTTCAATGTTATATCCAGGATATTTGTTGGAAAAGAGATCTCACCTCTCTTCAAAGATGCAGTCGGTATATTCTCCAGCCGTAGCCGACAGAGCTCAGTTAGCTTTGTAGGCTGTGTTTAAGATACGCTTACTGTATCTCCTGCTGAGGGGTAATGCCTTTCAACACCAAAAACCCTAAAAAGTATGATCCAGAGTATAACACTAAACTAGATCTTTTAGTGAGGCTCCAGTACTGGACATCTGAGCAGTGTGATGCATCCTTTTATTGACATTACTCCCAGATCCACTTGCACTCGGATACTGATACGTTTGGTTGGGTTGGGTTGGGTTGGATTGGGCATATCAACCATTGTAAGTCGTTTAATGCCAAAACTTTTTTATACATATGTATTCAATATATAAAATTTGATTTGATTTGGTTTTATGACATATCAACCATTGGAGATTATTTAATGCCAAATCCTTTTTATACATATATACTAAATATATAAAATTTGGTTTGGTTGGATTTTATGGCATATCAACCATTGTAGGTTATTTAATGCCAAATCCTTTGGTTTGGTTTGGTTTGGTTTGTTGGGATTTATGGCATATCAACCTCTGTAGGTTATTTAACGCCAAATCCATTTTTATGTAAATAATCTGTTCTATTTAAAACAATTCCGTTTAGCATAAGTACACAGTTTAATTGTCAAAAACACTTCTATTTCAAACTATTCAAGCAGTTATATGTAACAATTCAGTTAAGTGTAAATGCAGTTTTAATGTCGAAAAACAGTTCTATTTCAAATAATTCAGTTAAGCATAAGCACGCGGTTTAAATGTAAGTATGGTTTAATTGTCAAAAACATTTCTATTTCAAGCTATTCAGTTTACTCAAACAATTCAGTTTGGCATAAGTATGATGTAAGTTCTATTTAACCCATAGGTAGGGCCCTATCAGGTGCTACCACTCCGAAATCCTTTTTATACATATATATTAAATATACAAATTTTGGTTTGGTTAGGTTTTTATGGCATATCAACTATTGTAGGTTATTTAATGCCAAATCCTTTTTATACATACATATTAAATATATAGGATTTGTAAACACATTTTGAAGATAACATTTTTTTACACAATTAAATGGTTTCACTTAATTCTATTAAATACGAATAATTCTATTTACTATTAATCATTTGCTTGCACACAGTTTAATGTTTTCAAGAATTGCTATGTATCATTAACAATTCAATTAAACGACAGTCATTTGTTTACACACAGTTAAATGTAAAAACAGTTCTTTTTCAAACAATTCAGTTTATCCTAAGTAAGTTTGAGTGTCAAACAGTTCTATTTGACCCATAGATAGGACCCTATCAGTTGCTACCACTCGAGGCCAGAGTCAACCTGGGAGCGATGGCAATGAAGGAGTACTCCGCATTCCCTAAAGCTCCAGCATTACTGAAGCCTCACCATCAGATTGTTTAGGGTCATAAACAGGACACTCTTTGGGGTAGTCTTTCCCCTCTGCATCGATGCAATCGGTGTATTCAATGGCTCTAGCTAAGTGGGTCCGACTGATACGTCGATGCCTAGGACGGGGGTACCTCTGTCCGTGGAAGCCACCCACCCACACACACACACACTCTCTCTCTCTCTCTCTCTCTCTCTCTCTCTCTCTCTTTCTCTCTTCTAATCTGGACTCAATCACTGAATAAAAAGTTGAATTTTTCCTATTTTTTAAAAACTAAGATTTTCTTCTCTAATTTCAGTCTGAAATGTATCAATAGGCCGCATCTATGGGTCAAGTAGATCAGTCATTCGTGTTCAAAAAAAAATCTCAGGAAACAACAACAACAATAAAAAAGTAAATATCAATGTACAATGAACGCAATTCCCTAACCGATAGTAATGAAATAAGCCCAGACAGGTTGGCATGTCGTAAAAATCAATTTGTAAATGAAGAGAAGAATTGGATTGTGAAGGAGGAGGAACAGTTTGTAACATATTGAACCTCGGCCGAGCTGTCAAATAAGAGATGCACCTGTGTAAATAACAGGTGCGTCCGGTCGAAGATATCAGGGTATAACCTTAACTGTGGACAGGTTGAATTGGGTGCAGATGTGACGCCCACAAGAAGCAGGTGGGTGTCAAACAATTATATAACCCGGTGCCACAGACAGGTTCAGTTAGTTGGAGTCAATTTGTTGCAGTTCGAGGCAGTGAGAACCAGCTCACAGCAGAGGGCTGGGCTCTCAAGACCCCCGGTTGAACAGCCCAGCAGAATGAGAAAGAAGTGCCGCTAAAGAAAGAGGGACTGCGGGTCAATATGCTGCAGTCTGTCCAGTCTCCAACTCACTTCTCACACATTACCCTTTCGCAACCCTTTCGAATAAAGTGTGAGCGGTATATTTTTCTAAAGAAGTGTGTTCGTTCGTCATTTTTGTTGATTTTGTTTCTGCATGTATATGTGTATAGTTGTCTATGTATTACGGCTATGCAACAAGTTGCAATATAAAATAAAAAAGAGTTTTAACTAGTGTTTTAATGGTTTTATGTATTACAAGATAGTGACTGTGAAAAGTTATGCCGGCTGCGGCCAGAATCTACAGTGATTAAATCTCTCAGCTTGGGAGGTAGATTTACTGCGGTATTTGATGCACGCCCCACCTTACGGGCATGTATGGCACAAGGTAGATTTACTGCTCAAACAGTGATTATTTAATATACTTTTTTACCCACCTTTGTTCAGTAATCATTGTGAATTTGCATATAAATTTCCTGTACTAAATTTCCCATCTATTATGGGACAGTTAGTATTTACGTAGATGGCTATCGTCGAAGAAAATGGACACGACGATACGAGTTCAAATCCTGGACGAGGCTGATTGCATTTCACATAGCACTAATACCCTTGGGAAAGGTATGAATCCTATTAATCCCTCTCTAGGTATGGGTAAATAGTAGGGCAGACGAGGTTCTTCAGCCTTAGTAAGGCAACTAGTCTAGAAGGAAAACTCTGAATTCAAACCTGTTAAACTCCGCTTAAAAGTTGACCTTGAGTCATATCCTGCCCGAGCGGAGGGGTTGGGTGAATATGGTTAGTATTTACGAGGTACCTGGTAATATTGAGAAAGAAAGATGTTGAATTGTTATAGAATAATTATGTTATGTATTGTTTTTATGATGGTTGGAAGTTTGGTACCAATAAATCAATGAATAATGATGTTCTTGGTCTCTCTCTCTCTCTCTCTCTCTCTCTCTCTCTCTCTCTCTCTCTCTCTCTCTCTCTCTCTCACTCTCTATCTATCTATCTATCTATCTCCTTTTCTCACTATAACAATGTGTCACTTTATACAAATGTATTTTATGCCTTTGATAGTGTTAATCATTATTTGATTTTTCTGTAGAGATGAACTTAATGAAACATATGAATATCTAATCCTATTTACCAACCCCTCCGCTCGGGCAGGATATGACACAAGGTCAATTTTTAAGCGGACTTTAACAAGTTTGAATTCAGAGTTTTCCTTCTCCTAAACTAGTTGCCTCACCAAGGCTGAAGAACTCAGTCTGTCCTACTATTTACCCATTGCTGGAGGGAGAATAATTGGATTCATACCTTTCCCAAGAAATTAGTGCTATGTGAAATGCAATCAGTCTCGTCCAGGATTTGAACTCGAGTCGCCGTGTTCATTTCCTACGACGATAACCATTACACCACGGACACCTCATATGAATATCTAATAAACAAAGGAATTGATAGATATTGTAATATTGACTAATAAGCTTTTTATTTTAAAATTTAACGTATGATCAAATGGTATGGAGACAGAATCTTTATTCTTTTCGAACAAAAATCTTCAATTCAAGTGAGGTTATACTTAGAGCTGAGAAACTTTCATTAAAATGGATGATGTATAGATAAGTTATAATTTTAAAAATACACTTTCAATACATGTCTCGATAGTGGCCACATAACCTTCGCAACCAATGGAGGTTATTTAGTATATCTCCTAATCCAAAGGGAGTCTTCCCCCGAATCAATACCTGCTTAGAAAATTCGGATTTATTACTTGACACCTAAGATACATTAAAATGGAGAACACCCAGAGGATCAAGCATCTTTTTGTCGGGCACGTATGAGACTTGTGCGAGGCCACCAGTAATAAAATAATTGCGTATGAAGTCTGATTTGGTGCGAAGTCTGATAAATATCATAACAATCATGATATATTAAATGATTTGTTTTATCTTGAAAACAGTTTTGTGCAGTATCGTCCAAACTAACCAGGCGTCGCTCCATGAAAATTTTAGAGTCGGTTCGACTGAATAAGTGTTGCTGAAATATATATGCATGACATAATAGGGCAACTATTTAAAAAATATTAAAAATTAATTCATTTTTCATATCTATCTTGCTAAAAAGAGCTCTATTCTTGATATTTTAAACATACTTCCTTCATTCCCACCAATATATATATATATATATATATATATATATATATATATCCCTTTCTTACTATAACAATGTGTCACTTTATACAATGCGTCACTTCGCTTTTCACGGGAAAGTCCCGTGACGTAGTGGTTAACGCGCTGGACTGCGACATCGTTGTAGGTGAGTTCGAACTCCACTCTTGGTACTACGTTCACTTTCGGTTTATCACCCCCTGGGAACTGAACCTTCTTATTCTCCTAGCTATCCATTAAATTGTGCTTCTACTCTTCTTCTACAAGGATGGCTTTAGCATTAAATAGCTCACGAAAGTTGATGTGCCATTAAAAAAAGAAACGAGATTTTTTAAAATTTTCCTTCCGATTTATTTTCCCTTTGCTTTTCTTCTATCCGTAATTTCTTAATCTATTTTGTTAGAAATTATTCTTAACTAGTTTACATGACCAATGTAACTGACATTACAGAGCAATAATTTCTTTAAGAAAAAAAACAAACCGGTCACATTAGGATTATAAATTTATTTCCATCCTGTTATGTGTTTTTGATAAAATCAAAAAACATGAAAAAAATTAACATGACTTCTTTAGATCTTATAGATAAAATGATTTATTTTATCCATAGGATCTGAAGAAGTCTTGTTAAATTTTTTTTCTTGTTTTTTGATTTTATCAAAAACACATAACAGGATGGAAATAAATTTATAATCCTTATGTGACCGGTTTGTGTTTTTTCTTAATGAAATATATATATATATATATATATATATATATATATATATGGTAGCCGTTAAGCAGATATATGTAAACAAAAAAACAATTGTGATACATAACTGTTTAAATTTCTTTCGCGAGTTTTAAGGGAAGACGATACTCCTTTCCTTGGTTTACTCTGTTTACTCTTGATCTGTACCTTAAAATGCGCCATACACGAACACTGGAACTATAATGCCAATAGGCCGGTTATATATATATATATATATATATATATATATATATATATATATATATATATATATATATATTATTCGGTCCAGTTAAACCGGGGTCGAGAATAATTCCGTCAAGACAAACAATCATTCAACTATGAACATTTAAATTTTCCTGTAAAAGAGTTCAATGTAACTGACATTACAGAGCAATAACTTTTTAAAAAAAACAAAAACCGGTCACATTAGGATAATAAATTTATTCCCATCCTGTTATGGGTATTGATATGAATCAATAACACAAAATATGTATATATATATATATATATATATATATATAACGTGAAAATCATAACGTGAAAAAATATATATATAAAGACGCCCTTACACAGTAGTAATATGCTAAAACAAAAGATACATCTCTTTTGTAATAGATCCTCCCCTGATGATGGCCCAAAGTCGGGCAGAAAGTACTAGGGATACATACAACTATGGACAATACATAAATCAATTCCCTCCCCCCCGAATACGATCAAAGTAATACGGGAATTCGAACGGATCCAGAAGAAAATATGTAGGCATAAAATGTCTATTATGTTTAACGAAATTTGCATATATATATATATATATATAATGTGAAAATTTGATGAAGTACTTATTTAATATAACGTTTCACTAATTTACCAGCTTCTTCAAATCAAGATATTTTATTAAAAGAAATCTGGAAAAGAAAAACTTTCAAGGTTGTTGTCGGGGCAACGTACCTAGGAATACAGTCTTCAAAACTTGTGAGACTTTTCATGAGGGATGGCAAATGGGGACGAGTGACACACCTTCATTATAATCCATTCATTTTATCTAATAAAAATAATTTAGATGGCAGAGTATCATTTGCTTTCTTTATACAGTAAATCAACGTGATTAAGGTTTCTTAGCAGTGTATTCTATAATGCATTGAAATTTTCCTCTTTTTCTGCTTTTAATGTTGTGACGGAGAAAAAAATTCTAATTCACTTAAATATAAAGTTCGAAACTAAATAAAATAGTTAAAGTTTTGCTTTTTTTATTTACAGAAAATGTTTCTTCTCTAATGGCGAACTAAAATGTATCAATAGTTTACTCTTCATCTATAACCCATAGCTGGTGGCTGGTTTGTTGGTTGTTTAGTGTTTATAGCACATCAACTCTTGCAGGTTATCTAATGCCAAATTATATATATATATATATATAATGTACTGGAAGAAAACTCAACCACGGTTAAATTGCCATTATAAATTTATTTCGGCGAAGAATATTATCTTCGTCTCTTCAGATAACATACACACTTAATTTGAGGTATGCAAGTTTTCTTATATAAACCTGAAAAAGAATATATAATACCTATACATCGTGCACTCCCATAGATTTATATAAAATTCCTCATATATTCTGTATACAAATAGTCCACACCCACATTCTTCGGACGTCGACTGGATATTACTGATATATATATATATATATATATATATATATATATATATATAAACGCTCCCCTCCCGGGGGTTGAGGGCTCTGGGGAATGAATTAACGACCACCTCTCGCGTAATGCAAAGGTATTCTATTAAATTGCGCATTCCGATGTCCGGTAAGGCAAGATGTAAACAAACGAAAGCTACAACATAATGCCTTATAATTCCCGAGCAGACGTATGTAGACTGTTGGATGAGCGATATGATCCAATATCTAACGTAAAGTTGGTCCGATTTCGATCCAAGCTTGAGGCGTCCAACGTTTCTAGCCACACTGAAGTGTTGAGATACAACGAAACAGTCTGTCTGTGGATGACAATATATATATATATATATATATATATATATATATATATATATATATATATATACATGGTGCATTCAATAGGTTTCCAGACTTTTTTATACAGGCTTTAAAATTGTCGTAGACTCTTGAAAATTCATTATGTTATTGCTATACATCTTATGAGATGACTGACCAATATTTATGATTTCAGGTTCAAATCAACTGCTACAGCAGCAATTGGAATACACTCTACTAAAGCCTGATTGTCACAGCTGGGGAATTTCAAAAAGGCAATCTGGACGTGAGGACCATCAAGAAGAACGATTTGCCATAAAATTCTGCTTTAAACTTGGAAAAAATGCCACAGAAACGTATGGAATGCTTTAGACTGCTTTTCGACCCTCTTGCATCAATCGAACATCAGTTTTTGAGTGGCATAAGAGATTCAAGGAAAGTAGGGAGTCTGTATGGGGTGATGAGAGGTGTGGGAGGAGTAAAGAAGTCAATACACCAAAGTTGATTGGCCGAAGGGTTACGGTTAGGGTTAGGGTTACTATGTTGTGGTTTTAAGGGATTACAGGAAGAGATAAATTAAATGTTAAAACAAACCATTCAGTTTAGCGCAAGTACAGTTTCAGTGTTAAATTTATTTCCATTTCAGACAATCCAGTTTAGCATAAGAAAACAGTTCCATTTTTAAAAAATCAGTTTCGTGTAGGTACGCAGTTTAGTTCTATTTGACCCATAGAAAGGCCCCAATGACGTGCTACCACTCCAGACCAGAGTGGACCTGGGAGTGTTGGTACTCTGCATTCCCCGAAGCTTCAGCATTACTGGAAACTCATCATCTGATAGTTTAGAGTCATATCCAGGATACTGCAGAGATGAATGCCGACAGGGTAACATCCTGCTCGTGAGGAAGGATTATATATATATATATATATATATATATATATATATATATATATATATATACTGTTCATTAAAAGAGTTCATTATGCAAATTCCTCATTAGATGGCAAGCCTCTGAAACTAGTTGATTAGTTCAAATACTTCGGTAGCAATATCTCATTTACTGAAAACGATATCAGCGTCCGCATAAGTAAAGTAAGGACTCCTGTTAAGACGTTATCGACCAATAGAAATACAATCACTCTGATGAAATAAAACGGGAATTTTTCAACGCTGTAACCGTGTCAGTACTACTGCATAGATGCACTTCTTGAATTCAAACAAAATCCCTCGAGAAAATGCTATGTGGGAACTTCACAAGGATGCTCCATGCTTTTTGGGAGCGGCACCCAACAAAACTGCAGCTGTTGTACGGCCACTTTCCTCCCATCTCACAAACCATCCAAATAAGACGAACAAGACATGCTTGGCACTGAAGCAAAGAGGAACTCATAAGGGATGTTCTCTTACACATGGAAACACCCGTTTTAGCACACCAGGATAAACTTACATTCATCATCTTTGTACGGACAGTGGGTGCTGTCTAGGGGACTTACCAAGTACGATGACCAATAGTATGTGTTTACATTTGTGTTTTGTTTTTTCATTTGTATTTTATGCAATTAGAATACTGTGGGAACAGCACCCCACTCGCCAATCAGGGTTTTGGTGGGAGTTCAGTTCTTCGAGAGAGAACAAAGATAATTACCTTCTCCCAAGTGGATTGCTTGTTTTACCAAATGCTTACTGCTGTGCACTTCTGACGTCAAAGACAACATCTAAACAATATTCAATCTGTTAAATCGATCAGTCACCTGAAATAGTTTTGTCAGTTTCCTGACAAGGAATACAAAAGGAAATGATCGGAGAAACAGTAGCTATTCGGCCACTGACTACCCATCTCACAAAGCATAAGAGAACGACGAGAAAAACGTAATTCTACATTTGGTTACCCAAAATTGAAAGAATAATTCATTGCATGCAATCAAATTGACAGTTTTTTGTTTTTGTTTTTGGGTTTTGTTTTTTGTTTGTTTTGTTTGTTTTGTTTGTTTTTTGTATTTTATCTCCGTTGTTTTCATTTAAACTAGTCAAACCAAAATAACATCTTGTTTTATGAGACTTTAATTGCAAATCCGTGTTTATTTCAACAGGCGACACCCAAGGCACCAGAAAATTACTGCCGATTTTATGGCAAAAATATTCATCGACAGTAATTAACTGTAATGCAACTACTACAGGGATAAGGAGGAGATTTCCTGTGGTGTAGCTGCTAACGTACTAGTCTGCAACACCGTTGTAAGCGAGTTCGAACTCTAGTCTCGCATTTATTTTTTGATGGATACCCTCAAGAAAAGTATAAACTTCCTAATTACCAAGTATGGGTTTAATAGAACCACTACTGTTCTTCAACAAGCACGACTTTGGCATTAAATAATTCATAAAGGTTGATATGCCACTAAATAAAGAAACCAAAATAAGCCAAGCCATCATTATTATCTCATTATTAGTTTGACTCGATCTTAATAAAACTACTTTGGAAGTGAATCACTTTTGTTGATACACTACTGTTCTTCTACAAGGATGGCTTTGGTATTAACTAACCCACGAAGCTTGATACGCCATTAAATAAAGAAACCAAACCAAGCCAAACTGTATTATTTTATTTGTTTATTTTTTGTTTGACTCCATCATAATAAAACAGCCTCGGAAATGAATCACTTTTGCTACTACTCCTCCTCTTCTACAAGGTTTTTGGCATTAAATAACCAACGATGGTTGATATGTCATTAAAGCAAAGAAACCAAACCAAGCCAAGCCATTGTTATTATTTCATTACTAGTTTAACTCGATCTTAATAAAACTACTTTGGAAGTGAATCACTTTTGCTAGTACCACTGCTGTTCTTCGACAAGGATGACTTCGGCATTGAATAGCCCATGAAAGTTGATATGCCATTAAACAAAGAAACTAAACCAAGCCAAACCATCATTATTATTTTATCACTAGTATAACTGCTTTGGAGGAGAATCACTTTTGCTAGTACCACAACTGTTCTTCGACAAGGATGACTTCGGCATTGAATAACCCATGAAGGTTGATATGCCACTAAACGAAGAAAGCAAATTAAAAATAAGAAGAGTCAAATTTTTTGCAATATTTTGGTAATACGTGAGGCACAATTCGTGAAATTTCGCTCGCATTACAAGAACCTTGATGATCAAGGTAGGGTTAGGTAGACCTAAAACCGAGGATTTCAAGGCCGTGCTATATAACCATTGAGATGAATCTGTAGAGTATTTGGCGAACTTGGGATCTTAGAGCCGAGTGTCGTTACTCACCTTCGCGACCTCGACAATAGCCTTTAAATTAAAAAAAATGCATCCCCCAAACATACTGTAATCAACTACGCCTTGGTCTTTTATAAAACAACTGTTTCTGATTGCTTCTTTGGTGCTATGGCCCAAATCGAATTCGTAAAGTCTAAATTTCCGAAATTGATTACGTTGCATGTTAATCTATGCGTCTTTCAAATCACGCACTCAGCGAAACAATGCATAACGTGGCTGCGTACCAATTACACACCGAAAACAAGCAACTTCTAAAATATTGCAAAACTTTGGACTCACCCAAGTATTTATTTCTTTTCATCAAAATGAATTTGCATGTCATTTTAAGGGGGATGTATAGAAAAAATGTATGGGGATAAATGTTCCTTAATTCTATTTTTCTTGCCCAGTCGGCTGGGGGGGGCGTAGAATACACTGACTGCTTCTCTGCAGAGGGGTAAGACCCCCTAACGAGTGTCCTGGATATGACACTAAACAATCTGATGGTGAGGTTCCAGCAGTGCTGGAGCTTTGGGGAATGCAAAGTACCCCTTCATTGCCATTGCTCCCAGGTCCACTCTGGCCCGGTATGGTAGCACCTGATAGGGCCCTATCTATGGGTTAAATAGAACTAACAGCATAATTATGCTAAAAGGAATTGTTTGAGTAAACTGAATAGCTTGAAATAGAAATGTTTTTGACAATTAAACCGTACTTACATTTAAACTGCTTAATTGAATTATTTGAAATAGAACTGTTTTTCGACATAAAAACTGTATTTACACTTAACTGAATTGTTACATATAACTGCTTGAATTGTTTGAAATGGAAATATTTTTGACAATTAAACTATGTACTTATGCTAAACTGAATTGTTTGAAATAGAACAGATTATTTACATAAAAATGGATTTGGCGTTAAATAACCTACAAAGGTTGATATACCATAAAACCCCACAAACCAAACCTAATTCTATTTTTAGTTTTGGCTAAATTCCCTTTTTCCGTTTTCATTTCCGATAAATTCCGTTTTATCTTCCGAAAGTTGTTCAATGAATATTATTAAAACAGAGAAAAAATAAAAACAAAATTCAAAGTTTTAATAAATTAATTAATTAATTTGAAGAAATAGCAGGTTTAATTTGTGTTTATTTAACAATCGGCATTCAAACCTTTTCTTTGCCCAGTCAATATACTGACTACTTCTATGCAGAAGTTCTGTTGATAGTTAGGCTCTTGTAATGCCGAAGCGTTGAGGAGTGCGAAATGCCAGTAATATAATGGCCGGGGGATTTCGTATTATGCCTTTGGGTTTAACTAGGCTGAGGTGCCCGTGGTGTAATGGTTATAGTCGTAGGAAATGGACACGGCGACTCAAGTTCAAATCCTGGACGAGAATGATTGCATTTCACATAACACTAATACCCTTGGGAAAGGCATGAATTCAATTATTCTCCCTCCAGCTATGGGTAAATAGTAGGACAGACTGGGTTCTTAAGCCTTGGTGAGGCAACTAGTTTAGGAGAAGAAAAACTCTGAATTCAAAACCTGTTAAACTCCGCTAAAAAATTGACCTTGTGTCATATCCTGCCCGAGCGGAGGGGTTGGTAAATAGGATTAGGCTGAGAACCTTTCGGCTCAGTGCATGGGTTACTTAGGTGCAACATTAACACAGGTGTTCCTGTGTGCGCGCGGGCGGAGCGGATATGTCCCTCAGAGATGTCACAATAGCCCAGATGGGAAACGGGGCTAGCAAGTGCCAATGACGTCACGTACCGGAAGCGCGCGGAGGATTTGGGGGATTTTTTTAAAAACCCAGTTAGTAGAGTTGAGACCTGCCTCGGAAGAAGACGGTTGACATTCGCTTGCTCGCCGAGGCCTTGGGCAGGTGTGGCACGAGATGGCGGGGGTGGGCAGATGAAAAAGCCAGAATAGAAAGAATGTGTATCTCTCTCCTTATGTCGTAGAACCTTTAAACTCAAAGGTAATAAAAAGTTTCGTACCTTAACTAAGAAGTCGTAAGTGTTTTTCGTGTTTCGAGATTCTTATGTTCTATGTTATATATATATGAACATTATATGTCAATTTCACACATAGCCGTATCTGGCTATGGTACATACCCCTTTATAGCCATCACTCCCAGTTCCACTCTGACCCGGAAGGGTCGTACTTGATAGAGTCTTATCTATGGGTTAAATAGAACTAAACAATGTCCTTATGCTAAACTGAATTGTTTGAGATAGAACTGTTTTTTACATTTAACTGTGAATAAACAAAAACTGTACTTATGCTAAACTAAACTGTTTGAAATAGAACTGTTTTTGACATTTAAACAGTACTTATACTAAACTGAATAGTATGAAATAGAACCGTTTATATGTATAGAAATGTATTTGGCATTAAATAACCTACAATTGTTGATATACCATAAAACCCAACCAAATTAAATCCTATATATTTAATATATATTTATAAAGAAGATTTGGCATTAAATACCAACAATGGTTGATATGTCATAAAAACAAACTAATAAACCTTTTTCTATGATATTTTGGTAGTGTGTTGACTGTCATCTCAAGTACATCTTCCCCATGTTAATACGAACTATTTCTTTTTTATGTTATGAAACAAAATAAACTTCCCCCTGTTCTCTTGTACATGTTTGTTGTCTATCATATCAAGTACAAATCCCTCGTCAATATGATTTATAAAATTTACCAGTTCTCAAATTATGAAACAAAACAAAAAATCTTCTTGTTCTGTGGGATGAGTTAATTTTCTATAATCTGTCAACCCTCCACCAGAATATAATATCAGTCACCCCTCCACCAAAGTATAATCTCAGTCAATCCTCCACAACAATATAATCTCAGTCAACCCTCCACAACAATATAATCTCAGTCGATCCTCCAACAAAATATAATCTCAGTATACCCACAATATAATCTCAGTCACGCCTCTTCCAAAATATAATTTTGGTCACCCCTCTACCAAAATTATAATCTTAGTCACCCCTCCACCATTGAATAATTTCAGTCCACCCTCCACCACAATATAATCTCAGTCATCCATCTACCACAATATATTCTCAGTTAACCCTCCACCACAATATGATCTCAGTCAACCCTCCACCACAATATAATCTCAGCTAACCCTCCACCAAAATATAATCTCAGTCAACCCTCCACCACAATATAATCTCAGTCAACCCTCCACCAAAATATAATCTCAGTCCCCACTCTACCACAATATAATCTCAGTCACCCCACTACCAAATTATAATTTCACTCATTCCTCTACTACAATATAATCTCAGTCAAAATATAATTTCGGTCACCCCTCTACCAAAAATATAATCTTAGTCGCCCCTCCACCATTGTACAAATTCAGTCCCCCTCTACTAAAATATAATTTCAGTCACCCATCTACCACAATATATTCTCAGTTAACCCTCCACCACAATATAATCTCAGTCAACCCTCCACCACAATATAATCTCAGTCAACCCTCCACCACAATATGATCTCAGTCAACCCTCCACCACAATATAATCTCAGTCAACCCTCCACCACAATATAATCTCAGTCAACCCTCCACCACAATATAATCTCAGTCAACCCTCCACCACAATATAATCTGTCACCCTTCTACCAAAATATAATCTCGGTCCCCAATCTACCACAATATAATTTCAGTCACCTTTTCACCACAATATAATCTTATCCCACCCTCCACCACAATATAATCTCAGTCCCCCCTCTACTGAAATATAATTTCACTCACTCCTCTACTACAATATAATCCCAGTCATCCCTGTACCAAAATATAATATTAGTCGCCCCTCCACCATAATATTGTCCCAGTCAACCCTCCACCCCAGTATAATCTCAATCCCTCCACCACCAAATTATAATTTCACTCTCCACTCCACCACAATACGTCTTTGAAAGAATCTGATGGAGATTTCACTAATATTCTCACGTGGACCTACCAAAAATTGAAGTAGATAAAAAAGCATACTCTTGTCGACTGACTTCTGACTGTACTAGCGCCAATGTACCCTTTTATGACAAACATTAAAAACTTGTTCTTTCATCCCCATCAATAAATCCTTCTCTTTCTATTTTTTCACCAATTAAAATCTGCTCATTTTCTGTTCTGTTCTTGCTTTGAATTTTTTTTTTTTTGTTCGTCTAAGTTAAGGAAAAATAAAGCCAGTCGTTGAATTGTTTGTAACCCGAAATTAGTTCAGAGACCGATCCAAAGGGGTTTATTCATCGTAGGGAAAAGAAATCGAACTGAATTCTAGAAGAATAGAGAAATACATTACGAACGTGTAATGGCGTGGTGGATTTTTGAAGGGTAGTGTTGAAAAAATAATGTTTTATTTTTAGGAAAAGAATTGGTTGTTTAGATGGGAAAAGAATTTACGAAATTATTTTGATTAGAAGGCAAATTGTGGTGGGAACTGAGTTATTTTGATGACAAACGGACTTATGAAAACAAAGCTCTGACACCGCCTGATTATTGTCACATTCAAAGCGCCTCTTATCTAATTGTGGAATTAAGAATTCAAATATAAAATTTATCTAAACAATTTCAATCCGCGAAAATTGACATTTCCCTTTGATTCTACACCCGTCCTAAAGCCAGCTGAAAATATACATAAATTGACCGGTATAATAGTCATTGTAGTAAGCTGCGAACTGAGAGACAAGCAATTAAATAGCTTCCCCCGAAGGTCTGAATTTTCTTGACTTTGTACCAAAACTCAACATAACTGCTGTTTAAGATTGCTTTGTACCAGACAGCTCTGAGTATAGAATGTGAAAGACAGACTAAGCTTTGGTTTGGTTTGGTTTCTTTGTTTAATGGCATATCAACCTTTGTAGGTTATTTAATGCCATAAGCCATTCTCCTAGAAGAACAGTAGTGGTACTATTTAACCCATAGCTGGGAGGATAACGGGGTTCATACCTTTCCCAAGGGTATTTGCCCGAAAGTGAACGTAATAGCGCGACTGAAGTACCAACTCGCGTACTATGATTCCGCAGTCCAGCGCTTTAACCATTACACCACGAGGACACCCCCTAGACTAAGCTTTATACGAGTAACTGACGGTCTCTGATAGAACTTACCACTTATGTAAGAACTTTGAAAAACATCTGTTTTTATATACCAAACATTGTTATTTTTGCAAAGCTATGTTTTTCTCAGTTTCCTGGCGCCGAGATTTTTTCCTCCTTAATTGTGCAGTATCATTCGTCTACTTGCTGACCGCCGCTTACAACTAGCGTTTGATTCGTTGTCCGGATCTTAAAAACACAATGTGGGCGGATCGCAAATCATTCGTGTCATCGTAAGATATCTCCGACTTGCAGAACGTTCAGTAGAAAGCGGAATCGCACCCGTGTTTGGCAAGAGGCGACTGCACCACCATATGTTCTGGTCAGTCTATCTCTCTTTCCTTTTCTTCCTGGTGATTGTGTCACATAGAATTCATGGTGAATGGGATGACCCTAATTTACGCCAAATGTTGTATTAGTCATCCCTCTATCAAAAAATGATATTAGTCACCCCTCCACCATAATGATATCAATAACAACTGTACAACAAATATATATTGAAACACACAATACAGGCGAAAACAGGCGGTACGAACAGTTTTATTAACTTCTGAGTTCGGTTCTTCGACACGAGGAGAGACACAATTCTTAAAAGTCTTTCGTAATCATACTATGCAAACAACACCCCCAACGTTCGGTACATCTCGTGGTGTTTTAGATCTCAATTCATCTTCGCTGGTCGGGACCCGAAAAACTTAACCGCTGCCGCAACGGTAGAAAACTCAACTCTCTACCCTTGGGGTAGAGAACTCAATTCTCTGCTCCAATAGCAGAAACTCCATTGTCTGCCTGTATGGTCCAATGTCAACCTTCAACTGACGTGATTTTTTTTTTAAATCCTCAAATACTCAGCCCATCTCATCTGGGCATGACGTCATCCACTCTCTAGCTTCATTTCCTGTTTGGGGGTTTATTATGACAATGGTGATTGTTATATCGTTTGTGCGCAAGCGTAACTTTACCAATTGACTACGCACCTGAACTCGTAACCCGAATAGTTCAAAGTCCAACCAAACTGAATGATAAAATATGATTAATGAAAAATGATTAAAACAAAAAAATCATTCCTTAATTATATAAAACAAACAGCAGTGTACAAAAAGTAAATTCATTAGGCCGTAGCCCTAACATTTTAACTGTTTTATTTATACCGTTGACATACACATCCATATACATACATTCATACATTCGTACCTAAATACATACATACATACATACATATATGTTACCAATACCCACACCCCACGGTTTCGTCATCTCAATACACATATACATACATATCGGTTACGCTCCTGGAGAAATGGTTATTTTCAAAGGAAACGAATACGGCGAAACGAGTTCAAATCCTCGACGAATTTGTTTGCATTTCACATTGTGCTAATATCCTTGGAAATGGTATAAATCCAACTATTCTCCTTCCATTGCTGAGTAAATAGTAGGGCAGACTGTGCTCTTTAACCTTGGTTTGGCAACCTGTTAAGACGGAAAAGTTTGAATTTAAACAAATGAAACTCCACTTAAAATTGACCTTGTGTCACATTTTGATTGTGTGGGTAAAAACATTCCTAGATGCAACATCTATACGAATACATACTAAAGTATACATGCTCACACCTAGACACACACACACACACACACACACACACATATATATATATATATATATGTATATATACATGCATACATATATAGACATGCTCAATCCTACACAGCCTGATTATCTGTATGAAAATGGATTTGGTATTAGATAACCTACAAAGGTTGATATGCCATAAAATCCAACGAACCAACCAACCAACCAACCAACCAACAAACCAACCAATAGAACTGGATCTATTCAGAAAAAGTGACGCCTAACAAAGTTTACATTAAATTCGGACACACAGGCAGGGGCTGTGGAATACACTGACTAAATCTCTGAAGAGGGGTAAGATACCCACAACAAGGCCCAGTTGGTTGGAACTGTAGAATACACCGATTGCACCTCTGCAGATGGGTAAGACCCCTTAAAGATTGTCTTAGATATGAGACTAAACAATATGAGGGTGAGGTTCCAGTGATTCTCGAGCTTTGTAGAATGCAGAGTAGCCCTTCATTACTATCACTCCCAGGTCCACTCTGGCTCAGAGTGGTAGCACCTATGGGTCAAATAGAACTAAGCTGCGTACTTATCATATTTACCAACCCCTCCGCTCGGGCAGCATATCACACAAGGTCAATTTTTAAGCGGAGTTTAACTGCTTTGAATTCAGAGTTTTCCTTCTCCTAGACTAGTTGCCTCACCAAGGCTGAATAACCTAGTCTGTCCTACTATTTACCCATAGCTGGAGGGAGAACAATTGGATTCATACCTTTCCCAAGGGTATTAGTGCTATGTGAAATGCAATCAATCTTGTCCAAGATTTGAACTCGTGTCACCGTGTCCATTTCCTACGACGATAAGCTTTACACCACAGGCACCTCACTAAGCTGCGTACTAATGCTAAACTGAATTCTTTGAAATAGAACTGTTTTTGGCATGTAAACTGCGTACTTATGCTAAAATGAATTGTTTGGAATGGAACTGTTTTTGACATTAAAACTGTGCTTATACGAAACTGAATTATTTGAAATAGGAGTGATTATTTGTATAAAATGGATTTGGCATTAAATAACCAACAAAGGTTGATATGCCATAAAACCCAACCAACCAACCTTCACACTATACATACATATATGATATGCCTGTACACATGCATACACATATAGGCATACGCGCACATACACACATTGACATACATATATGATAAATTTATACACATACATACAAATATAAACATGCTGACACCGAGACACATATACATACATATATATATGTCTATATACATGCATACACATATAGACAATTTCGCACTTACAGGCATTATTGCACCCAATTCTATGCCTTTAATTGGGTCATTTTGAGATGAGGCTTCTTAATCTGAGAATTAATTCGGGGCCCGTGGCGCAGCGGATAGAGGCGTTGAGTCACTACGGTTCCAGGTGAGCATTGTCAGAAGATAGCGGTTTCAAATCCTACCCAAGCCGGCCAGAGGTTTACTTCGTCAAAAACGTGGTGCGATAGACAACAAGTATGGAAGGCAGTAATTACTGGGAATACGGTTACAAGACTCATCATTCCTATCCGAGGTCGCGGTAATATCACCTGAAGAAGGCCAGAGGTGAAATTTGGCCGAAGCGTAGTGAAAGAAGAAACAACACAAAAAAAAACAAAAAAAACAAACTACCAAGATGAGGACAAAAAGTCCGCAATAAATAAAAAATTAATTCTCCCATTCTATGCATTCAGGAATTGAAGAGCTTATTGTGTAACACTATATGTATATATACAGTGTTACACTATATATATGTATATATATATTTATGTGTGTGTGTGTGTGTGTGTGTGTGTGTGTGTGTGTGGACTTAGGATGTAGTTGTTCATTGAATAATTAAGACAAATTTTGTCTGTATAATTTGTTTAAGATCCTTTCAAGTTTTCTGAGAAGTGTCTTAGTTTCATGTTTGTTTCAGAATAGGTGGAAGAATTTCCCAAAATTGACCCGAGCGTTTTCGGACACTTCATATGCCATCATCAGAGGTTGTTTGCTTCTGTAAGGTGTGCTGTTTTTTAAAAATGAGTTTTGGAAGTTTTTAGAAAGTTTTTGATAATATAACAAAAATATGTGAACGCAGACTTGGATAAAAACAGGGTAAATGATGTATTTAAAAAAGGAAATGCTATTTAAAAGGGAACGCTATCAACGGAATTCGAATACTCTTAAGGAATACGGGGAAAATACTAAAAGCATTTCAAAACATTGTCTCTATTTTCAAAATTAATTCTATTGATTTTAGTTGGGTTTTTTTTTTTTTTTTTTTTAATGTGTAGGACTTCAAGGATTTGTAGAAGTAGCTTATTAATTTCGTGTGCTATTTGAGTGGTGTTTTCAACAAGAATTTTTCGAAACTTGGATTTGGGAATAGAATGGTTCTTAAAACTTTCTAAAACATTCAAAACTCATTTAAAAAAAAAACAACACACCATACACAAGCAAGCCACCCCTAATGATAACCTATCAAGGGTCCGAAAGTGCTCGGGACAATTTTGGGAAATTCATCTGCCAATTCCAACCTGAAACTAAGACACTTATCAGGAAACTTGAAAGGATCTTAAATGAATTATACAGACAAAATTTGTTTTTATTATTTAATGAAACGCACACACACACACACACACACACACACACACACACACACACACACACACACACACACATATATACAATAACTGATGTTTGTACAACAGCATTGCTTCCATCAAAGCCTTCATCAGATGATGACTCTGGGTTCAGGCATGATTTCGGTGCCGAAGCATCATTACCACTAGCCCAGAGTGCCCCAGCAGTATCTCAAAACACCACCAGATATTGTCAGATTGTCGTCACTCTATAGGATTGCCATATCCACGCTGTTGCAGTTAGAGCCTTATCTTGGATCTTTTCCATGTATTTTCTCTTGTCTGATGGAGGAAGTGCAAGATTAGTCAAGAATGCGGAGGTTGAGTTGGGAATTAAACCTCTGCATTCGACTTCAATAGGAAATACATTTGTTGTCCAGCCATTTCTGACACATTGTTCTCGCAGATCCTCTTATTTTTCCAACTTATGCTGATGTTCCCAGTCGAAATGTTTTTCAAAAGGGACCGTTAACTCAGTAAGGAAAACTTTTTTTTGCTTTAACGGAGCAAATGACAATATCTGGACGCTTTGTCGTTAACGCTATTTCAGTTGGAAATATGAAGTTATGTTTTTAAATCGGTTGCGACGTGCATATATATATATATATATATATATACGAGGTGCATACGATGTTTCCAGACTTTTTTCGTACGGGCATTTAAAATTGTCGTTGACTCTTGAAAATGCAGTATGTTATTGCTATACATCTCATGAGATGATTTCAGCTTCAAATGAACAGCTACAGGAGCAATTGGAATACACCCTGCTAAAGTCTGATTGTCACAGCTGGGGAATTTCAAAAATGCAATCTGGACGTGAGGACACTTTAGAAGAACGATATGCAATAAAATTCTGTTTTAAACTTGGAAAAAATGCCACAGAAACGTATGGAATGCTTCAGACGGCTTTTCGATCATCTTGCATGAATCAAGTATCAGTTTTTGAGTAGCATAAGAGATTCAAGGAAGGCAGGAAGTCTGTGAGGGATACTGAGAAGTGTGGAAGAAGTAAGGAAGTCAATACGCCAGAGTTGATTGGCCAAATGGTTAGGGTTAGGGTTACTATGTTGAGTTTTTAAGGGAATTCCTAGGGAAGAGGCCAGCACTCTTCAAATCGAATCAGTGGCATTTCCACCAGGACAATGCATCAGTCCACCACTCCATCCTTGTCACAGACTATTTGACGACTAAGATGGGGATCAAGACAGTTCATCAGCCTCCCTATATCCCAGACCTTGTTCCCTGTGACTTTTGCTCAGAGTCTGTCGTTATGAGACAATTGAGGATATGAAAGAGGCTGTGATGAAGGTCATTGACACGCTCACACAAGAGGACTTCCATGGGGCCTT
>OY757924.1:17210169-17312669 GCA_963585895.1 Sepioteuthis lessoniana
GAAGATGCAGATCTAACATTTTTTTAAATGTATTGGGTCTGCTGAAATAAATATCTAAAAAAAAATGAATAATTTTTAAAGGTCTTTCTTATATATATATTTAAAAACCGGCTCATTGGTCTAGTGGGTAGAGTGTTCGCCAATGGTCCGGGAGACCTGGGTTAAATTCCAGGTCGCGTCATACCGAAGACTTAAAAATGGTACTTGATACCTCCTTGCTTAACACTCAGCAATACAAGGTAAGGATCAAGGGTAAAGTAGAGCAATCCAGGGAAAGGAGTAGCGCCCTCCCCAACACCTCGGTGTAATAGCTATTGAAAAGGGAGCGTCCAGGTCACCCTCGACTAAAGGGAGACAACTTCTCTGGCGAAGAAGTAATCGTGTTGTCATTAGCGTTCATTGCAAGCCTCTACGCATTTGAATTGAGGTCTCGGCAGCCGTTGAACGGATGTATGTAAACAATAGTAATTGTAATTAATAACCGTTTAAAATTTACTTCGCAGCTAATGGCTGCTCGTGAGCGAATGGTTAGAGGCTTCGGCTTGGCGTTTGAGTCAAACCGGGTTTCGATCCCAGCTATGGGTAGCTACTGTCTAGCCACACTGATGAGTTCTGATAGAAACAGGATGACTATATATATATATGGAAGTAGATATGGATTTGAATCTGATAATATTTATTTTTCTGATCTCTTGAGAATCCGAAATTTTCAAACATCATTCCTCGTGCCAAAAACGTACTTAATACTTTGAAATTAAGAACGCTAAATGCACGTTTATATATTTTTCGTTATATACATTTTCTTTGTTCTTGTTATTTCGACAAGCATCCATCGCTTTGTGAACAATTCTCATGATATCAATATCCTGAAGAAGGTTTATTAAGACTGAAACGTTTAACGTTGGCTTTACATCAAAATAAATTCATCTAACTTAAATTATTGTGTTGTTCTATTTTCTTTATATATATATATATATATATATATATATATATATATACGTGTTTTTTATATGAGTGGTTGTCTGTAAGGCCACTGTTTTTAGCATTGTTTTTGCGCTGTTTCGTCGTCTTCTTCAACTTTGTTGAAGATGGTTTCGTTCGTTTAATGAGTTGTCAGACAGACTGTCAATGATGGATTGGCTGATTTTTTTTACTTTGGTAGATGGGTGGTTGAATAAATGATTGATTAAACTAAAAAAAATAGGCAAATGCAGCCAGAGATAGGAAAACAAAACGAGGATTAACAACAATAATTATAATATGATAAAAACTGGAAACATAGCACTGTGAATAAACTGATATATCACAAGGTTAACACGATATTGCCACTGAGATAAACAGTCCCTACACGGAATGACTCACATACTAGTCCAGTCATCTAGCGTACAAAAAGGGCCCAACTACAAACCGAAATCACGTGGCCTAATAAATGCATAGGCGAGAAACTGACAGTTTCCACACACTGTTGATAGTGTCTAGACTATCCTTATTTAATACACTCTATCAATGATATTGAACACTATTTATGAATATAGCAAAAACTACATTATATATATATATATATATAGATGGAGGGAAATGGAAGTAAATCTGGCGGTATGTAAATGTACAAATATAAAAAAAATATATGATTTTATTTATAGTTGAATTATTTGCCAACGTTAAACGTTTCGGTTTTTACATGAAACCACCAGCACTGCATTTCAATATGTGATGTAGCTTCTATGAAATATTTAATTCGATTTTCTATTTTTCAATATGAAACGAAAAAATGAGAAAGATTTTAACATTCTATTTCAGTTTTTGGCGACCCTTCCAAAACTGTGTAATGTAATTCGGGTTCGAAATTTTTTAAAATCTAAAGTATTTCCTTATATATATATATATATATATATATATATATATATATATATATATATATAACTAAATATATATTAGATATATATATTTAATTCATGGAATTTAGACTGCGACCCCTGGGTTTTATGGAGTTTTTTTTGGCAAAACTACAACTTTTGTTTAGCCAAAAAAAAAAAACCTCCATGAAACCCTGGTGTTGCAGTCTAAATTCCATCAATTAAATATATATATCTAATATATATTTAGTTGTTATTATTATTATTATTATTATCATTATTATTATATAATAGCTTTATCCTAGATATTGAGCACTCTCCATATTATATTGCACTTGGTTCGACACAAACCCACAAAGTGATCTTGTGACAAACAACACTGTTATGATATATATATATCCTTCCTCTCTCTGTTTTTTTTTTTCTTTTTCTGTATTTCCTTTATCTTTTAATTACTTTATTCTCTTGCAGTTTATGATTTTGGCAAAACTGTGACAAGTAGTTTTACTGAGAAAACATTAAAAGTTAAAATATAAAAACATACTCTCTCTCTCTCTCTCTCTCTCTCTCTCTCTCTCTCTCTCTCTCACACACACACACACACACAAACACAACACACCCACATAGTATCAAGCAATCAAACTTCACCCTCCACCATTTCCCGTCATTTACTGGATAATTCAACGTGCACCGCTGCATATAACCAGTCCATGAAAGTGACGTTGATGCCAATAAGTGCTCTTAGCTCCGTCTACAAAAGATTGATAAAGAGACTGGAGGACTTGGAAATAAGAGGACGAGTGGTGATCGTCCAAACTATTGCATTATTAAGATCGACCAGAATACTGAGAGGAGTCCTGAAGACTTGAGGAGACTTGCCGTCTCTCAACATTCCAAGCTAGTATGAAACAAAAGAGCAAATCAATATAATAATTACGATAGCAGAAAAAGACTAATTACTGCAACCAGCAGCAGTAATGACAACATAAGAACAAACTGAAAAACAACAAAATAACAAAAACAAGAAAACAAGCTGGGAAAAATACTACTGTACGGATATTTCAAGCGACAAACGGATTAAATTGTACATGAGATAACCTGGACATGGGACAATGGGAAACTGCCAAAGAGAGACTGAATCTCTTTTAATCGCAGCACAAAATAATGACGTTACGACAAATTATACCAAACCAAAAATTGATAAAATGCAATAGAAGAGTAAGTGTAAATTATGAGGAGATAAAAATGAAACAGTTGAAAGGGGGAAGGTGATTCACTGGGAACTGTGCAAAAGATTAACATTCGACCATACTATCAAATGTGATGGGCACAAACAGGAATCCGTTCTATATAATGGTTGAGATGAGATGCATATAATTCTCTGGGATTTGGAGATAAAAATGAATCGTTTAATTCTGGTCAGAATACCACATCTATTGTTTGATTAATAGAGACAAAAAACTTTTCATCTGGCTGATTTGATTCTTGGACCTTGCCAGGGAACTGGAAAAAAAACTGTTAATCGTGAGATCGATGATGATCATATTTACCCAACCCCTCCGCTCGGGCAGGATATGACACAAGGTCAATTTTTAAGCGGAGTTTAACAGGTTTCAATTCAGAGTTTTCTTTCTCCTAGACTATTTGCCGCACCAAAGCTGAAGAACCTAGTCTGCCCTACTATTTACCCATAGCTGGCGGGAGAATAATTGGATTCATACCTTTCCCAAGGGTATTAGTGCTATGTGAAATGCAATCAGTCAGGTCCCGGATTTGAACTCGTGTCGTCGTGTCCATATCCTGCGACGATAACCATTGCACCACGGGCACCTCCAAAGATCGATGATGATACAAATTGTTTTTGGCGCACTAAAAACGGTCCCCAAAGGCTTGGAAAAAAACTGGAGGAATTAAAAATCAGAGGAAGAATCGAGACCATCCAGACTATAATATTCTTGAGATAGACCAGAATACTGAGAAGAGTCCCGGAGATCTGAGAAGACTTGTTGTCACTCAGACTCCATTGAAAGACCATCAACTGATGCTGATGTGAAAATTCGCAGAACAACTCTATGGACGTTTTAAGCGACTAATAAGTAACAACTCCAACGAAAAAACACGGACGTGGTTGAGAAAGGAAACCTTAAAAGAGAAACAGAATCTCTCCTAATAGCAGCACAAAATAACGCCATAAGAACCAATCATAGCAAAGCAAGAATAGATAAGACACAAGAAAACAGTAAATGTTGGTTATGTGGTGTTAGAGACGAAACGATCAATCACATAATAAGCGAATGCAGTAAATTTGCACAGAAAGAATATAAGACTAGACACGACTGGGTGGCCAAGGTGATCGACTGGGAATTGTGCAAGAAATTTAAATTTGACCATACGAACAAATAGTACATGCACAACCAAACATCTGTCCTGGAGAATGAGGCACATAAACTCTTCTGGGATTTTAACATACAAACGGATTACTTAATCTCGGCCAGACGACCAGATCTTATTATAATCAATAAAAAAGAGAACTTGCAAAATTGTGGACTTTGCTGTTCGGGTTGACCACAAAGTAAAATTGAAGGAAAGCGGAAAAAAGGATAAGTACCTCGACCTTGCCGACTGGGCAACTGAAAACCTGAGGAGACTTGCTGTCACTCAGACTCCAATGGAAGACTATCAAAACTCGCAAATACTAAAAAAAAGTAAATATCACCATTTATAAGTTATGAAGACTGCAATAAAGTCACATGACAAACAGAAACGGGGAATCAACTTTTTTTTTTAATTTTCAACGGACAAGATTACAGAACTTAAGTATCTGATTTATTCAGGAGCAGAAAATTAACTATACAAACGAAGCAGAAAATATTAGCTTGAGAAGATTGACTCGGAAGATATCTCAACAAAATTAAACAGGACAAGCAAAACAGAATATTCCAAAAGAATGAAAAACAAATATTCTTTAAGCAAATCGATGGAGAAAACATGAAGACAATTGAGGAACCAAAAGCAAACGAAACAAAACATTTTGGGGGTAAAATATGGAAACAAAAAGAACAAAAAGTCAGATTCTGATAGACAACATTAATTGGTGCTTCTGGAACTTTCACCATTATCCAGAAACTATGATCACTGACTCGGGTAAAATACATTACATAAGTAATGTGTCAGATTGATCACTGACACGCGTAACGTACATCGCGTAAGTGATAAAAACTGTCAGAATATGATCACTGACACGCATAACGTACATCTCATAAGTAATAGAAACTGTCAGAATGATCACTGACATGTGTAACATGTATCATGTAAGTAATAAAAGGTGTCAGAATGATCACAGGACATGCGTAACGTACATCACATAAATAGTAAAAACTGTCAGAATGATCACTGACACTTGTAACATGTATCACGTAAGTAATAAAAAGTGTCAGAATGATCATTGACACGCGTAATGTACATCACATAAATAGTAAAAACTGTCGGAATGATCACTGACACTTGTAACATGTATCACGTAAGTAATAGAATGTGTCAGAATGATCACTGATACGAGTAATGTACATCACATAAGAAATAAAAACTGTCAGAATGGTCACTGACACTTGTAACATGTATCACGTCAGTAAAAAAAGGTGTCAGAATGATCACAGATACTCGTAACGTACATCACATAAGAAATAAAAACTGACAGAATGATCATTGACACTTGTAACATGTATCACGTAAGTAAAAAAAGGTGTCAGAATGATCACTGACACAAGTAATGTACATCACATAAGAAATAAAAACTGTCAGAATGATCACAGACACTTGTAACATGTATCACATAAGTAATAAAAGGTGTCAGAATGATATGTGTATAATGGTTTAAAAGATTTATATCTATTAGCGACAGATTTGCTTAATAACTTGATGAATGCCTACAAAAGGCAAGAATTCCCGAAGATTAAGAACAATTCGGATCACGAAAGACACTCCTCAAAAAAAAAAAAAAAAAAAGGCCAGACCTTGCGTTAATTGACAATTAAAAAAGGACATATCATCTCGTGGATTTTGCTATCCCAGCAGACCACAGGGTGAAGATGAAAGAAAGTGAACAGATTGACAAATACTTGAACCTTGTCTGAGAGTTGAAGAATCTTTAGAACATGTAGGTGAATGTGATACCAGTTGAAGATGGTGCACTTGAACCAATCCCCGATGACCTGGAAAGGAGAATGGAGTTATTAGAAATCAGTTGAAGAATCAAAACTATCCAGACAACAATATTGTTAAAATAAGCTAGAATACTGAGAAAAGTCCTTGTGAGCTGAAGAGACATGCTGTCACTCAGACTTCTGAGAGAAGAACACCAATGTAATCTGATATGAAAAACTCGCAAGATCTATCTATCTATCTATCTCAGTTTACATCTATCTATCTATCTATCTACCTCAGTTTACCCCTATCTATCTATCTCAGTTTTCCCCTATCTATCTATCTATCTATCTATCTCAGTTTACATCTATCTATCTATCTATCTATCTCAGTTCAACCCCATCTATCTATCTATCGGTAACACATTGACCTTCGACCCATCCGTCAATCAAGGAACAGGTGTATCCAGTCGAAGATATCAGGGTATAACCTTGACTGTGGACGGAATGAATTGGGTGCAGATGCGACGCTCACGGGAAGCAGGTGAACGTCAAACAATGATATAACCCGGTGCGACAGGAAGTTTTGTTAGTTTGGAATCAGTCAAGTTGGTGATAAGATGCTGTAGAGAGAACCAGCACCCAGCAGAGGGCTATGGGCCCTCAGGACCCCCGATTGAGCAGCCCAGCAGAACGAGAAAGAAGTGCTGCTAAATACAAAGGAACTGGGGGTCAATATGTTGCAGTTTGTTCAATATCCAACTCACCTCTCACACATAACCCTTTGGCACTCTTTCGCAACCATTTCGAATAAAGTGTGAGAGGTATATTTTTCTAAAGAAGTGTGTTCGTTCGTCATTATTGTTGATTTTGTTTCCGCATGTATATGTGTATAGTTGTATATGGTTGCAACATATCTATCTAGCTATCTATCTGTCTATCTATCTCAGTTTATATCTATCTATCTATCTATCTATCTATCTCAGTTTACCCCTATCTATCTATCTATCTATCTATCTATCTATCTATCTATCTATCTCAGTTTATATCTATCTATCTATCTATCTATCTATCTCAGTTTACCCTTTTCTTTCTATATATCTGTCTATCTATGTCTATTTTTTCTTGTAAGGTTTATTAAAACATATTTTTTAGAAGAGTTCTCAATTATAGTTTGTTTTTGTCTTTATTCTTTTTACCTTTTTCCAGTATTTACCACGTCTTGATTGGTTGTTTCTATATCTGTTTCCAAATAAAGTTTACCTCAGATAATTCTTCTCCAAGTTAACGCTATCGTCAATAAAGTCTAGTTTCTATCTTTAAAACTATTCTGTTAAGTATTCGGTGACGCTGTAAACTTAAAAAAACCCAAAAAACTTTGGCTAATGCTGTCAATACTAAGTTAAATAAGTAAAGATATAAGAAAAATATACAAGAAAAATCTATATTTGGCATTAAATAACTTCCAAGAAAATAAGAGGTGATCTTCCTCGACGTAGGAATTCGTAAAAGTTATCTACATAAGAAGCTATTTTTTTAGCTCACTCACTTCATCCTAAGCAGGTGTTCTTTATTTATTCATGAGAAGTCGACTAACAAAACAAAAATACCGAGAATGCGACACGTCATTTTAACCATAAAATGAATAAATAAATAAGTAAATAAATAGATAATCCTTTGGGATTTGGGGATACGAACGGATCACCCTATCTCAGCTTGGAGACCGACCTAGTGTTAGTTAACAAGAAAAAAAAAGGTGTTGTCACCAAGTGAATTTTCTGGTTCCAGCAGAGTACAGATTGAAAATAAAAAGCTTGGAAAAAAATAATGGAATAATTAAAAAAAAACAAGTAGGAAGAATCGAGACTATACAGAACACAACATTCATTGTAAAAGACCGGTTAGAATATTTTGAAGAGTCCTGGTGGCCTATAGGGTCTTTTGTCACTCAGTCTCCCCTAAATGACCAACAGTTTAAACTAGTGTGAAAAACTCACAAGAAGTGAAACAATAATAATCATAATAATAATAAACTATGGGATATAAAAGTGACGGTGATACCGATAGTAATTGGTGCAATCGGTACAATCACCAAAGGACTAGTACAGGGACTGAAGAACTTGGAAATACGAGGACGAGTGGAGACCATCCAAACAACGATATTATTGAGAACGACTAGAATACTGAGGAGAGTCCTGGAGACTTGAGGACACTTGCTGTCACTCAGACTCCAGTGAAGAATCATCAGCTAAAACTAGTGGAAAAAAAACTTTCATAATAATAATAATAATAATCACTTAATGTACATGGTCGACATCATACCGTCTGCCAAAACTGAAAAAAATCTGGATATCCTTATAAAGGCAGTAAGAATATACAACCTATATATAGGGGTGAAATTTGGCCAGGAAAAATTTGCCAAGGTAATAATGAAAAGCGACAAAAAACAAATGACGGAAAGAATAGAAGTACCAAATAAAAAAAAATCGGACTGCACGAAGAAAAGGAAATTTACAAGTATTTGGGAATATTGGAAACGGACACCATCAAACAAGCGTACATTAGAGAAAAAAAAATTAAAAAAGAATTTCTCAGGAGAACGAGGAGAACCAAACTATATAGCAGAAATATCCTCAAAGAGATAAACACCTTTGCTGACCTTCTTGTAAGATACTCGGGACTATTCTTGAAATGGACGAGGGAAGAAATTAAGCAAATGGAGCAAAGACCAAAAAACTCATGACGATGCATAAGGCCTACATCTGAGAGATGACAGAGACTATATGTGTTAAGAAAAGAAGAAGGACGAAGACCCGTCAGCATTCAAAATAGCATCGAGGCATCGACACGACAACTTGAAGACTACACAAAAAAAGCAAAAAAAGACGACCAGTAAAAACACAAACAACACAAGGATCAACAAAACAATAACTATAAAACAAAGATGGAGGTGTCCGTGGTGTAATGGTTATCATCGTAGGAAATGGACTCGGCGACACGAGTTCAAATCCTGGACGAGACTGATAGCATTTCACATAGAACTAATACCCTTGGGAAAGGTAGGAATCCAATTATTCTCCCTCCAGCTATGGGCAGACTAGGTTCTTCAGCCTTGGTGAGGCAACTAGTCTAGGAGAAGGAAAACTCTGAATTGAAACCTGTTAAACTCCGCTTAAAAATTGACCTTGTGTCATATCCTGCCCGAGCGGAGGGGTTGGGTAAATATGAACTATAAAACAAAAATTGGAAGAATAACAACTATTTGGATATTTCAAACAACAAACAAGCGAAATCCCACACGAGAAAATTTGGACATGGCTAAGAAAGAGAAACCTTAAGAAAGAAACTGAATCTTTTCTGATAGCAGCAAAAAATGACACTATAAGGACCAACTAAGTCAAAGCAAGAATTGACAAGACGCAACAAAATAGCAGATGTAGGCTATGTGGTGATAGAGACGAAACGATTAATCATTTAATAAACGAATGCAGTAAATTAGCACTGGTAAGCCACTGGAAATTTTCGCAAGAAATTGAAATTTGACCATACGAACAAATGGTATATGTACAACCCAGAATTCGCCCTGGAAAATGAGGCTCACAAAATTCTCTGAGATTTTGAGATATAAACCGCCAGGCACACAAAATTCTCTGTGATTTTAAGATACAAACAGCCAAGCGCACAAAAAAAGAGAACTTGCTAAATAGTTGGCATTAAAACTAAAAGCAAATAGAGACATAAACATTTAGACCTTGCTAGAGGGCTAAAAAATCTAAGGAACATGAAGGTGACGGCGGCACAAGTTGTTACTGATGCGCTTAGAACAATCCCGAAATGACTGGTACAGGGACTGGAGGACTTGGAAATAAGATGACGAGTTGAGACCATCCAAACTACAGCATTATTAAGATCAGACAGAATACCGAGAAAAGTCCTGGAGACTTGAGGAGACTCTTGTGAAAATCTATCAGCTAACATTGATGTTAAGAACCAAATATATTAAGGCAAAAAGGGATAATACAAAACAGAATAAAAAGTGTAGGTCAAGTAAAGATAAAAATTCAACGGCTGATCTGATAATAAATGAATGCTGCAAATTATCACGAAAGTGCCTGGGTCGGAAAGGTTATCCACGGGGAATTGTGCAAGAGATTAAATTCGAACATACTATCGAATATCATATGTATCTATCCTCGAGAAAGAGACGTAGAATTCTCTAGGCCTTCTTGATATAAACTGATCACCCACACCGAGTCTATTGTAAATTTATTAGAAGAAAAGAAATGTTAAATTGAAGATTTTGCTGTCCCAGCGGATCACAGATTGAAAAAAGCAAACAGATAATCAAATTCTTGGATTTTTAAATGTATGCGATTTGGTTTGGTTGGGTTTTATGGTGCATCAACCATTGTTGGTCATTCAATGCCAAATCCTATTCTTACATATATATTAAATATATAGGGTTTGGTTAGGTTGGGTTTTATGACTTATCAACCATTGTAGGTTATTTAATGCCAAATCTTATTCATACATATATATTAAATATATAGGGTTTGGTTGGGTTGGGTTTTATGACTTATCAACCATTGTAGGTTATTTAATGCCAAATCTTTTTTATTATTAAGTATATATTATTTGGTTTGGTTTGGTTTTATGGCATATCAGCTATAGTAGGTTATTTCATGACAAATCCTCTTTATACATATATATTAAATATATATAATTCGTTAACATTTTGTTGATAACATTTTTAAACGAGCCTGAACTCATTTGTTTGCACACAGTTAAATGGTTTCAAGTATTGCTATGTAACAGTAGCAATTTAACATCAGTCATTTGTTTATACACATTTGAATAGATGTACATGATATATAAGAGGTTACTTTTGTACCATAGCCATGATATGGTTATGTGTGAAACGGACATATAATGTATATATATATACATATATATAGAACATAGGAATCTCGAAACACGAAAAACACTTACGACTTCTTACTTCAGGGACGAAAATTACCTTTGAGTAAAAAGGTTCTTCGATATCAGGAGAGTGAGGCACAATCTTTCTATTCTGGCTTTTTCATCTGCCCCTCATCTCGTGCGACACCTGCCCAAGGCGTCCGCGAGCAAGCGAAAGTCAACCCTTCTCATCCGGTGTCTAGTCTCAACTCTACTATCTGACTTTTTCAAAATCTCCCTAAATCCTCCGCGCACTTCCAGTGCGTGACGTCATTTGCACTTGCTAGCCCCGTTTCCCATCTGGGCTATTGTAACATCTCTGAATGATACGTCTGCTCCGCACGCGTGCGTGAACACCTGTGTTAATATTGCACCTAAGTAACCCATGCACTGTGCCGAAAGGTTCTCAGCCTAACTAAACCCAAAGGCATAAAACGAAATCCCTCGGCCATTATATTACACTTTTTCGGTAATTTCAACTTTAATTGAGTAATAACTAATTTGTTTACACACTAAAGTTGTTATTGTTTCTACACAGTTAAATGGTTTGAATTATTACTATCTTACACTAATAATTCTATTCAATATGAATCCTTTGTTTGCAAACAGTTAAGTTGTTACAAGTATTGCTATTTAACACTAATTATTCTATTCAACATTAATCATTTGTTAGAACACTGTCAAATGATCAAACTATTCTATTTGAAAGAATTCAGTTTAACATGTCAACAAAGTTAAATGGTTCAAAGTATTGCTATGTATCACTAATAATTCAATTAAACATATTACGGTCACTTTCGGGCAAATACCCTTAGGAAAGGTATGAACCCCCTTATCCTCCCAGCTATGGGTAAAATAGTACCACTACTGTTCTTCTAGGAGAATGTCTTTGGCATTAAATAACCTAAAAAGAGTTGATATGCCATTAAACAACGAGACAAACGAGTCAATTAAACATCGGTTATTTGTTTGCTCACAGTTAAATGATCAAACTGTTCTATTTCTAAAGATAAATACACAGAATAACTACTTTCCCTCACCTTGAAGGATTGTAAAATTCTGAGAATATTTTGCTGAATTGCTATCCCAGCTGACCACCGAGTGAAATTAAAAGAAGGTGAACAGAAAGATAAGTACCTGGACCTTACTTGGGGACTGAAAAAAACTATGGAGCATGAAAGTAACGGTGACACGAACTGTAAATGGTGCTCTAGGGGAAGTCACTAAAGGATTGATACAAAGCCTGGAGGATTTGGAAATAAGAGGTCGAGTGGAGACCATTCAAACTACAGCATTATTAAGATCGACAAAAATACTGAGAAGAGTCCTGGACACTTGAGGAGACATGCTGTCACTCAAGCTAAGGTGGAAAAACCTCAATTGACGCTGATGTGAAAAACTCTTAAAAGAGTAAAATAATATTTGAGGTCAGACAAAATATTGAGAAAAGTCACGTGGACCTGGATTCTTAAGACTTAAGGTTTGGTTTGGTTTGGTTTGGTTTTATGGCATATCAACCATTGTTGGTTATTTAATGCCAGATCCTGTTTCTACATATAAAATGTATGATTTGTAAACATATTTTGTAGATACACATAGTTAAATGATCAAACAGTTCTATTTCTTACAATTCAGTTTAGCAACAAAGTTAAATGTTTCCAAGTATTCCTCTGTATCACTAACAATTCAAATCAATCATTTACACACAGTTAATTGATCCGTTCCACTTCCAACAACTCAATCTAGCACAAGTCATTTGTTTGCACTCAGTTTAAATGCTGAATAGTTTTATTTGAGCTATAGATAGGACCCTATTAGGTGATACTACTCCAGGCCAGAGTGGACCAGGGAGTGATGGCAATGAAGGGGTAATCCGCATTCCCCAAACCTCTAGCATTACTGAAGCCTCCTCGTGAGATGGTTTAGTGTCATATCAAGGAACAGGTGTATCCAGTCGAAGATATCAGGGTATTACTTTGACTGTGGACGGGTTGAATTGGGTGCTGATGTGACGCTCACAGGAAGCAAGTGAACGTCAAACAATGATATAACCCAGTGCGACAGGAGGTTCAGTTAGTTTGGAGTCAGTCTAGTTGGAGATAAGATGCTGTAGAGAGAACCAGCACCCAGCAGAGGGCTATGGGACCCCCGATTGAGCAGCCCAGCAGAACGAGAAAGAAGTGCTGCTAAAGACAAAGGAACTGGGGGTCAATATGTTGCAGTTTGTTCAGTATCCAACTCACCTCTCACACATAACCCTTTGGCACTCTTTCGCAACCATTTCGAATAAAGTGTGAGAGGTATATTTTTCTAAAGAAGTGTGTTCGTTCGTCATTATTGTTGATTTTGTTTCCGCATTGCAATCAGTTTTAAAGATTTATCAAAAGTCATTTGTTTTCACAGTTTAAATGCTGAACAGTTTTATTTGAGCCATAGATAGGACCCTATCTGGTGCTACCTCCCCAGGCCGGAGTGAACCTGGGAGTGATGGCGATGAAGGGGTACTCCGCATTTACCAAAACTCTAGCATTAATGAAGCCTCACCATGAGACGGTTTAGTGTCATATCTAGGAAACTTTTGGGGGGGATCTTACTCCACTGCAGAGATGCAGTCGGTGTATTCTATAGTCCCAGCCGACTGGGTTCTGCAAATCTCCTCCTCTGGGGGCCTGTGGAGACTTGCTGTCACTCCAATGAAAGACCATCAGCTTACGCTGGTGTGAAAAACTCACATGGAGTAATATGATAATAATAACGAACAAATGGTATAAGCACAACCCAGCACCTGTCCTAGAAAATGACACACATAAACTCCTGTAGGACTTTGACGTACAAACAGATCACTTAATCCCGGCCAGAAGACCAGACCTTATAATAATCAACAACAACAACAACAACAACAACAACAAAAAAGAGAATTTGCAAAATTGTCGACTTTGCTATCCCGGCTGAGCACAGAATACAACAAAGAATATAAAAAGAAGGATAAATACCTCGACCTTGCTAGAGAATTGAAAAAACTATAGAACACGAAGGTGACAATTATACCAATTGTGATTAGTGCTTTTGGTACAGTAAGTAAAGGATTGTTAAAGGGACTGGAGGACGTGGAAGTTGGCGACTGAGTGGAGACCATCCTAACGACAGCATTATTAAGAACGGCCAGAATACAGAGAAGAGTCCAGGAAACTTGAGGAGAATTGCTGTCACTCAAACTTTAGTGAAAGACACTCAGCTAACGCTGATGTGAAAAACTCTAAAGGAGTAAATAATAATAATAATAATAATAATAATAATAATAATAGCCGTTTATACTCTTCAATAGAATAAAACTTGCTGTCACTCAACCTCCAGTGAAAGACCCTCAGCTCACGCTGATGTGAAAAACTCTAAAGGAGTAAATAATAATAATAGCCGTTTATACAGCTACTTTTAAACTTTCCTTAATAGAATAAGTTTTTGAAACGAGAACATAATTTTCTCTCAATTTCTCATGAGGAATTATTATAAGACACGGTTGTACTCGGTTCAGTGTTATATAGTTTGTTATAATAGTCACCATGTCATTTAAAAAAAAAAAAAAGGTTGGTTTGGTTTGGGTATTTTTTAATGGCATATCAACCCTTGTAGGTTATTTAGTGCCAAAGCAATTCTCCTAGAACAGTAGTGGCACTATTCAACCCATAGCTAGGAGGATAAGGGGGTTCATGCCTTTCCCAATAAAAGAAAAGGAAAACTATTATTGATTTATTGTATCAAATAAAACTAAATATTTTGATATCAAGTATATAATGGTCAGTGGTGGAGTGCAAATGCCATCGATGGCTATTCGTCCGACAGGTCGGTTATTGGTTGGTTGCTTGCTTGCTTTGTATTACGGCGTATCAACCATTTTCGAGTTTTAGTTTGGTTTTATGGCATATCAACCATTATATATATTTACCAACCCCTCCGCTTGGGCAGGATATGACACAAGGTCAATTTTTAAGCGGAATTTAACAGGTTTGAATTCAGAGTTTTCCTTCTCCTAGACTAGTTGCCTCACCAAGGCTGAAGAACCTAGTCTGTCATACTATTTACCCATAGCTGGAGGGAGAATAATTGGATTCATTTCTTTCCCAAGGGTATTAGTGCTATGTGAAATACAGTCAGTCTCGTCCAGGATTTGTACTCGTGGCACCGTGTCCATTTCCTACGACGATAGCCATTAAACCACGGGCACCTCAACCATTAAAGTTTATTTAATGCCAAATTCATTTTTTATACATGAGGCGTAATGACTGAAGTGTTGAACTGCAGCCTCGAAGTAAATGAGTTCAAGCTCCAATCACGCTATTACGTTCACTTTTTGACTAATACCCTTGGGAAAGATATGAATCCGTTTATTTCTCAAACTATAGGCTGAGTTGTATTATTGCTGTTCTTCAACAAGGATGTATTTGGCATTAAATAACCTACAAAAGTTGATCTGCCATTAAACAAATAAACCAAACCAAACTAACTTTAAGATAAGGATTGTCTCTCCATCAAAAAAAAATTTGCCCAGTCATGATGTGGGGACTGTAGAATACACCGACTGCTTCTCTGCAATGGGATATGGCCTTTTTTTGGTTTGTTTGAGTATTATAACATACAATAAGAAAAAACTTCATCTAAAACAAGACAAACAAGGAACATCTAAAATTTAAACAACTTTTATAAAACAATAAAGCGTCAACTTGGATTTGAATGTTCAGAAGTTCGCTTTTACATGCAGTAAGTTTTCAAAGTGGTGGAAAGTCAGATGTTAAGAAAAAAGGAGGAAGGGAGGAAAATGTTTATAAAGAGTACTTATTCCTTTTTTTTTTTTTTTTTTTTCTTTCTTTTATGGTCAGGTAGTGGAACTAGCAGAAAAGTAGTTTCAACTCTCAACACGCGGGCGGATGTTACTTCTCGCTTGATCACTGTATCTATATGCTTCCTTTGGTCTCTTTTTGTTCTCACTGTCTCGGTTCACAAAATGTCGTGTTTTTATCTCTCCCCACAGGCTCCAAACTCGTCTCTCCACAATCCTTCTCATGTTTGGCGCGACCGCTTCCTATTGGCTACTTTAATTTTAATTATTTTTCTTTTTTTCTGACTTCTGACCGGAAGGGTGCATGGAGACGATGCGTAGCGACGCGTTTATACATTTTTATGTGGCAGCCGACGAGTATATATCCGGTTGGGATTTTTTTTTTTTTTTTTGTTTATTCCTAAATCCCCACAGGGGTAAGAATCCACCTCCCACCGACGCATCTCCTGAATATGACACTGAACAATCTGATGTTCCCGTAATGATTGAGCTTTAGGGAATGCAGAGTACCCCATTATTGAAATCGCTATCAGGTACACTCTGGTCCAGAGTGATAGTACCGGATTGGGTCCTATATATGGGTCAAAATGAAATAAACAGTAAACTTTTTCTAAAATGAACTGTTTGAAATAGAACTGTTTTTGACATTTAAAATGCGTATTTGTACTAAACTGAATTATTTGAAATAGAACTGTTTTGATATTTAACTGAACTGTTTTGACATTTAACTGTTTGTAAACAAAAACTATTCTTATACTAAACTGAATTGTTTAAAATTCAATTCGACGTTAAATTACCCGAAAAGGGTTGATACGTTGTAAAACAAAATACCCCCCCACCAAAAAAAAAAAAAGAAAAAAACAAGAAAAATCCTACTCACGTATGCTATATACATTGATGGATCGCATTTTTTGTGAATCCAAATTTAGAATCAGATAAATCAAATTTACAGTCAGATAAATTTAAATTTAGAATCTGATAAATTTAAATTTAGAGTCAGATAAATTTAAATTTAGAATCAGATAAATCTAAAATTAGATTCTGGTAAGTTCTAGATCGATTTATCCGAAAAAGGTTCTGACGTTTTGGGGTTTTTTTTTCCACAAGAAATTTCTCAACTCAATTATTCCATCACTTTTTGGTTGTCCAATCGATTGAAGTTGTGTCAAATAAGAATTATTTCCGCGGAATTTTTTACCTGTATTTTTCTGAATCTATTTTTTTTATTTCTTTTCAGTGGGACCAGTGCCGTTTGTAATAATCTGGATAATTTTAAAGAAAATATATGAAGATGTTCTGTAAGTATTCACTCTTCCAAGATTTATTCCAAGAATTCACGTTTGGGTTTTTTTTCTACCTAATGAATAAATGATTGACATCTCGTCGTATAACTACCACATATTCTTGCACATCTGTAATATAATAGCCGATGAATTTCGGTTCATGCCTTTGGGTTTAGTTAGGCTGAGAATCTTTCAGCTCAGCACATGGGTTAGTTAGGTGCAAACTTGGTGCAGGTGGTAACGTGTGCGGGCGAAGAGAGCGGACATGTCACTCAAAGATGTCATAATAGCCTGAGATGATGAAACGGGTGACAAAGTGCAGGTGACGTCACGTACCGGAAGCGCGCGGAGATTTTTGGGAATTTGAAGAAAGTTAAGAGAGTTGAAAACTAGACGACGAACGAGAAGGTGCGACTTTTGGGGCTCGCTGAGGCGAGACGAATTTGCGCGCTGTGGGTGCCGCACGAGATAAGGGCCAAATGAATAAGACGGCATAGCGAGATTGTGTCTCTCCTCCTTATGTCGAAACCTTTAACTCAAAGTTAATAAAAAGGTTTCGTACCTGAACGAGAAGTTGTTACGTGTTTTCAAATTTCAAGATTCCTATGTTCTTTGTATGTTCTATCGTTATGAACATTATATGTCTATTTCGCACATGGCGTTAATTGTGGCTATGTAACACATCCTGTGACTTTCTGACACCTAAATTTTAGCCAAATATAAGGGGTGCGCACCATGCACAAATTACTGACTTCATGAGTGCAGAAAATAGAAAATAAAGTAATCCAAAAGTGATGAATTTATTATGAAGAAAAGTCAACGTTAAAACGTTTCGGTTTTAGTTAACCTTCCTTTGAACTTTAAGGTTTGATTCTTTGTTTTAATGGTATATCAACCTTCGTAGGTTATTTATTGCCAAATCAGTCCTGTGGTGTTTTTAAATCGAACTAAACAGTGCACTTATGCTAAACTGAATTGTTTGAAATAGAACTGTTTTGACATTTAACTGAACTTTTTTTTTTACATTTAACTGTTTGTAAACAAAAATTATACTTATACTAAACTGAATTGTTTGAAATTTAATTCGATGTTAAATGACCCGAAAAGGGTTGATACACCCGAAAACCAACCTCGTGGTATAATGGTTAAAGCCATGGACTGCGGAATCGTAGTAAGCGAGTTCGAAATCCAGTCGCGCTATTACGTTCACTTTTGGGCAAATATCCTTGGGGAAGGTGTGAACCCCCTTATCCTCCCAGCTATGGGTTAAATTGTACCACCACTGTTATTCTAGGAGAATGGCTTTGGCATTAAATAACCTACAAAGGTTGATATGCCATTAAACAAAGAAACTAAACCAAACCATTAAATAACCTACAAAAGTTCATATGCCACAAAACCCAACCAACCAAAAGTCATTTCAAATTAAAATTATAATAATAATAACAAAGTATTGTAATTAGGAGAGTGATAACAAATTACCTCTCATCATCGTCAAAATTTTTTTAGATGAAGCTGGCAAATATTTTGCACTTGTTCATATAGTTTCAAGTATTTCCATCGAACTCAAATAATTCACTTAATTATAGTTTGGTAGTTTGGTTTAGTTTAATGGCATATCATCCATTGTTGGTTATTTAATACTTTATCCTGTTTTTGCATATATATTGAATATATAATTTATAAACACATTTTGTTGATAGACACATTTAAATGATCAAGTATTGCTATGTATCACTAACAATTCAATTAAATATCAGTCATTTGTTTATATACAGTTAAAGGATCAAATAGTTCTATTTCAACCAATTCAATTTAGCGTAAGTCATTTGTTTGCACTCAGTCTAAATATCAAACAGTTCTATTTGACCCATAGATAGAAACCTATCAGGTACTACCACTCTGGGCCAGAGTGGACCTGGGAATGATGGTTCTGAAGGAGTACTCCGCATTCCCCAACGCTCTAGCATTACTTGAGCCTTACTATCAGATGGAGGAGGGGGTGTCTTACTTCTGTTCAGAGATGCAGTTGATATATTCTACAGCACCGGTTGACTAGGCTATCATTTGATTATAATTCATTCAATTATATAGTTTCAAGTAATTTTTTGTATTTAATAATAAACATTTTTAACACAATGTATGGTTTCACGTTACTAACAATTTTTAGAATCCTAAGCAAACAATTATAGCATCAAATAACTATTCTTAATAAAAAATAATTAACAAATATATGGCATCAAATATTCACATCAAATATTAATAATTTTCAGGCAGTTTTATTTGACCCATAGATTGAACCCTAATAAGTATTAAGTGGACCTTAAATTGATAGCAATAAAGGAGTAGTCCATATTCCCCAGATCTCCAGAACAGAAGCCTCACCATCAAATGCAGTTTAGTGTCATACTCGGTACACTAGTTCTGTTTGATTTTGGTTGGTTGGTTGAATTCATTTCGTAGCATCACGTGAACACTTTATTGTGCACTTAACTTTTTAAACATTTATGTAAATGACTATGTTGTCATGAACGAACATATTCCTTCGGGTGGGCATAGTATTTATGCTTTATACGACAGCTTTTGGGGGCTGGAGCGAATTACGCTATTCATCGGGTAAATCTTGGCCCATCATACAAATATTCCAAGATACAAACCCACCACCCACCACCGAACGAATTAATTTCAACTACAAGGAGTACCTCAGAAGAACAAAAAAAATTGTTGAAACCAAATTCTATAATAGAAATTCCACCCCCACCCAAACGAATAAATACGAGGAAAGTCCTTCTTGTAAGATAATCTAAACCTTTCTTAAACTGGACAATTATATTTACCAAACTCGCCGTTCGGGCAGGATATGACACAAGGTCAATTTTTAAACGGAGTTTAACAGGTTTGAATTCAGAGTTTTCCTTCTCCTAGACTAGTTGTCTCTATAGATTATTTAATGCCTGTTTACCTTATTTACCCACCCCACCGCTAGGGCAAGATGTGACACAAGGTCAATTTTTAAGCGGAGTTTAACAGCTCTGAATTCAGAGTTTACCTTCTCCTAGACTAGTTGCCTCACCAAGGCGGAAGAACCCAGTCTGTCCTACTATTTACCCATTTACTCGCATACGATTAAATATTTTCAAGTATTTCTATATGACTTTAGTTTATTTAGTGATGATAGTTTTTTTAAATTATTTCTCACTACTATTTCTACTAACACAAACATAATGGTATTTCTATTCAGCAATAATTTGCTTTCAATTGATTAGATTGTCGTGTTTTCTAGATTGTAACCAAGTCTAGATTTTCTGGTACAACCCGGTCTCTTTCAAGAACGACAAAATATTATCCATGTGGATGTTCTTGAATAAGTCCTTCATGGTATTTGCGTTCTATTTGATCCACAGATAGGACCCCGATATGTATTACCACTTCTGGTCAGAGTGGACCTGAGAGTAATGGCAATGAATGGGCACTTCATATTCCCCAGATCTCCAGAACTGGAGCCTCACCATCAAATGCACTTTAGTGTCATACCCGGAACACTAGATCGATTTGATCCCTGACATGTGCTACAATTCTGATCAGAGTGGACTTGAGAGTAATGGCAATGAATAGGCGCTTCATATTCCCCAGATCTTCAGAACTGGAGCCTCACCATCAAATTCAGGATATTCGCTTGAATTAAAGTTTTATAATAATAATTTCATTTTCCTAGTTTGTGGTCGATTTTCTTTCTTGTTTATCGATTTATCGTTTTCTATTAAATTCTGCGATAGAATTCAATCTGACGATAATTGTCGTTATCGATTTTTATAGATTTATTGAATACTGTTATATCACAGCATGAATTTATTTTTTTATATATAATTTATCAAAAAAATTCTCCTTCTATTTGTATGCATTATTGCCATTAACAGTTTAACACTCACACGAAAATCTGATTTCTCTTATAAATTAAAACGCATATACATCCAAGCTGTAGCTATATCAGAACTACAGTATAGGTGCACCACTTGGAGAAGAAGCCTTACCATATTTACCCAACCCCTCCGCTCGGGCAGGATATGACACAAGGTCAATTTTTTAAGCGGAGTTTAACAGGTTTCAATTCAGAGTTTTCCTTCTCCTAGACTAGTTGCCTCACCAAGGCTGAAGGACCTAGTCTGCCCTACTATTTACCTATAGCTGGAGGGAGAATAATTGGATTCATGCCTTTCCCAAGGGTATTAGAGCTATGTGAAATGCAATCGTATCGCCGTGTCCAATTCCTGCGA
Organism: Sepioteuthis lessoniana; assembly: GCA_963585895.1. Lineage (NCBI taxonomy): Eukaryota > Metazoa > Mollusca > Cephalopoda > Myopsida > Loliginidae > Sepioteuthis > Sepioteuthis lessoniana. The sequence goes on from OY757924.1 coordinate 17,231,518, forward strand.
CGATAACCATTACACCATTACACCACAGGCACCTCCTTGGAAAAGAAGCCTTACGTCAACTATAAAAGGATGCCGTGTGTGATCTTTCTACAATTGTTTTGGTAAAGTCCAAGAAGTCCAACCATACAGTAGTACAGACACGGCTACAGCTTTGAAGAATTCCCGTTTTATTTTATCAGAGATTAAATTTCCATATTCGTCATTTTATATCTGTCATTCGCAGTTCTTGATTTTCTGAAGCGTGTGTTGTCATCGCTTTCAGTCGATGAGATATTGCTACTGAGAACTACTGTTATAAAACAGGGGAAGTACTTTATAAGAAGAACGTTTGATTAAATTATTTCTCTTTATATTTACAGCTGTTGGTTACCCGGTCATTTGTCGGCAGTCGAAGGGCTACTTTATATACCAATCATTACCAGTCTGTGCGTAAGTTTGACTTTTGAATAATATTTATCCCAATACGATACGCTCACGCTGAAATCTGAGCCGCCACCTCATCATCGAAGTTAAGCAACGAGTAGCCAGTCCACCAGCGAGTACTGCAAGAAACCTAAGAATAAACAAACGCTGATAGATAACATTCGAAGTAATTAGATGGAGGAGCACGTTGATAATTTGGAGGGAACCAGTGATTAATGACTGACTGATTTTAACGGCATGTCAACCTATCTGGTGTTATTTTATGCATCTAGCTTAAAAAATTCTGTACGTCTATATTTACAACTTTTGTGTCATTAACAATTTTTGCATAGAGTTATTTAATAGCAAATACTCCTATCTAATACAAATAATTTGCAAACAGGAGTATTTGATCCATAGATAAGGCCCCAACAGGCACAACCACTTCAGAACAGAATGGACCTAAGAGTAATGGCAATGAACGAGTACTCCACTCTCCCCATATCATATGACTAGCACTGATAATTCTAATTAATATCAATTATTTGCTTGCACGCAGTTAAATAGTTTAAAGTATTGTGACAATACACTGCCGGCCGACCCCCACTATCTCAACCAACCAAACTACTCATGGCTATTAGAATCGTCTAATGGTTTTTCTCATCTCTGGCCTGGGGTATTTCATATTTCTTTACGGATACGCAAAACACAACCGAGCGGGTGGAAGAAAAAGAAGAACAAACACGGACTTCGGTTAGCTCCAAGCGCAAGATAGGAGAAGTTTGTAATACTTTTGGGCAGCTCTCCGTGCATTTGCTGGTTATCGCGGTCGTGTATTTGCACGAAACTCCCACAAAGCCACTAGGAATTCTGACTACTTTTCTCACGTTGGTCATCCTGGCCTGAGTCTACAGGTACTAGCAGCCGCCTTTCTGACTTCTGTTGACTGCTCTCTGCCTCCTTCTGTTCACTTCTGCCCTCTCCTGCCACTGTGACCTTACTTCCCTCGTCCTCTTCCGGTCTCTTTGTGCAGGTTTCTCGCCAAAACAGACAAAGGGATCGTCTGACTGGCACCCACACAACGAATGCCCAACATCGTGTCCACATTATTATCATCTAACAAAAATAATTCTATCAAATATTAATTATTTGTTTGAACATATTTAAAAGGTCACGAGTATTGCTCTTTAACATGAGTAATTTCATTTATCAAGCATTCCTATGTAATAGAGATAATTTGCACGCAGCCGTTTGATTTTAAATAACTAATAATAATAATTATGCAAAAGATTGAGCAGTTCTATTTAACTCATTGATAGGACTTTAACCGTTTTGTGACGGCAAATTGCTTATAATCCCAAAATGGGACTTTATTTTTGCACGTGTGAAGACGGGGCAGGTTGGCACTTGATCCCCTACAGAATAAGTCCGGTTCAGAGTTCTTCTTTCAGGCATATAAGAACTGGCATATTACATGAGGGAATAATTTAGGGCCAGACTGACCACCGCTGGCAAAGGGGTTCCAAATTTCACACTATCACACACCCACCAGGCCGCTAAACTTCTTTCCCTTAGATAATAGAAGAATACGGGCCTATAGGTCTTAGTCGTAATAATATTAATATTGTTGTAGTCGGCAACTCCGGTTTCCCGTGTGATACTTTAGGAATTAATAGGACAATTCTAAGCAAGATAACATAAGGCGAATAGAAGCTGGAAAGAAAGCATGAAGCAACAACATAGACCACATGGTAAAATGAAAATACATAGGTTCTTTACTACGGTTATATATATATACGTTCAAAGTGTCAAAACATATAATTGGATAGTCCATGAATATAAATGTCTTTTCTTGGCTTTTATCCTTCTTCAAATTGAGAGAGAGAGTAGTAAACAAAATTTTGGTGTATAGGAGAAATGTCCCAAAGTTACTTATCTTATTTTCGACGGGGTTCCACTGGAGAATTTTCTTCTTTCACGGGCTGCTAGACTTTGTACTGTTTTTAATACTGGCTTGAAGGACTTGGGGTCCTTCGTGTCTCAGCTAATCTTTTGTCTTTAGCCCGGAGTAAAAATGGCTATCGTCCGTCTGCCACGAGCCTTGCTCAAAAAACTCACTTTTAGGGGAAGGGAACCCCACTTCCGTTTTGGGGTCCCAGCCAATCATTTGGCTTCTCTCTCTTTCCCCTTCCGATGTCCGGCGACCTGAGGTCACTTAAGTGTGAACATCTGGTCAATCCTGCGTGACCCACATTCTCTCTTAACGGTCACTTTTTGACTGCTAGAAAGCGCTAATAGCAACACGGGAGGATAGTATCATTCCTACCTCTTCGTCTCTGTGAGCTATCACGTGACAGTTTCTACAACTCCGGGTCAGAGTGAAATTGCGAGTAATGGCTCTAAAGAGGTATTTCACGATCGCCAAAGCTCCCGGACTGAAATATTTAATACTTGATGCTTTTTTTTTTTATTCATAAACATATTTATCAACCTTTCTGCACGAGTGGGATGCAATATAAGGCTAATTTTCAGCGGAGTTTAACAGGTTTGAATTCAGTGTTTTCCTTCTCCGAGATCGGTTGCCTCACCTAAGTTAAATAGCCCAGTCTGTTCTGCTATTCAAATGGTTAGATAGTAGAACAGACTCAGCTAGAAGAGGAATAGCTGGATTCATACATTTCCCAAGAATGTTAGTGCTATGTGAAATGCACACAGCTTTGTCCAGTATTTGGACTCAGGTCGCTGTGTTCATTTGCTACGTGGGTAACTACTATACTACGAACGTGTATTTATGTGATTGATTTTTTTTTTATAAACTTTTAAGTTTTTATGCCTACCAAAAATGTTATTCCTGTTATGGCGGGTACTTCTGCTAGTATATATACACATTAATGTTTATATCTAATCTGTAATTCTGTTGGTGTGAAGAAAAAAAAACAAATTGTACAATTTGCAAATTCTACAAACTGATATCTAGGAAAAAAATTCGTAAAAAAAAAGAAAAGACGGAAAGCACACGTGCTACTTGAAAACAATCAAGAGGCACATATGTCTACTCAAAAGAAAAAACACCGACAGAATTATCTGGGTTAAAATGCCAGAGAAATCGTAAAGAGCCGTTTAGTGAAACCTAGGTAGACTTGGTCTTGGCCATGAAGGAATTATTTTCATTATATATATATAGTCGGTATGGAGGTGCTTGTTGTGTAATGGTTATCGCCGTAGGAAATGGACACAGCGACCGAAATTCGAATCCCAGATCAGGCTGTTTGCATTTCATATATCTCTAATAACCTAGAGAAAGGTATGAATCCAACTATTCTCCCTCCAGCTAGGGATAAATAATACGGCAGAGGGAGGTCTTTAAATTTGTTATGGCAACTGGTCTAGTAGAAGGAAAACACTGAATTTAAACCTGATAAACACCGCTTGAAAAAACTGACCTTGTACTGCTCGTGCGGAGAGGTTGGGTATATATATACATATATATATATATATATATATATAGTATTTGATACTACAATCTTACCTTTGTTTATTTTCAGGTGAACTTTGTCTTCTTCTTCAATGTTCTATGCGTATTGATCTGTCAGCTGAGACAGACTGAAGAATCGGCTCAGTACAAGTAAGTGGCCCTTTCATAATTACTAAAGAAACGATGCCAATCAATGAACCGAAGGATTCACACACAGACACAGACACACACACACACACACATATATATATATATATATATATATATGCATGTATACATATATGAATATAGGTACATAAAAAATATGTACATATGTATATATATACATTCATATAGGAATAGATAGATAGAAACACACACACACACACACATATATATATATATAATATGTATATGCATATATATACTTACATAGATAGATGAATGGATAGATAGATAGATAGATAGATATAAAATAATTATAGATTGATAGATAGATAGATAACAAAAAAAGAATAAATGCTCCGGTTTCAGTTGCTTTATTTAATGGAATATCAACTTCTGTGGGTTATTTAATGCCAAAGCCCTCATAGAAGAATAACAATGATACTATCTAACCCATTGAATTGGAAGGACAGAAGTTCATAGTTTTCCTCTGGGGTATTGGTCCAACGGTGAACCGAAGTTAGCCACAATGCCATGAGGATGCCTCTGAGGAACGTTTTCTGGTCCCTTTGGGAGAGTCTCATTGCTGCCATTACTGTTTTTTGTTTTGTTTTATTTGATCGGGGTTCTATATTATCCTCAGATGAGACTTGAATTCTTGTTTTCATTTTCTTTAAGTCCTCGTATTGCTTCCTCAACGCAGTCCTGAATGCTTGCAAGTTCTCTTCCTACTTCTTTTCTTTTCACATAGAGTCTGTTAATATCATATCTCAGATGTATGGCCAAGTACATAGTCATCAATTTCTTTGTTCTATTGTCAAATTTTGGCGGTGCCCGTGGTGTAATGGTTATCGTCGACACGAGTTCAAATCCTGGACGAGATTGATTGCATTTCACATAGCACTAATACCCTTGGGAAAGGTATAAATTCAATTATTCTCCCTCCAGCTATGGGTAAAATAGTAAGGCAGACTAGGTTCTTCAGCCTTGGTGAGGCAACTAGTCGAGAAGAAGGAAAACTCTGAATTCAAACCTGTTAAACTCCGCTTAAAAATTGACCTTGTGTCATATCCTGCCCGAACGGAGGGGTTGGTAAATATGATTGTCCAATTTAAGAAAGGTTTAGATTATCTTACAAAAAGGACTTTGTACGTATTTATTTGTTTGGGGGGGTTCTACTATAGAATTTGGTTTCAGCAAGTTTTTTTTTTGTTCTTCTGAGGTACTCCTTGTATACTTTTTCGTAAATCTCTTTTACATTGATGGAGACCACTTCTAATACAATGACACCTGGAGACACTAAATTAATTCGTTCGTGGGGGGGGGATTTCGTATCTTGGAATATTCGTATGATGGGACAAGATTTACCCGATGAATAGCGTTATTCGCTCCAGCCCCCAAAAGCTGTCGTATAAAGCATAAATATTATACCCACCCGAAGGAATATGTTCGTTCATGACAACATAGTCATTTACATAAATGTTAAAAAAGATCAGAGCACAATAAAGTGTTCACGTGATGCTATGAAATGAATTCTGGGAGGATCGCTGTATAGTGGCATTTTCGATTTTCGTTTTTGTATCTGGAATATTTTATTCGTTAAATGGGACTGAAATTTCTTTATTTTCGTAAAATTTTCGTAGAATTTTTCGTATAATGGGGTTTTCGTAAGTCGACGTTCCACTGTATTCCCAAATATTTGATGTCTCCTTTTCTCCAAAGGTTCTTATACTTTTCTGGTTGAGCAGTTCTATTACTTCCTTTATTCTTTTTCTTTTTTTGCTTATAAGCATAGCACATTTTTTTAATGTCAAATTACATTCTTATATCTTCGCTGAAGATGCTGATTGATTATATCAAGGATTCTCGCTCTTGTTGGTTGGTTGGTTGGGTTTTATGGCATATCAACCTTTGTAGGTTATTTAACGCCAAGTCCATTTTTATTTCTATCTAAAACAATTCAGTTTAGCATGAGTACACAGTTCAATTTTCAAAAACATTTCCATTTCAATCTATTCAGTTTATTCAAACAGTTATATATAACAATTCAGTTTAGTATAAGTACCGTTTCAAGGTCAAAAGCACTTCAATTTCAAACAATTCAGTTTAGCATAAGCACTCAGTTTAAATGTCAGTACATTTTAATTGTGAAAAACATTTCTATTGCTAGCGATTCAGTTTAGTCAAGCAGTTCTAATTCAGCTAAGTACAAGTACAGATTTTGTTTACACATAGTTAAATATAAAAACAGTTCTATGTTAAACAATTCAGTTTAGTGTAAATACAGTTTCAATGGCAAAAATAATTCTATTTGAAATAATCCAGTTTAGCAGAAGCACGCAGTTCAAATATAAGTATGGTTTAATTGTTGAAAACATTTCTATTTCAAGCTAATCAGTTTAATCAAACAATTCAGTTTAGATTAAGTATGCCGTTAGTTCTATTTAACTCATAGATAGGGCCTTATCAGGTGCTACCACGCCGGACCAGAGTGGACCTGGGAGTAATGGCAATGGAGAGGTGCTCTGTATTCCCCACCATCAGATTGTTTAGTGTCATATCCCGGACACTGATTGGGGGTGGGGTCTTACCCCTCTGCAGAGGTCTACCTCTTGTTCATTTTTGGCAAAATGTTATATAGCAAAGACTCCAACGCTGATATATGAAAATGTAATCTGCTTTTTTCCCCTTTCGTTTTATTACCCAAAATGTTCGTCTGGCTAGAGTGAGCGAGAGGGTCAAAGATGGGTGAGTTTGCATACTAACAGAGGCGAAATATGAATCTTCTGTGAAACCTGTCCTCTTTCTCTACTTTCGTGGGACTGGAACAGAGCTACCTCAAGGCATTCTATCATCTTCTCGGTTCTATTCTTTTCATGAGTCTCGTACATCTCAGACTTTCCTCAATCTCTTAAACCTAGGCAGTCTGGCGCGAGGCCAGAGCCACGAGCGACGTGACATCTAATATTAGTCATCCAGTCTTCTTTCTGTCTATGTCTCTGTCTCTCTCTATTAGCGGTCTTCTGCGGTCTTCTGGTCGATATCCAGTATTCCTTACCCTTCTATTTTTCAAAATATTCTCTGATGAATATTTTATCATCTGCTTTTTACGTGTATATTCTGGTACGCCATCCAAGAAGCTTTTGTGACATGTCAAAGGGATCTTTTAGTTAGACAAACAATTTAGTTTAGCATAAGTACACAGTTTCACAGTCAAAATCAGTTCTATTTCAAACAACTCAGTTTAGCATAAAAAAGTTTCAATGCCAAAAATAGTTCTATTTCAAACAATTCAGTTTAGCATAAGTAAACAGTTTCAATGTCAAAAAGCAGTTCCATTTCAAGCAACTCTGTTTAGCATAAGTACAAGATTCAATGTAAAAAAACTTTCTATTTCAAACAATTCAGTTGAGCATAAGTACAGTTTGAATGTCAAAACAGCTCTATTTAAACAATTCAGTTTAGCATGCAAAATCAGTTCTATTTCAGACAATTCAATTTAGCATAAGTACATAGTTTCAATGTTTAAAAACAGTTCCATTTCAAACAAGTCAGTTTAGCAGAAGTACAATGTTTAGTTCTATTTGACCAATAGATAGGACCATATCAGGTGTTACCATTCCAGGCCAGAGTGGGCCAGGGAGCGATGGCAATGAGGTGGTGCACTGCGTTCCCCAAAGCTCAAGCATTACTGGAGCCTCACCATCAGATTTGTTTAGTGTCATGTCCTGGACTCTCGTTGGTGGGAGTCTTACCTCTGTGCAATCGGTGTATTCTACAGCCCCAGCCTACAGAGCGTAGTATTGTTTGCGTTTTCTGAATATATAATTCGTTGGATTCATTTGTATAATGAATAGTAGTCACGGTAATGAGTCTTCTAGAATATACCGCTTTTGATTTTTACCTCAATCAGGGTTTTTCTCCGGCAATTCGTTTTACTCTTCAGCTTTCCGTCGCTCCCGTGATGAAGTTTATGGCTCGTTCAGATATTTTTAACATTTTTAGACATTTCTTTATCCACGTCTGTGGGGTCATGTACTGTAGTCTATCCATGCCATGGCTACATTTTTCTTCGGGTTTTTTTTTCCTTCCTTTAGAATTTGTTGACCAATGTTATATAATTATGGACTCCGGTTGATTGTTTTAATAGTAGGTTGTTTCCTAGCTAGATTTACGTGTTGACCATAGAAAAGGAAAGGAACATATAGGAGAAAGAGAATCGAGGCAAGCAAAGAGAGAGAAAGAGAGAAAGGCTGTAAGGCAGAAATGAATAGGAAGGTAAATGATCAAGTCTTGATCAGGACAGGATCGGATGCTCTGGTTAAAAATAGAAATACATCAGCAGCAAATTGGTGACAGAAGCTGATTGGCTGGAAGAAACTCAAACAGAAAAGCCACTAGGATGGACGCTGGATAGAAAACAGGAAATGAGAGTCAGTTGGTGACGAGACGCGACGATGGGAAGAGGGTCGTAAATTTCGGCACCCATTATTGAGTGAGCTCCGCAAAGGGGTCCCCCTTCCCCAGCGAAGATGTGAAGACAGAACCTCAAGTACGCACACACGAGAACGACAACTGAAAACGAGAAAAATCAAGGTCTGTGTCTGCGTTCTCTCTCTCTCTCTCTCTCTCTCTCTCTCTCTCTCTCTCTCTCTCTTCTCATGACGTTTTATTTCTCCTTGTTAACCAAAAGAGGTCGACTCATTGTTCCTCGGCTTTCAAGCTGGGGGTAAATTTCCTCTCGTATCTTTGAAGTGAGGATCTTCCACATCCTTGGTAAACATGTTATTGGCCTATAGTTTCTCGATATATTTGATTTTTTATTAGTTGAGCAGAAGTGAAAATCTGCTGTATATCGATTCTCTCAGTCACCATGCGCAACTTGCTTCGGCTCTATACAGTTCAATTGTTATTATATTTTTGCTTGGTCCACTTTTTTAATGGCTTATCAACATTTGTGGGCCATTTACTCTCAAAACTACACCTGTTGCAGACTGCTCAGTTGGATGGGCTGTAGAATACACTGACTGAATCTCTGCAGAGAGATAAGAACCCCTCATCAACGAGTGTTAGTCTTGGAAGTATGAGGACTATGTATTACCCTTTCATTGCCATCACTCCCAAGTCCACTCTGGCCTGGAGTGGTAGCAACTGATACGGTTCTACCTATTGGTCAAATAGAACTATTTGATATCTAAATTGTGGGCAAACAAATGATTTATGCTAAATTGAATTGTTAGAAATCGACCTTTTTGTTCATTTACTTGTGTGTAAACAAATGACTGATGTTTAATTAAATTGTTAGTGATACATAATAATACTTGGAACCACTTAACTTTGTTGGCCTATGCTAAATTGAATAGTTGGAAATAGAACTGTTTGATCATTGAACTGTATGTAAACAAATGACTGATGTTTAATTAAATTGTTAGTGATACATAACAATACTTGGAATCATTTAACTTTGTTGACCTATGCTAAATTGAATAGTTGGAAATAGAACTGTTTGATCATTTAACTGTGTGCAAACGGATGAGTAACGTTGAATAGAATTATTAATATTAAATAAGAATGCTTGTAACCACTTCACTCTCTGCAAACAAATTATTAGTATGGAATAGATGTACTGGCGTTTGATAGCAATAATTGAAATTATTTAACTGTGTAGAAACAATAGCATTATTCCTGTGTAAGGAAATTAGTTCTTATTCGTTAAAAAATGAAATTACTTACTATCTATGAACAAACGACTGATACTAAATAGAGACTTTTATGTTGCAGGACTTACTACCATTTAACTGTGTGCAAAAGAAAGAGCTAAGTCTTGTTTTAAAAACGTGTTTACAAATCATATATTTTAATATGTTTGTATAACCAGGATATGGCATTAACTAACCTTCACATTCCCCAAAGTTTTAAGACTAGAGCCTCACCATTCGACGGTTTAATGTCATATACAGTACGTTCTTCGTGGGTGGTATGACACTTTGCGGAGATGCAGTCGGTGTATTCGACAGCCTTAGTTGACTAGGCTGAGTTTTCTAAGAGAAGAGCAAAGAGCGATATAACTTGATATTAGTGTCACTGCAGGAGTTTTTAGAACAAGGTCGAACACGAAGTCTATCTGCCTTATTAATCCATATATGAGTACTCACATTACGCTCTCAAATATCGGAAACGCAGTTTACAGGTTCCCCCTTTTTCAAGGAAATCAGTGCGTCCTTTTATATTCCAGACGACTGTCTGCATGACCTTCTTTACTCACTGCTGCATCCGGAACGATTTCTTTACCGGAAAGTCAGTGTGTTTCCATTCTATCGAATGGTTTTCGACTCAGGCTCGAAATGGCAAACCCATGTTTTATCCATTTGTAACCTTTTTTTTTTTTTTTACTAAAACATACTTCTCCATACACATCACTCATTTTTCTGTAAATTCCACATGATTTGCACTTCTCTGCCAGCAAACAAATTTTACGATAGACCTCTGTTCAATCCTGGAGCACTTTGTTTCATTTTTCAGCATTTTGAATGGCCCCAAAAGAAATATTTTTGCGGGATTAAAATCATTTTTGCTATAAACAAGGTCCATACGATAAGTTTCCAGACCTTTTTCGTATGGGCATTTAAAATTGTCGTAGACTCTTAAAAATCCAGTATGTTGTTGCTATACATCTTATAAGATGACTGACCAATTTTTATGATTTCAGATTCAAAGGAACAACTACAGCAGCAATTGGAATACACCATACTAAAGCCTGATTGTCACAGCTGGTGAATTTCAAAAATGCAATCTGACACTTTAGAAGAACGATATACAATAAAATTCAGTTTTAAACTTGGAAAAAATGCCACAGAAACGTATGGAATGCTTCAGACTGCTTTTGGAGCATCTTGCATGAATCTAGCATGAGTTTTTGAGTGGCATAAGACATTCAAGGAAGGCAGGGATTCTATGAGGGATGATGGGAGGTGTAGGAGGACTAAGGAAGTCAATATACCACAGTTGATTGGCCAAAGGCTTAGGGTTAGGGTTACTATGTTGAGGTTTTAAGGGAGTTCAGGAAGAGATTCCTAGGGAAGAGGCCAGCATTCTTCAAATCGGGTCAGTGGCATTTCCACCAGGACAATCCACCAGTCCACAAATCCATCCTTGTCACAGACTTTTTGACCAAGATGGGCATCAAAACAGTTCCTCGTCCTTCCTAAAGTCCAGACCTTGCTCCCTGTGACTTTTGATTATTTCCTAAGCTCAGAGGCTGTCGTAATGAGACAATTGAACAGATGAAAGAGGCTGTGAGGAATGTCATTGATACGCTCAAACAAGAGGACTTTCATGGAGTCTATCAGAAGTTGTTGGAACGGTACAACAAGTGCATTGCAACCGGAGGAGATTACTTCGAAGGGGACCAGAGTTTCATGTGTGTACTATCAATAAAAGTGCCCACACGAAAAAAGTCTGGAAATTTATCGTGTGCACCTCGTATATATATATATATATCATGTGCTACTAGCACAGATTACTTTGAATCTCTCTCTCATCATCCGTCCCCATTGCCCATCGCACTTTGTAACTTTCATGAACAACTCCCTGGGTCTCTGTAAACCTGGGGAATGTAAGTTTCTGCTGGTGAGGGCATATGTTGGAGAAAAGATCGCTTATGAGTTCATCCTTATATTCCCAGTAGTGTCCATATATTATTCGCCTTTCTTGCATGGTTTTTCAGATTGGAGGTAAGTGGCTGGACAGCAGCAGTTTTTTTTTTAGAATGCTACTTCAAGGAATTGTTCAAAATAACAAGCAAAATCCTTGTTTAGTTTGTCTCAAGCCCTTTCCCATCTCTCTTACTCTCTCTCTCTCTCTCTCTCTGTATATATATATAATGGGTGACGATAAAAGTTACAAGTCATTTTTACGCAATTAGATGTTACAAACAGATTGTCACGAATGCAAAAGTGTGTATTTATTTGTAAATCGATTTTAGGTCAGAGATGGCGTTCTACTTCATTCCTTAAATAATTTATCTATCTCTGCACTCCGATAGTCCTGTCATTTACTCTAGCGCCACCTATCCGACAATAATGACCGTTATGTGTATCTACGCCAAGTCGATTAACCTCTTTCTTCCTTTTTGGTAACGTTCCAGAAACATTTCTCTTCTGCCATTGATTGAAGCCAACACTTCAACTTACTAACTTTTTAGGCAAGACAGTTATAATTTTGATCATTACTTTTTTGCACTGAGCAAGTTTTTCATAACAGGGTTAGCTGGTGGCCTTTCACTGCAGTCTGAGTGACTCCAAGTTTCTTTGGGTTTCCAGGACTCTCCTCAGTATTCTCTCCTATCTTAGCATTGGTGTAATCTGAATGGTCTCGATTCTTCCACTGATTTTTCAATTCAACCGTTCCAAGCGCACCAACTATAATTGATATTACCGTTACCCTCACGTTCCATTAATTTTCTTTTCTTAACACCAGGTCTGGTCGTCTGGCCGAGATTGGGTGATCCGTTTGTATCTCAAAATCCTAGAGAATCTTACACCTTTTATATTCTTGGACGGATTCTGGTTTGTGTATATACCATTTGGTTCTATGGTCAAATTTTTATCTCTTGTACAATTTCCAGTGAATCACCTTTCCTACCCAGTCGTGCAAAGTCTTCTGCTCTTTTTTTTGTGATTAACTGTTACATCTCTCACTACATAATCTATACTTGTTAATCAGTTGCATATTATTGGTTTTTGCATTATTATTATATCACTCCTTGAAAATTTTGCGTGCCAGAATTAGCTGGTCGACTTTCACTGTAGTGTTAGTGACAGCATGTCTCGTCAGGTCTCCAGGACTCTTCTCAGTATTCTGGTCGCTCTTAGCATTGCTGTAGTTTGGACGGTCTTGGCTACTCCTCCGATTTCCACTTCTTCCAGACTCCTTACCAAACCTTTGGGGACCGTTCCAAGTGTGCCAATTACAATTAGTATCACCGTTACCTACATGTTCCATAGTGTTTTTAGTTGTCTGGCAAATTCTTAGTACTTATCTCTCTTTTCGTTTTCTTTGATTTTCACTCTATAATCTGCTGAGACGGCAGCTATATTTAATAGCTTCCATGCAATTAAATATATATAAAATCTAATATTTATTTACTTATTATTATTATATAATAGCTCTATCACAGATATTGAGCATTCTCCAAATTATATCGCATTTGGTCTGCCACAAACCCTAGAAGTGAGATAGTGACAACCAACACTGTTATAATATATATATATATATATATATATAAACCGGATATGGCTTTGAATAACCTAAATTGGTTAACATATCATAAAACCTAAACAACCAACTGGTTCATCGAGTCTCTTTTCCAGTTTCTTGGGGACTGTTCCAACAAAGAATCACTCCCACTGGTTGGCCGATTCTTTTTTTTTTTCTTTTTTGATACTTATCTCTAAGTCTGGCCGTCTAGCTGAGATCAAGCGAAATGTTTGTATGTTATAATCCTAGAGAATTGTGTACGTCTCCTTCTCCCGGACAGATTCTAGTCTGTGCATATAATATTTGGCAGTATGGTCAAAATCTAATTTCTTGCACAATTCCCAGTAGATCACCGTCCTCACCCAATCGTATCAAGTCTTATACACTTTTTGGACTAATTTACTGCATTCGCTTATACTTATATGATTAATCGTTGCGTCTCTATCTCCATGTAATTTACTCATTCTATTATTATTATTATTTTCATCATCATCATCATCATCATGTCGCGCTGGTAGCACGGATATCCCTGACCCTCTCTCGCCACTGCTCCCTATCGTTCATCGCCCTAGGTAGGTCTTCAGGACAACATCCCGTATCCTCACATAGCTGCTGAATGTATGTTCGTGCTGGTCGTCCTGCTTTTGCACGGCCATGTGTGGGGGTCCATAAGAGTACATCATTATTATTTTAGTCTTCATGAATTTTTTACACCAACGCTAACTGGTGCTTTTTCATGGGGTATTAGTGACAGTAAATCTCCAGGACTCCTCTTAGTATCCTAGCAGATTTTAGCAACGCTGTAACTAGGATGGTTTCAATTTTTCCTTTAATATCCTGTTTATCTTGCCCAGTCGGGTGGGGAGGCTGTAGAATACACCGACTGCATCTCTGCACAGCAGAAAGACCCACACCACAACGTATGTCCTGGATATCACTCTAAACAATCTGACGGTAGGTTTCCAGTCCATGAGCTCCTAGGTAGCACCTGATAGTGTCCTATCCATGGGTCAAATAGAACTATTTGACATTTAAACTGTGTACAAACAAAGGAATCATTGTAAAATAAAGAGACGCCCGATTTTAAAATAGAAACGTATCAGCCGCAAATCGGTCACGAATTCTGATTGGCTGAAGGATACTCAAACGGGAAAGCCGTAAAGAGTAGGTACGGAATCATCATCATCATGACGTGCGGCTAGCACGGATATCCCTGACCCTCTCTCTCCACGTCTCCCTATCATTCATCGCCTTCGGCAGGTCTTCAGGGTTACATCCCGTATCATCACATAGCTGCTGTATGAATGTTCGGGCTGGTCGTCCTACTTTTGATTGGCCATATGCGGGGGTCCACAGGAGCACATCACTTACGATCTCGTCTTTCCTTCTCCAGCAGTGTCCGGCATGTCTAATTCGTCTAGCTTGTATAGTTTTCGTGATAGGTGATAGGTGGCCATACAGTTGGCGCCGTGTGGGGTGTTGCTGCCAGGACCTGTTCAATATTGCTCGCAACATTCTTGTATAATTGCCGTCGAGCTTCTTCTCCAACCGTTTAGTTAGCGTCCAAGTAGTGCATCCATACAGCAGTATCGACACGACCGCAGCCTGGAAGAAACTGCGTTTCAGTTGGCAGCCGGACGCAACGAGGTAAAGACAGTCATTGGACACCGGACACGACGATGAGAAGACAGCCGAAAGTTGTGGCCCCCATTTGAGGGTAAGCTCCAAAAAGGGGTCTCACATCCGACGCAAAATTGTGAAGACGAAACCAGCGAACAACCACGGCTAGAACTAGAAAAGAAACGTGAAAGGTAATTAAATGTCTGCCTTCTCTCGCTTCATGACATTTTGGTTCTCTTTGTCTTGCTAACGCAGTTGACTCAGTTTTTATACGCTGCTTCTCTTTTCCCAACGACTGCTAAAAAGTGTATTAGCGTATAAATCTTTGTATTAGCGAACCCTGACGGAGTTTTTGTGTGTTCGTCACTTCTTCTTTTCATCACGGTAGAGGTTATCACGAGGTCCGATTGACACTTGAGACGTAGGCTACACGCATAAACCCGTTCAACACGTGGTGGTGCAAATGCTTATTATTATTATTAGTAGTAGTAGTAGTAAAAATGTCTATTGGGACCGTACCAGTGCAAGTTTCCGTTTGAACACCGTAGTGTAAAAAAATTCTATTTACTACCGTCTATTTGGTGGAAAACGGTACATCATGTTAAATGTTAAACTCTGAATGTGTGTCTAAATTGAATTATTTGTATTACATAACAATACTTGGATCTATTTGACAGTGTGCAAATCAATGAATATGGCTGAACAGAATAATTAAGGTTAAATAGCAATATTTGTAGCCACTTCACTGACTGCAAAGAGGAAATTTGGAAAAGAATCTTTAGTTTGAGGACAGAAGTCGGCGGATAAAGACGCCGGTTTACAGCCAAAACTCCGGGTGGTCCCTCGCCCGCAAAAAGAATATTTAGTTCTGGACAGACATTGACGAAAAGGTATCATTTTGACGCTAAAGGGTTTGGCTAATCATTTGGCTTTTTTCTTCTCCCATTATTTCCTCCGGTCATGCTACTAGAGTGACCTGCATTCCCTTTTTTGTCCAACCAATTATAGGTCATGGAGTGCGGGTGGCTTTTGACCTTCATTCTGACCTGGATTCGTTACTTTGTTCAACAGGGTGCCAGGAATTGACCTTCTTTCATATTTCTTTTTTAACGGTCAGTTTTTGGGGCCTGTTAGTTCAAACACAGAGTGGTAGGGGAATCGATCTCACTTTTCCTCTCTCGGTGGCATACAACGTCACAATATATATATATAATAAGTAAATATATATATTAGTTTATCTATATATTTAATAGCATGAAGCTTGTCTGCAACTACAATTTCATGACGTCCTGTGGTTGCAGACAAGCTTCCATGCTATTAAATATATATAAAATCTAATATTTATTTACTTATTATTATTATTATATAATAGCTTCTCCAAATTATATCGCATTTGGTCTGCCACAAACCCTAGAAGTGAGATAGTGACAACCAACACTGTAATAATATATATATATATATATATATATATATATATATATATTAAGTGGATATGGCATTGAATAACCTAAATTGGTTAACATATCATAAAACCTAAACAACCAACTGGTTCATCGAGTCTCTTTTCCAGTTTCTTGGGGACTGTTCCAACAAAGAATCACTATCACTTTCAAGTTCCACAACTTTTTATTTCTCTAACAAGGTCTAGGTGTTTCACTCGACGGTTAACTGACCAGCCAAATCCACTATATATTAGATTTTTAAAAATTAAATCTCGTCTTGTGACCTGGATTATATTAGGGATTCTATTTTCTTGGCAAAAATCTTAATATCATCCTTTTACATTTGGTGGTTTCTTTTTTCTTACAACTTTGTAAATTGGTAGTCTCCTTTGAATTTTCAAGTAAAGTTTCTTTTCTTTTTCTTAACACTAAATCTGGTTATCTGGTCGGGATAAGCTGGTCCGCCTGTATCGTTTCCTCGTGGATTTTTACCTCTGTTAGCGTTTGTTTCAATCTTAACAATACTGTGGCCTGGATAGTCTCAATTCTTCCTCTGATCTCCAATTCTTCCACCTTTATATCCCACAGTTTCTTTTAAGCTCTCTAGCAATGTCTAAGTAATTGTCTGTCTTTTCTCTTTCTTTTATTTTCATTCCGTGGTCCGCTGAAGCAACAAATTCCACTCAGTTACAAATTCTTTTTTTAATTAACACTAAGACTGGCACTCTAGCCGGAATTGGGTGATCTGTTAGTAGATCAAAGTCTTTAACATTGAAACCTTCCAATAGCACGGATTCCTTTGAGTCTTTTTTCGCCAACCATCCCTATCGGCCATCGATCTTGGTAAGTCCACAAGACGGGACCCAGTCTCCTCTCAAAGTCAATGAATGTAGATGTTTGCTGGTTGTGAAAACACTGCTATGTCCATGTGCATTAATCAGTAGGAGAACGTCGCTCTTGATTTCGCCTTTACTTCATCAAAACTACTCAGCATGTTTTGCTTTTCTTACTTTCTTGGTTTGTGAGATGGGAGGTAAGTAACCATACAGCTGTTGTTTTGTGCTGCTTCCAGAATTTGTTCAAAAGAGCACGCAGCATCTTTTGTATTGTTAGAATCTAGGTTTTTCTCCAAGTGATTTTAGAGTCCAAGTAGTGCAACTATACAGTACTACTGACATGGAGAGGAACTGAAAGAATTACTATTTTATCAGATGTATCGAATTTCAATAAGATCGATTACATGTCAATAGAAGTCCATACTTTACTTAACCATATGCTGACATCGCTTTCAGTAGAGAACATATTGCTACCGAGGTATATGAACTGGTCTACTAATTACATAGGCTTGCCATTTAATCAGAAAATGGTACTATCTTAATTAAAATTCAATGAAATTTTACTAATTTGTGATATTTGTGACACCGGCCAGATAAATGTGAAAATAACAGAATCGACGCCACAAAATGGCTTCCTTTTCCCAAATGCCGACATTGAATAGAAAAAGAAACACATTACTATTTAGAGGGAGTGTATGAAGACAGAGAGAAAAGTCAGCAGATGAAATTAGAGGAAAAGTTAAGGCCAAATTTCACCTCTGGCCTTCTTCAGGTGATTAAAAAAAATTAATTCTCAGGTTAAGAAGCCTCATCTCAAAAATGATTCCAATGAAAAATGGATATTACTTGTCTAAATTTCTGTGATGAGGCTTCTGAGAATATTCGGACTATTGACCTCATCTGTATTGTAATACTCACGACGTTTCGGCCGATATGTCCTCCAGCCTTCTTCGTGATTTATTATATCAGAACTGTACTGGGTGGATATTACTTGTGTAAATTTCTGTGATGAAGCTTCATAATTGCCATTACTTAGAATATTCAGACTATTGACCTCATCTTTATTGTATTGTTTAATATAGAACTGTTTTGACATATAACTGTGTGTAAACAAAATCTGTACTTCTACTAAAATGAATTAGCTAAATTAGAACTGTTTGAATAAACTAAATAGCTTGAAATAGAAACGTTTTTGACAATTAAATCGTGTACTCATGCTAAACTTACTTATGCGAAATAGAACTGACTATTTGTATAATGGATTTGGCATTAAATAACCTACAAAGGTTGATATGCCATAAAACCAAAACAAACAACCAACCATGTGTATTGCCTAGTCAGCTGGGGCAGTAGAATACACCGACTGCACCTCTGCAGAGGAGTAATACCTCCTCCAATGAGTGTCCTTGATATGACACCAAACAATCTGATGGTAAGGCTTCAGTAATGCTGGAGCTTTGGGAATGCGGAGTACCCTTTCATTGTCTTTGCTCCCAGGTCCACTCTGGCCCGGAATGGGTTAAATAGAATTAAACTGCATACTTATGCTGAACTGAATTGTTTGAAATAGAACTGTACTTACGCTACACTGAATTATTTAATATAGAACTGTTCAGACGTTTAACTGTGTGTAAACAAAGTAAAAAACGTAAAGTTAGCGACCGTAGTCGAGGGCGAGCCGAAGGCTCCCTTTTCAATAGTTACTACACCGAGGTGTAGGGCAGGGCGCTACTCCTTTCCCTGGATGGCTCCACTTTACCCTTGATACTTACCTTATATTGCAGAGTGTTAAGTAAGGAAGTATCAAGAACCATTTTAAAAGTCTTTGGGATTGAACGCAGGTCTCCCAGACCATTGGCGAATACTCTACCTACAAGGCCAATGGGACGGAACGTGTGTAAACAAAATCTACACTTATACTAAACTGAATTGTTTGAATTCAAACTGTTTGACTAAACGGAATAGCTTGAAATAGAAATATTTTTGACAATTAAATTGTGTACTTATGCTAATCTGAACTGCTTGAACTAGAACTGTTTTTAACATTGAAATTGTACTTAAGCTAAACTGAATTGTTTAATATAGAACGGTTTTGACATTTAACATGACATGAGTGGAGAAAATCTATACTTATACAAAACTAAATTGTTTGAATTAGAATTGTTTGACTAAATTGAATAGCTTGAAATAGAAAATTTTTTTTGACAATTCAACTATACTCATGCTAAATTGAATTGTTTGAAATAGAACTGATAATTTATATGAAAATGGATTTGGCGTTAAATAACCTACAAAGGTTGATATGCCATAAAACCTAACCAACCAATCAACCATTTGTTTACTGTATTGTAATTAACTGCACTTTCACCTGTAGCATATCCACATGCTTGGGAATCCGAAAAATACTGACGACTCTCTTTGTTCAGGTACGAAACGTTTATTAACTTTTTTTGACTTTTAGTTTTTTCGACACGAGGAGAGAGAGACACAATTTTTACTATGCTGACTGTTTCTACATCGTTCTTCAGTCAACTCCCCAGCTGAACTCTCGGCCCAGTGTCAGAATCTCAACTCACTGACCCAACAAACGCGCGGCGCATCCCGTAGTCCCCAACTGGCCTCGCCCAGGCTCAAAAATCAACTAGTCTCGTCCAGCGTCAAATCTCGACAAATTTCGTCCCGGTCCGAATCTCAACTAACTGCTTTTTTCAGAAATCACCAAAATTCTCAGCCCATCGCTTCCGGTCATGACGTCATTCACACCCCTGCGCATTTCCTATCTGGGGTTTTTATTATGACATTTGTGATTGTCACATCCTCCGCGCACGAGTATGAACACCTGCACTCAATGTGTGCACTTGCACGTGCACTAAGCCGAATAGTTCTAAGCCTAACCAAACCGAATGATAAGATATAACCAACGAAAAATGATAATATAAAAAAAATCCTTCCGCAATTACATAACACACCGATCATACAACAATTGTTTTTGGTTGCTTTTGCAACGTCATGGCCCAGTTTAAACTCGTCAAGAATAATCCCCTGAATTAGACTGCGTTGCATATTCACCTGTGCAGTTTTCAAATAACCACGTTTCAGCGCACCAACTACCGCGATACTATCAACCACTGCGGCTACCTTTCACGGCTTGCACGTACCAAAACGTTGCAAAACTGTTGACTCAACCTATTATTAAGACTCCGTTTTCTATGACTGTGTTACCAAAAAAAAAAGGGGGGAAGATAAAACAATCAAAAAGAATTCCGTTCATAATTTGATCCTAACATATCATTAATTCAGAGTATGGATATGAAAACCAGTAATAATGTTTATCGTCTATTTCCAGGTGGGATGTAATGTTCTTTACACTCCGTGTGGACGAGAAGACTTGACCAATTTATAAATAAAGAATTGTTATATCTTTCCCTATGTTTTATGTCTTATCTTTCCAGCGGCAAATAACTTTTTCTGGGCGCGTTGAAAACAGTGACACATCAAAAGAGTGATAACGCAAAAGGGTGACGAATTAACAGAGTGACACACTGAAAGAGTGACATTATAAGAGTGTGACAAAGATGCTGCCCAGAAGAGTAACACCGCGAAGGAGTGACATAAGATTGTGACATAAATAGTACTCAGAAGAGTGACACATCAAAAGATTGACATAATAAGAAAGTGACAAAAATACTGCCCAGAAGAGTGACACATCGAACGAGTGACATAATAAGAGTGTGACAAAAATGATGTTTAAAGTTGACATATCGAACGAGTGACACAACAAAGGAGTGACACAACAAAGGAGTGAATAACGAATTGTTATATATTTCACTGTTTTGTGTCTTGTCTTTTCAGACGCAAATAACTTTTTCTTGAAACTAATAAGTACCAAAATATTATTTAACCTTTGATTCTTCCCGAGTATTAATCCTAGATTTCCTATCAATATTGAGGATTATTGATTATTGCTAACATTTACTGTCATTCAAAGAGAAACGAAATAAAAAAAAGAAAATATTTGTGCAACAATAAAAAAAAAAACCATATCGAGGCGGGGAAAATTGCATTGTTATCGAAAAACTTTATTGGTACAGGTGTAACTAGCCATAAGGTATCTACAGGTATTTCAAGCATATTAATTTGTTGCTATATCTGTTGGATAAAAGGATATTCTTTAATTTTCATCCTATATATTAAATCAACCCACAAAGTGTTTATTGGAAATGGACCCGACGACCCGAGTTCAAATCCCGGACGAGGCCGCATACATTTCACATAGTGCTAATACCCTTGGGATAAATATGAATCCAACGATTCTCCCTCCAGCTATGAGTAAATAGTTGGGCAGACAGTACTCTTTAATCGACAACCAGGCTTGGTGAAAGTTAGGTTTTATTTTATGGCATATCAATCCTAGTAGATTATTTAATGCCAAATCGTTTTAATACATACGCAGTACCTCCAATAAATTTCCAGACTTTTTTGTATGGGCATTTAAAATTGTCGTAGACTCTTGGAAATTCAGTATGTTGGTGCTATACATCGTATGAGATGACTGACCAATTTTTATCATTCCAGCTTCAAATGAACAGCTACAGCAGCAATTGGAATACACCCTACGAAAGCCTAATTGTCGCAGCTGGTGAATTTCAAAAATGTAATCTGGACGTGAGGACACTTTAGAAGAACGATATGCAATAAATTCTGTTTTAAACTTGGAAAAAATAATGCCACAGAATGCTTCAGACTGCTTTTCGACCATCTAGCATGAATCTAGCATAGGTTTTTGGGTGGCATAAGAAATTCAAGGAAGGCAGGGAGTCTGTGAGGGATGATGAGAGGTGTAGGAGGAGTAAGGAAATCAATACACCACAGTTGATTGGACAAACAGTTAGGGTTAGGCTGAGGGTTACTATGTTGAGGTTTTAAGGAAGTTTAGGGAGAGATTCCTTGGGAAGAGGCCAGCACTCTTCAAATCGGCTCAGTGGAATTTCCACTTGGACAATACACTAATTCACAACTCCATTCTTGTCACAGACTATTTAACCAAGATTGGCATCAAAACAGTTCCTCACCCTCCCAATAGTCCAGACCTTGCTCCCTGTGACTTTTGCGTTCCCTAAGCTCAGAGGATTAATAAATAAGTTTTCAAATTTTTTTCGTATTGGTACTTTTATTGATAGTACACACATGAAACTCTAGTCCCCTTCGAAGTTATCTCTTCTGGTTGCAATGCACTTGTTGTACCGCTCGAACAACTTCTGGAAGGCCCCATGGAAGTCCTCTTGTGTCAGCGTGTCATTGACCTTCGTCACAGCCTCTTTCATCTCCTCAATTGTCTCGTAACAACAGCCTCTGAGCTTAGGAAATAACAAAAAGTCGCAGGGAGCAAGGTATGGACTATAGGGAGGGTGACGAACTGTCTTGATTCCCAACTCCATCCTTGTCTGTGACAAGGATGGAGTTGTGGACTGGTGTATTGTCCTGGTGGAAATGCCACTGACCCGATTTGAAGAATGCTGGCCTCTTCCCGAGCAATCTCTTCCTGAACTCCCTTAAAAACCTCAACATAGTAACCCAAACCCTTTGGCCAATTAAGTCTGGTGTATTGACCTCTTCACTCCTCCCACACCTCGCATCATCCCTCACAGACTCCCTGTCTTCCTTGAATCTCTTATGCCACTCAAAAACTGATGCTAGATTCATGCAAGATGCTCCAAAAGCAGTCTGAAGCATTCCATACGTTTCTGTGGCATTATTTTTTTCCAAGTTTAAAACAGAATTTTATTGCATATCGTTCTTCAAAAGCGTCAGATTGCATTTTTGAAATTCACCAGCTGTGACAATCAGGCTTTAGTAGGGTGTATTCCAATTGCTGGTGTAGCTGTTCATTTGAAGCTGAAATCCTAAAAATTGGTCTGTCATCTCATAAGATGTACTGAATTTTCAAGAGTCTACGACAATTTTAAATGACTATACAAAAAAGTCTGGAAACTTATTGACCCCCCCCCAGTCAGCATATTCTATGCCCTCCGACTGAACAAATTCAGTTTCTTGTTCATTAACGGTGTAACAACAGTAATGACAATCTAAAAAATTGTGTTTTGTTGGTTTAATTTACTTCATCCAAAAGTGTTTTAATTTGAACTGCGTGCTTGTGCTAAACTGAATTGTTTGAAATGGAACTGTTTTCGACATTGAAATGAATTGTTAACTTCTGTGCTTATACTAAACTGAATTAGCTGAATTAGAACTGTTTGAATAAATTGAATAGCTTGAAATAGAAATGTTTTTGACAATTAAACTGTGTACTCATGCTAAACTGAATTGTTTAAAGTAGAACTGATTATTTGTATAAAAATAGATTTGGCATTAAATGACCTGCAAATGTTGATATACCATAAAATCCAACCAACCAACCAACCAACTAACCAAAAATGTGTTTTAAATAACCCACGAAGGTTGATACTCTATTATACAAAGAAACCAAATCTTCCCAAAGGTGTTACTGCTAGGGTTATGGAATACGCCGACTGCATCTCTCCAGAGGAGTAAACCACCCCCTCGTAAGCTCTGTATATGATATTAAACTACCCGATGATGAGCCTCCAGTTCTGGAGCTTTTGAAAATGTTGAGTACTTTTTCACTGATATTACTCCCAAATCCACTCTGACCCGGAGTGATAGTACCTGTGAGCCAAATAGAACCCGGAGTGATAGTACCTATGAGCCAAAGAGAACTGTTTAACCATTTAACTGTATGCAAATAAATAACTGATGTTAAATTTGATTACATAGCAATATTTGAAACTATTTAACTGAGAGACACATGCGGGATACTGCTGAAGACGGAGGGACGAGCTCATAAGTGATGTAATTCCTATGAACCCCTTCACATGGCCGAGCAAGGGCAGGGTGACCATCTCGCACCTACACACAGCAGCTCAGTGAGGATACGGGTGTAGCCCTGAGGACCTGCCGGAAGCGATGAACGATAGGGAGGTGTAGCGAGAGAGGGTCAGAGATATCCGTGCTGATGGCACGACAAGATGATGATGATGATGATGATCTGAGAGAAAATAAAACCACTGGACTATCTGTTTTAGTATCATGGATTTGGTAAATGGGGAGAGTCCCAGTGGCATGGTAGCTTATGTGTTGGACTGCAACTTCTCAGTAAGTGAATTCGAAATCCAGTGGGTGGGGGGTGTCCTCGTGGTGTAATGGTTAAAGCGATGGACTGCGGAATCGTAGTAAGCAAGTTCGTACTCCAGTCGCGCTATTACGTTGACTTTCGGGCAAATACCCTTGGGAAAGGTATGAACCCCCTTATCCTCCCAGCTATGGGTTAAAAAGTACAAGTGCTGTTCTTCGAGGAGAATAGATTCGGCTTTAAATAACCTACAAAGGTTTATATGCCATTAAACAAGGAAACCAAACCGAAATCCAGTCACGCTATTAGAAAAGATATACCCCCTTATACCCCATCTATGAGTCAAAAATTATCACTACTATTCCTCTACAAGGATGGCTTTAGCATCAAATAACCCACAAAGGTTGATTTTCCATTAAGTAAGAAAACCAAATCCATGGATTTATATAACACATCTGTTTCTGTGAGTTTTCCTTGTTACCTTTTTTATGTCTAAATTTAATTGTAATACATTCTTTCTTTATTGCTTTTTGACGTCTGTTTTCCCGTTTTTCTATTTCCGGTACAGAAAAGCTGCGAAAGCTTCCGGCATCCTGATACCACTACTTGGAATCACTTATCTTCTCTTCTTGGTAAATCCGGGAACAACACCAGCAAGCAAAGAAGTGTTCCAGTATATTAATGCTATACTACAGGCGGCACAAGTAAGAATGTAATTTACAAAGCTCTTTGCTTCGATGTGGCACAAGGCCGAATGAATGGGGCGCCCAATGAGACTCGAACTCACTCGTGTAGGTTTACTAGACTAGTTTGCTAACCGTTACACAACCAGAGGTGCCCAACAAGTAAGAATGACTTGATTTACCTTGACTTGCATTTATTTATCGATTGCGAAAAAAAAAAGGAAATTAATGAATATACAGGGTGTTTCTTTTTTTTAAGTGGGGGGGGGTCAGACGTCAAATGTGGACTAGGAAGGCGTTGATTTGAAAATTAAAGAAAAACTGCCCAGGACGTGATGTTTTCCAGTGTTGAATAACTTCAAAACTGTGCAGAATTTTCACTGAAGCCTTAAACAAGTTTGAAGCGTTAGCGCTAAATTTTTGTTTGGATTTTCCCATTTTATCTTTTCTGGCAGCATTCTTGATAATTTGAATAATCTTCGCGGACGATTATCTGAATTTCAAACATATGAAAACCCATATTCACAATACAAAAATTCATTCTGTGGCGTCTTCCTGCTGACGGGATAATTCTCATGAGAGAGTGTCGATGTAATCAGTTGGATCTAACTGGTTGATATTCAAGCGAGCTGAATAATTTTCACACATACCTAATATATACAGGGTATTTCAGAAAAATTGATATAATTTTGTAATCTAATAGCCAATTCTCATTCAAATAACTTCCTGTTTTAACGGCACTTATACAAATAACGCTGAATTCAATATTTTATATTTCGTAGCTTCTTTTTTAATCTTAAGGTATAGAAAGGCTATTTACTGGAAGAAAAAGGCGTTTAAACATTATACATGTAATTCAGCGTTGTTTCTACTCATGTTGTAAAAAGTTGAGGTCGTTGAAACGAGAATTGGTCAAGTTATTAGATTAAGAAATAACAATTTTTACTTAAACACCCAGTATATGATAATTTATTTAAAAAACGCCCTGTATATCACTCACGAGGAAGAGAGGGGTTGTCAATAGTCAAGAATTAATTGCTGTGAAAGATGTGTATGCAAGTTGAATGAAAACTGTTAAGGAAAATGTATGTTTGTAATGAGAAAACAAAATCTGAACACTCTTGGTTTTGTGGCGGAAATTCTGGAGACTTGGTTGTCTCGTTGTTGATTGTGGATATGGGTTGGTAGGCGTCAGTCATCTTTGATCTCTTTGTCGACTTTAAAAGGTTCTTAAATTAGGAGTTAGCGTTGTTAAATCAGTCCTTAATTATATATATATATATAAGTAAAGTAAGTCAGTAAAGTTGGCGACCATAGTCGAGGGTAACCCGAAGGCTCCCTTTTCGATAGCTACTACACCAATGTGTAGGGGAGGGCGCTACTCCTTCCCTGGATTGCTCTACTTTACCCTTGATCCGTACCTTATAATGCTGAGTGTTAAGCAAGGAGGCATCAAGTACCATTTTTTGAGTCTTTCGTATGACTCGACCTGGGATTGAACCCAGGTCTCCCGGGCCATTGGCGAACACTCTAACCCCTAGGCCAGTGTCCGGTACTACCTATGAGCCATTACAACTCAAAATTCCGCTCCAACCCGATGTGTTAGTACCGGATAGGGTCCCATCTATGGGTTAAATAAAACTGTTTAACCATTTAACTGTTGGCAAACAAATGACTGATGTTAAATTTGATTGTTATATTTACATGGCAATACTAGGAACTATTTAACTGCATGAAAATAAAAATATTGGTGTTAAATAGCAATACTTGAAACTATTTAACTATGTGCAAACAAATGATAAATACTAAATAGAATCATTCGTATTAGAAATATTTGAAACTATTTATCTGTGAGCAAAAATTTAGTTATTGGTATAACATATGGATCCCCACACATGGCCGCGCAAAAGCAGGACGACCAGCACGAACATACATTCAGCAGCTATGTGAGGATACAGGATGTTGTCCTGAAGACCTACCTAGGGCGATGAACGATAGGGAGGAGTGGCGAGAGAGGGTCAGGGATATCCGTGCTACCAGCGCGATATGATGATGATGATGATGATGATGATGATGAATACTTGAGCTATAAGCATGAATGAATAGTGTAAAATTGAATTATTAGTGTTGGATGGCAATACTTGAAACCTTTCAACTATGTACAAAAAATAAGTTTGTAAGTTGGCTAACCGTTGTCGCAGGCAATCCGAAGGCTCCCTTTTCAATAGCTACTACACCGAGGTGTAGCGGAAGGCGCTAGTTCTTTCCCTGAATTGCTTCACTTACCCTTGATCAGTACTTTACAAAGCTGAGTGCTAAGCAAGGAAGCACTATGTACCATTTTTTGATTCTTTGGTATGACTCGACCTGGGGTTGAACCTAGGTCTCCTGGGCCATTAGTGAGCACGCTTTCATGCCAATACAAACAATAAGTAAAAGTAAAGTGGGCGATCATAGTCAAGGGTGACCCGAAGGCTCCCTTTTAAATAGCTACTACACTGATGTGTAGGGGAGTGCGCTACTCCTTTCCCTGTATTACTCGACTTTACCCTTGATACGTACTTTACATTGCTGAGTGTTAAGCAAGTACCATTTTTGAAGTCTTTGGTACGACGCAACCTGGGATTGAACCCAGGTCTTCTGGGCCATTAATGAACACTCTACTCCCTGGGCCAATGTGCCGGTTTTAATTGCGTATAAGCAAATTACCTTCAATTTATTTTTAAAATGAAAATTTCCGACAAACTCTTCACTTAAAAACCATATATATATATATATATATATATATATATATATATATATATATATATATATATATATATATATATATATATATATATATATATATATATATATATATATATATATATATATATATATATATATTTCACTATGTGCAAACAAATACTCTGCTGCTGAATAAAATTGTTAGTGTTACATAGCAATACTTGAAGGAGTAGTCTACATTCTCCAGAGCTCGAGTTTAACCATTAAATATTTCAATATCATATCCAGGATACTCGGGGGGGGGGCTTACCCCTCTGCAGAGATGCAGTCGGCGTGTTGTAGAGCCCTATGGTTTGGTTTGGTTTGGTTTCTTTGTTTAATGGTATATCAACCTTTGTAGGTTATTTAATGTCATTGCCATCCTTCTAGAAGAACAATAATGGTACTATTTAACCCATAGCTGGGGGGATAAGGGGTTCATACCTTTCCCAAGGGTATTTGTCCGAAAGTGAACGTAATATCGCTACTGGAGTTCGAACTCGCATACAACGATCCCGCTGTCCATCGCTTTAACCATTACACCACGAGGACACCTCCCTGTAGACCCCTGGGCTGTATTTATAAAGTATTATTGATCAATAATTACATAACATTAGACAAGAAATAATAAAATTGGTATGTGCGTGTGTATCCGCGCGTGTGTGAGAGTGTTTGTGTATGTGTGCGTGTGTTCACGTGTGTGTGTGTGAGAGAGAGAGAGAGAGAGAGAGAGAGAGAGAGAGTGTGTGTGTTTGTGTGTGTGCGTGAGCGTGTGAGTGCGTTCATATGTGCAAGTGTGTGTGTGTGTGTGTGTATCTGCGTATGCGCTCGCGTGTGTGTGTATATGTGTCTGCATGCGTGTGTATATTTGCGTGCGTGCGTGCGTAAATATGTGTGTGTGTGTAAATGTGTGTGTGTGTGTGTGTGTGTGTGCGTATGTACGCATGTATGCGTTCGTGTGTATGTTTTCTATGTGCATGCGTGTTCATTTACGTGTGTGTGTGCGTACGTGCATTTGAATGTGCGCATATGTGTGTGCGTATATGTGCACATATGTACATGTGTGTGCATGTATGTGCGCGTGTATGTGTGTATATGCATATGCGTGCACATGTGCGGGTGTGGGGATGTTCGTGCGTATGTGTGTGTATCCATTTGTGCGCATTCGAGTGTGTGTGTGTGTGTGTGCACGTGTGCATGTGTGTGAGCGTGTGTATGTGTGTGTGCACGCGTGCATGTGTGTGAGCGTGTGTGTGTGTGTTAGCGCGAGTGTGTGCGTGTGTGTGTACGCGTGCATGTGTGTGTGAGCATGTGTGTGTGTTAGCGCGAGTGTGTGTGTGTGTGTGTGTGTGTGTGTGTGTGTGTGTGTGTGTGTGCACGCGTGCATGTGTGTGAGCGTGTGTGTGTGTGTTAGCGCGAGTGTGTGTGTGTGTGTGCACGCGTGCATGTGTGTGAGCGTGTGTGTGTGTGTTAGCGCGAGTGTGTGTGTGTGTGTGTGTGTGTGTGTACGCGTGCATGTGTGTGTGAGTGTGTGTGTGTGTGTTAGCGCGAGTGTGTGTGTGTGTGTGTGTGTGTGCACGCGTGCATGTGTGTGAGCTTGTGTGTGTGTGTTAGCGCGAGTGTGTGTGTGTGTGTGTACGCGTGCATGTGTGTGTGAGCGTGTGTGTGTGTGTTAGCGCGAGTGTGTGTGTATGTGTGCACGCGTGCATGTGTGTGAGCGTGTGTGTGTGTGTTAGCGCGAGTGTGTATGTGTGTGTGTGTGCACGCGTGCATGTGTGTGTGAGCGTGTGTGTGTGTGTTAGCGTGAGTGTGTGTGTGTGTGTGTGTGCACGCGTGCATGTGTGTGAGCGTGTGTGTGTGTGTGTGTGTGCACCCGTGCATGTGTGTGAGCGTGTGTGTGTGTTAGCGCGAGTGTGTGTGTGTGTGTGTGTGTGTGTGTGTGCACGCGTGCATATGTGTGTGAGCGTGTGTGTGTGTTAGCGCGAGTGTGTGTGTGTGTGTGTGTGTGTGTGTGTCTCTGTGTGTGTGTGTGTGTGTGTGTGTGTGCGCGCACGCGCGTATCTGTGAGTGCTTATGTGTGTTAGTGCGTGCATATGTGCTTATGTGTGTTTGTGTATGTAGTTATGCATACATGTATGCGAATGTATGTGTGTGTGTGTGTGTGTGCACGCGCGTGCGCGCGGGAATAGAATTCTTTTTGATTTTCTAAACACACATATGTAGACATCATTTTTGAAAATTGTTAAATCTGGCATTTTTCAAATGATATTTTTTTAACTTACCTCCTTATTTCGTCAAATTAATTCTCGTTAAAATATCCCTCGGTTAAATTAGGATTTTTTTTTAAATTAACCATTAACAAATCATTCTTCTATTGAATCGTTTCGATTGGATTTCTATTCGAAAAATTTTTAAAAACTAGATTTTTTCGAAAACAACGACAAACACTTTATATTATTCCATATTTGTCGTTGTTTACGATGAAATCTAGTTTTTAAAAATATTTCGATTAGAAATCCAATCGAAACGATTAAACACGAGAATGATTTGTTTATGATTAATTTTAAAAAAAACTAATGGTGCTTCCTTGCTTAGCACTCAGCTTTGTAAAGGGTAAGGGTAAGTAAAGCAATTCAGGGAAAGGAGTAGAGCCTTCCCTTACTCCTCGGTGTAGTTGCTATTGAAAAGGGAGCCTTCGGGTTGCCTACGACAACGGTTAGCCAACTTACAAACTTATTTTTTGTACATAGTTGAAAGGTTTCAAGTATTGCCAGCCAACACTAATAATTCAATTCTATACTATTCATTCATGCTTAGAGTTCAAGTATTCATGTTATACCAATAACTAAATTTTTGCTCACAGATAAATAGTTTCAAATATTTCTAATACGAATGATTCTATTTAGTATTTATTATTTGTTTGCACATAGTTAAACAGTTTCAAGTATTGCTATTTAACACCAATATTTTTCTTTTCATGCAGTTGAATAGTTCCAAGTATTGCCATGTAAATATAACAATCAAATTTAACATCTGTGTGGTTTTTTATAAGCCCCGAAAAGCCCGGTTTATTCCTACGTTTTGTAAAAGAATAAACCGTACTTCAACCGCAGTAGGGAGATGGGTGGCAGCTTTTGAAGAAAGGAGACGAACGACTTTTAGTGTAACAAAATTTATATACAACAAACAACAAACAGGGTTTTACACCAAATGGAACAAACAACGAATATGTAAGAGTTCAAAAAAGAGTTCAATGTTCTGATTGGTGGAAGGTGTATAAGGGTAAGGTTAGGTAAGGTTTTGTAAGGTTATGTGAGGTTTAGGCGAAGTTTAGGTTGTAAGTGAGGTTTAGGCGAAGTTTAGGTTGTAAGTTTGTAAAGTTTGGTTATGTAGGGTTAGGTAATAAGGTGTAAGGTGAAGTTTTGCAGATAAAATGCCTGCTGGAACTTAGCTGTGATATTGGTTCCTTTTAACTCAGCACGTACGTTCGTCGCTCTTGGCTCCTGGCTGATGTTGAAGGTACCAAATACGTTTGCCGTCAAGGGCTGCTACGAATGGACCTGTTGCTAACAGTGGTGGGAGTGGAAAAAAGAGGAAGAATCTTCAGATAGGGCTCTTTTTATAGTGGACACCACGTGACTCCAAGGGGCTGCTGATATTCGGTGAAACAGGATCTCCATTTCCTTAACAAATTTCCACACATCAGTGATTTGTTTGCTAACGGTTAAATTTTATTTTATTTCATTTTTTTTTATGAGACCTCATCACATAACAACATCCGGTAAATTTTTATCCTTTAACCCATCAAATTTTAGCGAAAACTAAAAATCAGTTTCTACTATTTTTTTGGCGAATACATGTCAACAGCCTAAAAAATATCCACAGAGAAGAAATTTTGGAAAAAAAACAACAATATTTTAGAATTTAGGTGGGGGGAACACTTTCTTATATAAATTCAACGTAAAATGATCACCCACTTCCGGACCAGCAAACATTACTGACAGCCAGAGATAGCTGTAAAAGGGACGTATAACCAAATTCTTTTTTTTATTTTTTGTTGGGAAATCAGATGGAGAGTGTAGAGGTGTTAATTAAGCTTATTTGGGGTGAGATTTTTTTCGCAATAAAATAAAAAATAGTGTGTTGAATAAAAAAAAATGGGGGGGGTTAAATGATGAAAAAACTTAAAATAAAAAAAACCCACGTTTCAGCAGGAAAAATAAGACATTTTATGTGGGGGGGGCACTGACTTTGGTCAATTTTTTTTTCCAACTTTGTTCTTACTTTTCTTACGGGCACAGCTTCAGAGGATTTTTTTTTAAATGAAATAATCGTTTTTATCTAATTATTTTTTTCTTTTTCTACTTTTGGCCATATTTTTTTGTGGGTGGGTACATAATCCTTTTATTTTTCCAATTCTTTTTTTTCTGTTTGTTGTGTCTTTGAAATCGCGTGTCAAATCTCGTAACTTTTATTTCCAAAAATATATACATCATTTTTAAGGAGCATGAAGCCCCAATGTTTTTGTGGAGGAGGGAAAGGGGAGTGTTCATGCTAGACTATATTGTCTAAAGAGCCCTAGCTAGCTACTTTCGCCGACCCAGACAGACATACATCGACATGCGCTGCATTCACCAAAATACCGCATTCGCTCTATGAGAACCTACTTAAAATCCGAATAAAATGAATTATTTATTTACATAAAAACATATATTCAAAAAGGATAATGATGAAGAGAGGAGAAAAACCCCAAAGAATACGTTGGTAAAACAAGAATAAAACCCTGTTTGGTTACCCTCTCTTCCCCTCGTCAATGATTTGAAAAGGATACTGTTTTCCGATATTCACAAGGACCGAAAACAAGCCGGACTATCCCTATATTGGAGCGGGTCCAAGCTTAATGGGACAAAAGAAACGCAGTGAAGGGCGTGGCAAGGAATAGGTAGCATGGATAACAGTAATGTGGGTCCAAGATCATCAAAAACAAAAGGGAGGAGACTTGTGGTGATAAAAAGTTTTGGAGGGGGGAGAGATCTTGGAAACTAATAACTAGATGGCGAGACCAATGACAAATATCGTACTGCTAACTAGGGGACAAAAGAGATGGAAAAATTCTTCTTACCGAGGGCGGGCTCCCGAAGGACCCGGATCATCGTAGCCATGCACAGAAAGAGGAGGGAAGGATGACTCCGACGTTTCCCCCTTTCAACTCCGCGAAAATGCAAATAATGAATGTGATTCCGTAACTTCTAGACATAAAATAACCCAAACGGGTTGACTTGCCTTTAAAATCAGTCAATAAGCCAGAAAGGTATATTCGCCGATTGGGCTGACGGCAAAAAAGTTAAAATAGTTTTGATTCATGTAGTCAAAAAAGATGTCACCTTTTTTTTTTTTAATCTGCCTCTTAGCAATGTTTATGAGTCGTGACGATTTTCAGGATTAGAGCTAATCTTTTGGAGGTATTGTTGCTTTGTTTGATCAAATAAGCAAATCCGATTGTGTTCGCTGTCTTTGAATTTCGGATCCTATATGTCATTGTCTTTGGTGAAATAAGACTCAGAATCTAACGGACCAACGATAAAAAGAAATAATCTTGTTTTGTGTTGTTTCTCTGGAAACGGTTTCTGCGTCGAAAGAATCCTTAAGTTTTCATTGTCTGAGAAACACAAAGAAATTTTGTTGTCTTATTTTGACGCTCCTGGGTTTAGAAATAAACATAGATGGTAAAAAAAAACGTTATAACGCTACTAATTTAAAAACAGAAAATGAGAAGTAAGCCGGCCGTTATATTTAAATTACTGTTTATCTTAAATTTGTCTGAGACCGGAAGTTAATTATTTATATTAAATAAATTAAAACCTGTTATCTATCTATCTATCTATATATATATATCATATTAATTCTTATCTATCAATCAATCTAAATCTGTTCGTATTTATCTATCTCTTTATCTGTCCGTCTGTCTATCTGTCGTTTTGAGTCAATTGACTCACTAAATTTAAAATTTTAAATCACAGTAATATTTAAAAAGAAAGTTAGATAGTGTTGTGGGATGGTTAGATATGGCTGAGCCACGACTTGAAATGCTTCATTTTTATTATCTCACTTGTTAGGGTACCTGGAGCCATACAGTCTGGCAATATCTTTATGTATATATATATATATATATATATATATGAACTTGTGATTGTGCGAAGCAAGTTGTTTCGTCTATTGCGGCAAAGAGATATTCGATAGGAACATGTTTACACTCTTCAGTTAAGACCTTCTGTAATTTGTTGTAGTGACATAAGCCACTCAAATGTTAGTACATGTTACGTTCAAAAATATTTAATTCCGAAAATCTTTCGGATCACACTGCATTTATTCATATCCCCATTTAATAAAATCAGTATCCCCATTTAATAAAATCAGTATCGAAGCGTATTAACTTATTGACTTCATCCTTATATCACTCATGAAATCTTTAATATATATATATATATATATGGAAATCAGACCTGACCGATAAAATGAAACGCAGTTTCTTCCAAGCAGCGGTTGAATCGACACTGCTATATGGATGCACTACCTGGACGCTAACTAAACGGCTGGAGAAGAAACTAGACGGCAATTACACAAGAATGTTGACAGCAATACTGAACAAGTCCTGGCGACAACACCCCACAAGACACCAACTTTACGGCCACCTGCCTCCCATCACGAAAACTATACAAGTTAGACGAACTAGACACGCAGGACACTGCTGGAGAAGCAAGGACGAGCTCATAAGTGATATACTCCTATGGACCCCCGCATATGGCCAAGCAAAAGCAGGACGACCAGCTCGAATTTACATACAGCAGCTATGTGAGGACACAGGATGTAACCCTGAAGACCTGCCAGAAGCGATGAATAATAGGGAGAAGTGGCGAGAGAGGGTCTGGGATATCCGTGCTGGCGGCACGACATGATGATGATATATATATATATATACGTGTATGTGTCTGTAAAATAACTATATAAGTCGACTGCTCGCTGCCTACTTTTTACTCTCTCAGTATTCATATTTTGATTAGATAGATAGATAGAAACAAACTGAAATAGATAAATAAATAAACGATAGATAGATAGATAGATAGGAATAGGCAAAGATAGACAGATAGATAGGAATAGGCATAGATAGATAGATAGATATTTTTTTCATGTAACTAAAAAACAGAAATTGTCATTTATGTCTGTTAAGGATTTCATCCTACAAAAATGAATTGTTTTAGATTAGTTCAACAGATCCCTCTCATCCCTCAACCTGTAATATTAATTCACAGCCATTTTATACGTCCATATGGGCTTATGAGTACCTACACATTATGTACATATGTGTGAGAATAGACAAGTATGCGTGTGTGTGTGTGTGTGTGAGTTTCAAGACACTTTTATTCATATTTCTTTTGTTCTATTCTTTCAGGGTCTCCTGGTATCAGTTCTCTATTGTTTCATGAATGGCGATGTAAGTACCTGTTACATTATTTTAAATCTTCCATACAAGGAAAAACAGCTCATCAGCTATCTCATATGAAAAATAGTTCTAAAAGAAATTGTTACACACAACTAAAAAAAACATCGCCCAAGAAAGGGGGATATAAGGGAGCAGTTGTTCTAATTTTTTCTAAATGTGGACATTAAACACGTTACATATTTATACATGCACTCACACACACACACACACACACATATATATATATATATATATATATAGTACAATTTGATGGAGACTCAAACTCGGTTGAGTCGTCATAATAAATTTATTTCGGCGGAGAATATTACTATACTCTCCGTCTCGTCAGATGACAATTTACATGCTTCTCTGAAAGTCGCAGAGTAACAAATGTGGAGTTACAGTTCGTATTCAGAAGACAAAATAAAAGAATGAAAATAAAAAATAAAAAATAAAATTAAAAAAATAAAAATAAATAAAAAAATTTAAAAAAGAACATAAAAACAAGACTAAAAATAGAAATCAAATTACAAATTGTTTCATTCACAGGCGTGGGAAGAGGTGGTCAAAATGTTAGGTGTTAGAACGATTAAGAAACAGAAGTGGAATTAATCTACCGGTCAACCCCTCCCAATCTTGCAGGGGGGGTGGCAGCAGGTTTGATTTTCCAAACAGACTAAGATCGTATAACTAATGGCAAACTCATACATGTTTTACATTTATTCCTAATATACCTGTTAATTAACACAACCGTTGTCATCCTAGATATTCTTCTTGCTTTAATTAGGACCGAGATAGTTAAATAAGATAAAGGTAAAGAAATTTTATATAGCTGTCAGGTGTTTTTAATTGACCCTAAAAATGGTCAAGGGAAAAATAAATAAATATGTATGTATATATAATCATCATGATGTCGTGCTGCCAACACGGATATCTCTGACCTTCTCTCGCCACTTCTCCCTATTATTCATCGCCTCCGGCAGGTCTTCAGGGTTACATCCTGTGTCCTCACATAGCTGCTGTATGTAAGTTCGAGCTGGTCGTCCAGCTTTTGCTTGACCATATGTGGAGGTCCATAGGAGTACATCACTTATGAGCTCGTCCTTGCTTCTCCAGCAGTGTCCTGCGTGTCTGGTTCGTCTAACTTGTATAGTTTTTGTGATGGGAGGCAGGTGGCCGAATAGTTGGTGTCTCGTGGGGTGTTGTCGCCAGGACTTGTTCAATATTGCTGTCAACATTCTTGTGTAATTGTCGTCTAGTTTCTTCTCCAGCCGTTCAGTTAGCGTCCATGTAGTGCATCCACATAGCAGTATCGATACAACCACTGCCTGGAAGAAACTGCATTTCATTTTATCGGTCAGGTCTGATTTCCATATGATTGAGAGCCTATCGATAGCCGTCCACGCCTTCGTCAGTCGTGTGTCGATGTCTTTTTCGGTTGATGAGATGCTACTTCCTAGGTAGGTGAATTTGTATATATTGGGATTAGTAAAATCATTAAAACGGTCTAAGTTTTTCATGGTTGAGTTCATATTGATAGATATGCAAGTTTGAACCGACATATATATATATATATATATATATATATATATATATGTGTGTGTGTGTGTGTGTGTGTGTGTGTGTAAAAAAATTTCTGTTCTAGGTCCAAAGAGAGAAAAAAGTAAATATTTTAAAATAAATATGTTCATGAAGAAATTTTTTTTTTAAGAATTATTTATTTCGTTGTTACATACGTGTATGTTTCCAGCTTGTTGCTTTCTTCAGAGAACATATGCAGCACAAGGCCATGTCAAAAGAGCACTCAATGAGACTTAAACTCATTAGTGTAAGTTTGACGAAAGAGTTCAAGTCTCATTGGGTGACCCATACACATGGCCTTGTGCAACATACGTTCTCTAATGAAAGCAACAAGCTCGAAATATTCCTGTATGTAAGAACGCAATTAGTAATTCTAAAAAAAAATCCAAATCGCCAAGTGGACCTATTCATTTTGGAAAAAAATATATATATGTCCTTCTATCTATCTATCTATCTATCTATCAAATAAATAGATATGTTTTTGAAAAATAAATTTATTTAACGTTTAAACATAAATTATATATGGCAGTTACGTTTTCCGTGCATATATATATATATATATATATATACGCAAACATATGTACATATAGTCTCGTATATATGCGCTTATGGTAAACTGAGTTAAAATCATGGAGGAGACTGTTTGCATTTCACATATAACAAATAACCTTGGCAAAAGTATAAATACAACTATTCTCTCTCCAGATCAAGATAAATTGTCGGGTAGATTGGGCTCTTTATCCTTGGTGTGGTAACCGATCTACGAGAAGAAAAAATCTGAATTCAAGCCTGTTAAACTCTGCTTAAAAATAGATCTTGTATCAGATCATGCTTGGACAGAATGGCTCGTGTAAAGTTTAAAAAAAGTTGGCGACGGTAGTCGAGGGTGACCAGAAGTGTCCCTTTTTAATAACTACTACACCGAGGAGTAGGGGAGGGCGCTACTCCTTTTCCTTGGTTGCTTCACTCTACCCTTGAGTCGTATCTTATAATGCTGAGTGTTAAGCAAGGCTGCATCAAGTACCATTATTTGAGTCTTTGGTATGACTCGACCTGGTACTGAACCCCGTCTCCCAGGCCAATGGCGAACACTCTACCCACTTGACCAACGGCCTGATTCGTGATATTGGCCTGGCCGCCTGATTTTTCAAATCACTGTCCACAACGCATTTACATTTCGTTTTTGATCGTGTTTTTCTTCTCCATGTTGGCACGAACCACTTGACAATTTCCTCTTTTTATCGTCTTGAAGGTCTTTCAAGTGGTCGTTTCTGGTCTCTCGGATACCACTGGAAAACTGCACAACTCTACCTGAACCTAGCAACATGTCAGTCCCAGCGAAAATTATACTTTTAGTACTTTGTGATCACGTCCTTTACTCCTCTCTGCTCTCGAGTTTCCTCGCTTTGGATGTGCTCACGAGACGTTATTCTCAGCATAGATCTTTTCATAACCCTTCGTTTCCTAATTGAAATTTTTACAAAATACAAAGAAGTTATAATGAATGGAATATTGAATCATATAATAGCAACTACACCAACAAGTACTTAATAATACTGAAACTGACTTTGCA
This sequence comes from Sepioteuthis lessoniana, assembly GCA_963585895.1. Taxonomy (NCBI): domain Eukaryota; kingdom Metazoa; phylum Mollusca; class Cephalopoda; order Myopsida; family Loliginidae; genus Sepioteuthis; species Sepioteuthis lessoniana. Next base: position 17,269,928 of record OY757924.1, read on the forward strand.
AGAAAAGATCCGTCTATTGTTGTTCAGAGCGACATTTTCGTTAATAATAATTTAATTCTAGTTTTAACTTTATTCAATAAAAATCGGTTACCAAGAAAAAGGGTTAAGTATTTTAATTTTTTTTTTCTTTTGTCAGGAGCCAATTTTTAATTTGCCATTTTTATTCATTAATTGTCGATATTACATGGTGAAGAATTTTATCCTTCGTCAGCTGATTGTTTTCCAGCAAATATCACCAGTTTCTGATTGTAGACCTGCTAGTAATGAACAATTAAACGGTATGTCATCACGCGATATCTTTACCATAATATCTTGAAAAGCTGAAAGAGGATAAAGAAAACTCAAGTACCATTTTCAACTTACAGATGGTAGAATTGTTAACCCTTTAAGTCCGTTACTTTAAGTTTCACGGATGTGCAAAAAACAAAAATAACCAACGAAGCTTCTACATAGCGTGAAGTAGAGTGACGTGATAAGATGCTATTTCACGTTTTAATTGATAAGATGCTATTTAATTGATAAGATGCTATTTCACGTTTACGCGAAAAAAAATGTGATAAGGTGTTAGCACACGTGACATTCAAACGAAAAAGATTTTCTGGTTGTCTAAAATAGAGGAGGATAAGTTATGGAATTATTCAGGGTCGTATGTCTATGCTTATATATTAATTAGCTTCTTTTGTATATATATATATATATATAGGGAGGGTTCTTTGCTAATACTCTAAGGAAAGGTATGCATAAATCTATTCTCATATTAGTAATTTAGAGTGACTCTTTATGGTAAACGATCTAGGAGAAGGTAACCGATCCAGGAGAAGGAAAACTCTGAATTCAAACAAACTCAACTTAAAAATTTACCTTGTGTCACATCCTGCGTGTGCAGAGGGATTTGTTAAATATATTTTTCGTATATGCTTCTTTTTTAAGTATACATATGTATACATACACACACACACACACATACACACGTATATATATATATATATATTGTCATCCATATACAGACTGTTTCGTTGTATCCCAACTCTTTAGAGTGGCAAGATGCGCGAGATGCTCCAAGCCGGGATCAAACTCACCTTACTTTACGTCAGGCTGATGACATACCCCTACGCCCAAGCCTGCGACTCGACGTCGGCCCTGAAATTAACGCTTATGTATCAAATTTCGTTTGTTGACAATTTGTGCTATCGGATGCCGGAATGCTCAATTTTTTAGAAGAACTTTGCATTACGCGAATGGCAACCGTTATAATCCTTCGCCAGAGTGCTCAACATCACCCCCGGCGGGGAGCGTATATATTGTCATCCACAGACGGACTGTTTCGTTGTATCACAACTCTTCAGAGAGGCAAGACAAACGAGACTCTCCAAGCCGGGATCGAAATCGAAACCGAAACATCTGAAGTACTGAGACGCTCCAAGCCGGGATCAGAATCGAAACATCTGAAGTACTAAAACCTAAAAAGATTTTTCATTTTATGTCTTTCCTAAAATATTAAAACGCGTGATTTCTTCAATCAACTATCATGTCTTGCGTATGACACTAAACTGTAATTGACGGTGAGGCTTCAGTCCTGGAGCTTTCAGGAATATAGAGTACCCCTTGGTTGCAATTACTACTTGGTCCACTCTGACCCGGAGTAGATCTAACTTTTAGGGTCCCATCGATGGATTAAATAGAACTGTTTAACCATTTAACTGGGTGCAAACAAATGAATAATGTTAAATTGAGTTGTTAGTGTTTGATAGCAATACTTGAAACAAATCAACTGTGTGCAAATAAAACTAACAGTGTCAGATACCAATACTTGAAACCATTTAACTGTGTGCGAACAAATGAGCTCTGGCTAGTTTGAAATGTTATTTTTAAACTATACGTTTAAAAATCATATACATTTAACATATATATATATATATGTGTGTGTGTGTGTGTGTCTGTCTAAAATGAATTGACCATTCAATAACCTACAAGGTTTGATATACCATAAAACCTAACCAACCATTGCCCAGTCGGCTGGGGCTGTAGAATACAACGACTGCTTCTCTGTAGAGGGGTAAGACCACCACCTGCAACGAGGGTCCCGGATATGACACTAAACAATCTGATGGTGAGGTTCCTGCAGTGCTGCAGCTTTGGGGAATGTGGAGTACCCCTTCATTGGCATCGCTCCCAGGTCCACTCTGGCCCGGAGTGGTAGCACCTGATAGGGCCCTATCTATGGGTTAAATAGAACTAAGTTGCATACTTATGCTAAAATGAATTATTTGAAATAGAAATGAAATAGCTTGAAATAGAAATGTTTTTGACAATTAAACCGTACTTACATTTAAGCTGCGTGCTTATTCTTAACTGAATTATTTCAAATAGAACTGTTTTTCGACATTAAAACTGTATTTGCAATTAACTGAAATGTTATATATAACTGCTTAAATAGTTTGAAATAGAAATGTTTCTGACAATTAAACTGTGTACTTATGCTAAACTGAATTGTTTTAAATAGAACAGATTATTTACATAAAAATGTATTTGGCGTTAAATAACATACAAAGGTTGATATGCCATAAAACCCAACAAACTAAAACAAACCAAACAACCAACCAATTAACTTTCACACCACTTAACCACCCTGTTGGTTGTGCCGGTAGAATACGCTGACTACACCTCTACAAAGGGATAAGACCCCTCCCCAATTACTCTACCTGTTTGGCTTCAGTGCTGACTCGAATTGCCTGAGGTCAGCGCCCAGGTAACTAAGCAGTTCGTGACTTTGCAACTGAAGTTGTTACGTGTCCTGCAACACTCCACTTTGGCCCTTACTGGGCTAGACAAATCGTCGGAGAGGCCCGATCCAATCAATAGTTTGTAATGTCAAACCATTGCAATTATAGGATTGTTCCAACCGTATTCTTCAAATTTTCCTTGTAACAAGTAAAGTTGGCGACCTTAGTCGAGGGTGACTCGAAGGCTCCCTTTTCAATAGCTACTACACCGCGGTGTAGAGGAGGGCGCTTCTCCATTCTCTGGATAGCTCCACTTTACCCTTGATCCTTTTTTTATAATGCTGAGTGTTAAGCAAGGCGGCATCAAATACCATTTTTTGAGTCTTTGGTATGACTCGACCTGGGATTGAACCCCGATCTCTCGGACTGTTGGCGAACATTCTACTCATTAGGCCAATGGCTTGGAAAGCGGTGATTGAGGGTCAGTTGTGCTGACATAGCAATACTTGAACGTTTTTTTTTTATACTGTGCACAGACAAAGAATAATTGGTACATCGAATTTCTAGTGTTAGTAAAACCTGAAATTATTTAACTATACGTAAACAAATGATTAATATTAATAGAATTATTAGGGTTGGGTTACAATACTTGAAAACATTTTACTGTTTGTAAACAAATGATTAATAATAAATAGAATTATTAGTATTAGATAGCAATACTTGAAACCATTTAACTGTGTAAACAAATGATTAACATTGAATAGAATTATTAGCGTTGGATTACAATACTTGAAACCATTTAACTGTGGGCAAACAAATGATTATTAATGAATAGAATTATTAGTGTTAGATTGCAATTCTCGAATCCATTTAACTGTGTGCCAACAAATAATCAATATTTGATAGAACCACTGGATAACAATACTTGAAACCCTTTAATTTATGTGCAAACAAATAATCAATATTAAATAGAATTATTAGTGTTGAAAAACAATACTTGAAACTATTTAAATGTGTGCTAACAAATGATTAATATTTTATAAAATTATTAGTATTGGATAACAATACTTGTAACCATTTTACTGTGTGTAAATAAATGATTAATAATAAATAGAATTATTAGTAATAGATAGCAATACTTGAAACCATTTAACTGTGTAAACAAATGATTAATATTAAACAGAATTATTAGCGTTGGATAACATTATGTAAAACCATTTAATTGTGGCCAACCAAATGATTAATAATGAACAGAGTTATTAGTGTTAGATAGCAAAACTCGAATCCATTTAACTGTGTGCCAACAAATAATCAATATTTGATCAAATTGCTAGGGTTGAAATGCGATACTTGAAACCATTTAACTGTGTGCCAACAAATAATTAATATTTGAAAGAATCATTAGTATTGGATAACAATACTTGAAACCCTTTAATTTATGTGCAAACAAAAAATCAATATTTAATAGAATTATTAGTGTTGAAAAGCAATACTTGAAACTATTTAACTGTGTGCAAACAAATAATCAATATTTAATAGAATTATTAGTATTGGATAATAATACTCGAAGCCATTTAACCATGCGCTAACAAATTATATAAGAGAGGCTAAATCGCATTGCCGTCAAAACAATATTTAAAAATCATTCGGCCACTCAAATCATTAAGGGCTTTTGAAGTTAATGATTTGAGTGGCCGAATGATTTAAAGGGCTTTTGAAGTCTAAATTTCTGAGACGAAGCATGTTGATTTTTATCCTTAAGGGTTTTCGGACTATTGTCTTCATTGTTATTTCCACAACGTTTCGGCCGATAAGTCCTCCGGCCTTCTTCAGGTGTTTTTCGAACTCGGGAACCTTCACGGAACTTCGAACTTAATTGAAACCACGGGGTCGACTGTTCTGATTCCGTTAGCCATAACAGGGCACAAGCGTTTAGTATTCCTGTATTGTTACTCGCCTGTAGTGAGGATTGAACCTGCAACCTCCAGATAATTGTCTCCTAAGAAGCTTAGGAAACCAACACCTATAACCGTTACGCCACGTGTCCTGCTGGACAAGCACTTGAGAAATCAAAGCCTTTTGGAGCATTTTGAAATTAAAACTTAACTTAAAAGATATTTTTCAAGATCAAGACATACTTGCCGATCGTTGATAAAATAACCTCAGAGAAATGAATTGACGTAGCAACATACTAAATAAAGTAATTCATGAAAAGCTCGCAACAGAATTCACAATATGTTGCTAATGGTATAATAGTAAGAATAGCATACGTTACAACCATCACAAATTTATCGATCCCTCCCTAACTTCACAACTGAGAATGCAGAATCTAATTGGAGATGCAAAAAATATAATTTATTTACTAAATCGAACACTCTACTAAAATCAATACATTGGAAACTCAAAGCTCTCGTTTAATTTTCGATTAAACAACTACAGACAGAATTAAATCGATAGATTATTACAAACTAAAACTTGTAGAACAACTTTTCCGCTCAAACAGCGATTTTAACGAAAATGCAAAGTTCACCGTGATAGAAACGAATAAAAAAAAAATACCTGCATCCGTACGATGATGAATACATGAAGAAAAATTCATAAACTGCTTTCAAATATTTCTTTTTAAAAAGTTTTTGAGTTAAACTGATTAAAAATTAACATATTTTGTACGAAGATATATGAAAAGTATTTGTTTAAAAAATCAATTATTGCGTTATCGATATACAATAAGTAAGTCAAATTGGTGACCTTAGACGAGTGTGACCAGAAGGCTCCCTTTTCAATAGGTACTACACCGAGATGTAGGGGAGAGCACTACTTCTTTCCTTGAAATGCTCAACTTTACCCTTGATACGTACCTTAATTTCCTGAGTGTTAAACAAGGAAGTATCAAGTACCATTTTTAAAGTCTTTTGTATGACGCGATCTGAGATTGAACCCAGGTCTCCCGGACCATTGGCGAACACTCTACCAACTGGGTCAATGAGCGTTTAATTCTTGTTACTTTTTCTTTTTAACCTCCGAAAACGTCGCATTTACAAATAGATATAATAAAAAGAATCTAAAAATTAAAAATCTAAAATTTTTCGAATTACACTTTCTTTTGGGGGGGGGTTGCATTTAAAATGTTATTTTAAAAAAACCTACCCTTTCGTGTGAAACATTTTTATATATTTTTTTAGTTCTCCAAAAATGAAGAATGACTAAATTACAATAATTTTCGAAAAGGTATCAAATCCAAATTTTGCTCATGCTATCCGTGTGATAATTAAACATGGCGATGATAATAGGAAACAAACGATAATAGGTTTATAAACTGCTTTCAAATAAATGGATTTAATATCAAATAGAATGGCGCAGCTTTGAAATAGGATGGGCAGACTTAGGGTGACACATAAACACCTAAAAAAACACAACCCTGTATGCTTAACGTATACCTTGAATAGAGATCATCACGATTGAAAAAATGCACTGGACGATATTACGAAGACAATATACGGAAATATACGGAAATAAATGGATTAACCATCTCTAAATACTAATCCAAATGGATTTAACTTAAATGTTTGTTGCTTCGTTGGGTTCATGGCATATCATCCATCGTTGATTATTCAATGCCAAATCAATTTTCATTCAGATCAACACTTCAATTTTAAACAATTCAGTTTAGCATAAGTACACTGTTTAGTTCTACTTAACCCATTGTTAAAACCCTATCAGGATCTACCATTCCTGGCCAGAGTGGGCCAGGGGGCGATGCCAATAAAGGGTTACTCCTCATTCCCCAAAGCTCCAGCATTACTGGAGCCTCATCATCAGATTGTTTAGTGTCATATCTTGGACACTCGTTGGGGAAGTCTTACTCCTCTGCAGAGATGCAGTCGGTGTATTCTACAGCCCCAGCCGACTAGGCCATATTTAACATAAAACTAAACCATTCTCAAAAAACATTTTGAAATGAAATGGACAAATGAGTTGCCACATGAATATGAAAAATATCCAAGTTAAGTATATACGTGGTGTCTTCAATAAGACTTTTTTGTACAAGCATTTAAAATTGTCGCAGACTCTTGAAAATTCAGTATGTTATTGCTATACATCTTATGAGATGACTGACTAATTTTTATGACTTCAGGTTCAAATCAAGAGTCACAGCAGCAATTGGAATACACCCTACTAAAGCCTGATTGTCACAGCTGGTGAATTTCGAAAATGCAATCTTGTCGTGAGGACACTTTAAAAGACGATATGCAATAAAATTCTGTTTTAAACTTGGAAAAAATGCCACAGAAACGTATGGAATGCTACAGCCTCTGAGCTTAGGGAATAAGCAAAAGTCACAGGGAGCGAGGTCTGGACTATAGGGATGGTGAAGAACTGTCTTGATGCCCATCTTGGTCAAGTAGTCTGTGACAAGGATGGGGTTGTGGACTAGTGCATTGTCCTGGTGAAAATGCTACAGACTCGATTTGAATAATGCTGGCCTCTTCCCTAGGGAATCTCTTCCTGAACTCCCTTAAAACCTCAACATAGCAACTCTAACCCTAACCCTTTGGCTAATCAACTCTGGTGTATTGACTTCCTTACTCCCCCCACATCTCTCATCATCCCTCACAGACTCTCTGTCTTCCTTGAATCTCTTATACCACTCCAAAACTGATGCTCGATTCATGCAAGATGGTCGAAAAGCAATCTGCAGCATTCCATACGTTTCTGTAGCATTTTTCCAAGTTTAAAACAGAATTTTAATAGTATTCCTTGTTGACTGTCTGTCGAGTGGAAACTCAGTGCATGTAGATCATGCCAGTGCTGTCAAAAAAGTGATCATCAAAAGTTTGTGGGTGGATTTGCACTGTCTGGCCTTCTTGGGTCTGAGAGAGCCAGCATGTTCCACATGGTCTCTGGGTCATAGCAGTAGATCCAGATTTCGTCGCATGGCATTTTTTCCAAGTTTAAAACAGAATTTTATTGCATATCGTTCTTCTAAAGTCCAGATTGCATTTTTGAAATTTACCAGCTGTGAAAATCAGGCTTTAGTAGGGTGTATTCCAATAGCTGCTGTAGCTGTTTATTTGAACCTGAAATCATAAAAATTGGTCAGTCATCTCATAAGATATATAGCAATAACATAGTCAATTTTCAAGAGTCTACGACAATTTTAAATGCTTGTACAAAAAAGTCTGGAAACTTATTGAATGCACCACGTACGTAAATGTTACCTTCTGTTGGATATTGACTTGAAGACCTCTTTGACATCTGTCGATGAGGCGGCGAAAGTCGGACTCTGGTTAGACGAAAACAGGAAATCCAACTGGTCACTACAGTAAACAGGATGTTGGTGTTAGAAATTCATAGTAAATTGCGTGGATGGCATGCTAGAAGGAAGCGTGATCATTTGCAACGTGTAGGTGGTCGGCTGGAGAAAGTGCGACCACGAGAATTTGCGTGGGCATCCGGAATGTTATACAATCATGAATATTTCAACCCGAAGAGATGAAAAAAAAAGGGATTTACTGAAGATTCGAGCTACAACCCCTGTGTGTGCAGCTTAGCCGTCTTTGTCGTGGGATGGGGTCTTACTCCTCTGCTGGGATAAAGTCGGTGTATTCTACAACCCCAGCCGAGTAGGCTGTCTTCCTTCCCATCTCTCACGGGCACATTGGTCCCATCATCTGATTTGGTCATGGAGATGCTACTCATGGCGGAGTCCATCCCTCTCCATGTCTACAGTTGGTTTGAATTTCCCTTCTCAGTTACTATACCACGATAAAAGAGCATAGTCTGCTCTACTATTTATCCATAGCTGGAGAGTGAATAGTTGGGTTCCTACTTTACCAAGGGTATTGGCGCAATAAAAAATGTAAACCACCTCGTTCAGGACTCGAACTCGGTTAAACGATTTCACTTCGATAATAATTACCCTACAAGTGCCAATATGCAACGAACGCATATATATATATATATATATATATAGTATGTAACATAATAGAGAAAACATATTTCATATACTTATGATATCAAATCTCAAGAAATCAGTCATTGTTTAAGAACCACATCTTTATACGCCTCTGAATTATACCTTTAAGTTTCGAGAAAGATTATTTGAGAATTAGATCGAATTCAGCTGTTTATCTTGATTAGATTAATCGCTAATGCAAATAAATATATTTCTTACACTATGGTCGACTCTATATAACCATCTTGACTTAATGAATTTCCCTTAATACAAATAATTGATCTTGTCACCAGGGTCAGCTTCGTTGCTTTTACCTTGATCAAATAGATGAGATCAAATCCAATGAGTCTATTCCGTGTTAATGTCTATTAAAGATGATAGTTTAGGGAGTGGAGGTCTGGTTTGCAATAGCGTCTTGAATCACTAAGACACAAAATAAAATAAATACATATTATTTCGATAAGATTGCTCTAAAAGTCAATAAAACTATGTCTTACATTTATTTTTCAAAACGTTAATCAGTTCTAATAACGTCAGTTTAACAGTTTTAAACTCAGTAAATACTGTAAAAAAATGAACCTTGGTAACGTTACGAGATTATAAATATAAATTGATGTTACATTTCTATGTTACATTTCTTTATCCTTTCATTTTATGATGTTACATTTCTCAAGATACAAAGCGGATACGAAAAGTTTATCAGCTAACTGTAACATTTCACACAGCAGTCGTCATCCGAAACAAGAGAGAAAGATTGAGTGAAAGATATTTGTTGTTACATAGAAACGCAGTGATATTCATAAGTGGGAGACGAAACAAATACTCCTCAGACCGAGGTCTTTATCCCAAGAGGGCTGTTCGAAAAATGTTCGGACTTACTCCTTGACCGTTTTCGATCAACTGCATTGACTCACTCAACTCCTGTTTATATATCTTAATTATTCTCATCAACTAATGATGATAAGAACACGTGTCATTAACTTTTAGTGTTACATCATTTTATCTTAGGTCAGCCGGCATTGCATTCAATTTGTTTACTGTTTAACATCCTGTCTACAAACTCATTTTCAAAACAAAACCTTATTTTTACAAACTGACATCTGGTCGTGGTATGTGCACGTGTATGAGCTTTTCAATGCAACCTACTCTTCAACTCAAAAATTTAAGCCAACTCGTAATTCATCACTACAAATAAGATAATTAAGTTGTATAATTGATTACCAACCTTAATTATATTGCACCTTCACGATCATACATTTTATACTTAGCTGCAATATCTATTACTTGCAATAACAATGTCTTTTTAAGAATCAATGTATTGATAAATTACATATTCACTTTTTGGCCTGTCAGTAGGGCCAAAAATATGCTGGCTATTTCCCCTGAAGGGGAATAAGACACCCTCCCCGGACAAAAAACACTGTCCTAGTTATGACACTAAACTATATTAAATGGTGAGGTTCTGGGGAGTATTTACCCACCCCTCTGCACGATCAAGATGTGACACAAGGTTAATTTTAAGGGGAATTTGACTGATTTTAATTTAGAGCTTTCCTTCTCCTAAACAGGTTGCCATATATCAAGGTTAAAGAGTCCAGTCTGTCCTACTATTTACCCATAGATGGAAAGAGAATAGTTGCATACATGATATTCCCTAGAGTATTAGTGCTATGTGAAATGCGAACAGCCTTGTCCAGGATTTGAACTCGGGTCACTGGGTCCATTTCAAACGACGATAAACATTATACCACAGGCTCTATCTCAGAGAGGTTGTATCTATTTAGGTCACTCTAAATACAAATCCTTTAATCCTTGGCATAAAATAATATTAGATGGGTTGATAGGCCGTTAAAATCAATCATTTTAAAATACAAATTTAGGATTGCTATATGAAAAAAGAATACTCTGTCCACGAGGCCAAGGAAACTGTATCTGCTGCATCTTGAGAATGGCACTAAACTGCATCTGGTGGTGAGGTTCCAGTTCTGGATAGTGTGAAGTCAAGACTTTGTTGCCATTACTCCAAAGTAATAGCTATTAAGGTCTAATTTATGAGTCTAATCGATCTATTTGATCATTTTAGTTTTAGATTTTTAGTATATATATATATATATGGATGATAATATATATGCTCTCCACTCCGTGGGTTGATCACTCGAGTATGGAATTTGCCGGTTGCCACATATTCTGAAATGCAGTAGCTCTTCTCATGAATTGAGCACTCTAGTAGCCGATAACGTATATGTAAAAAGATATATACGTAAAAAAAATCCTTCACTTACGCTGAGAATGACGATGGGTCGGGCGTAAGACATCAGACTGACGTAAAGGCAACCGAGTTTCGACCTCATTCTTATGCTATTGCCGTTTAGCTTTATCTCCATGCGCTTAGTCAGCGTCCATGTGGTGCATCCACATAGCAGTATTGACACAACCGCAACTTGGAAAAAACTGCGTTTTATTTTATTGGATTGGTCTGATTTCCATATGACTGATAGCTGCCCATGCCTTCGCTAGATGCGTATTGATGTCATTTTCAGCAGATGAGACGCTGCTTCCGAGCTAGATGAATTTGTCCACAGATTTCAGAGATCTACCATTTAGTGTGGAGATGTCGCCTCTTTGATTAAAGCACATGAACTCTGTTTTGTCTACGTTGACATGGAGTCCTATGCAGCCTGCTGCCCTTATATATATATATATATATATATATATATATATATATTATAACAGTGTTGGTTGTCACTAGATCACTTTGTGGGTTTGTGTCGAACCAAGTGCCATATAATATGAAGAGTGCTCAAAATAAAAGATTGAGCTATTATTATTCCATGAATTGAATATATATATTATCATTTACTCCTTTAGAGTTTTTCACATCAGTGTTAGCTGATGTTTTTTCACTGGAGTTTGAGTGACAGCAAGTCTCAAGTCTCCAGGACTCGTCTCAGGATTCTGGCCGTTCTTAGCAATGCTGTCGTTTGGATAGTCTCTACCCGTTCGCCAACCTCCAAGTCCCCCAGGCCTTTAAATAATCCTTTAGTTATTGTGCCCAACGCACCAATCACAATTGGCACAATCGTCACTTTCATGTTTCACAGCTTTTTCAATTCTCTAGCAAGGTCGAGGTACTTATCTTTCTTTTCACTTTCCTTCAGATTTATTCTGTGGTCCGCCGGGACAGCAAAGCTTACAATTTTGCAGGTTCTCTTTTTTTTTCTTTTTTTTTTTTTTTTTTTTTTTTTGTTGATTATTTTGAGGTCTGGTCTTCTGGCCGGGATTAGGTGATCCGTTTGTATATTAAAGTCCCATAGGAGTTTATGCGTGTCATTTTCTAGGACAGGTGCCGGGTTGTACATATACCATTTGTTTGTATAGTCGAATTGAAATTTCCTGCACATTTCTCAGTGGATCACCTTGCCGACCCAGTCGTGTCTCGTCTTATAGTCCTTCTGTGCTAATTTGCTGCATTCGCTTATTATGTGATTGATCGTTTCGTCCCTGTCACCGCATAGGCTACATTTACTGTTTTGTTGTGTCTCATCTATTCTCGCTTTAATATGATTGGTTCTTATGGCGTTGTCCTGCGCTGCTATAAGGAGGGATTCCGTTTCTCTCTTAAGGTTTCCTTTTCTTAGCCAGGTCCAGGTTTTCTGATGTGAGATGTTGTTTATTAGACGTTTAAAGCGGCTTAGTTCACTTACGGGCAAATATATATATATATATATATATATATATATATATATATATATATATATATATTTGTATATATGTATATGTAAATTTATATATATATACATATATATGTATATCTATATATGTAAGTTGGCAACCGTAGTCGGGGGCAACCAGAAGGCTCCCTTTTCTATAGCTACAGCACTGACGTGTAGGAGAGGGCGCTACTCCTTTTCCAGGATTACTCCACTTTACCCTTGATACGTACCTTATATTGCTGAGTGTTAAGTAAGGATGTATCAAGTAGCATTTTTAAAGTCTTTGGTGTGATGCAACCTGGGATTGAACCCAGGTCTCCCGGACCCGCTAGGCCAATGAGCTATATATATATATATATATACATATATATACATATATTTCAGTACACAGTATTACCCATCAATACACAGTACTTTAGTAGAAAGTATTCCCCATCAATACACAGTATTTCTCTACACAATGTTACCCTCCAATACAGTATGTCAGTACACAGTATTAACCTTTAATACACAGTATTTCAGTATACAGTATTACCCATCAATACACAGTATTTCAGTACACAGTATTACTCTTCAATACACAGTATCTCAGTACACAGCATCCTCATCAATACTCAGTATTTAAGTAGAAAGTACAAGTAACATTCATAATTACACAGTATTTCTGTACACAGTATTACCCATAATTACACAGTATTTCTATACACAGTATTACCCATAATTACACAGTATTTCTATACACAGTATTACCCATAATTACACAGTATTTTTGTACACGGTATTATTTATGAATATGCAGTATTACAGTACAGAGTATTACTTATAAATGCAAAATATTTCAATACACATTATACCTCATCAATACACAGTATTTGCTATAAATACACAGTGTTTCACTTCACAGTATTAGGCATAAATACACAGCATTTTAGTACACATGAATAAATATATACCATGTAGCCTAGCCATGATATGGCTACGGAAAATGTACATAGAATGTTCATAACTCATATATATAACATTGGAATCCCGAACACACAAAAACACTTACGACTTCTTAGTTCAGGTACGAAACTTTTTATTACCTTTAAGTTAAAAGGTTTTTCGACATAAGGAGAGGGATACAATCTTTCTATGCTGACTTTTCCATCTGCCCCCCACCATCACGTGCGGCGCCGAAAGTCAACCGTCTTCTTCCGAGCCAGGTACTCAACTAACTGACTTTTCTCAAATCTCAGCCCACGCTTCCGGCGCGTGACGTCACTTACATCCCTGGTCACATCCCCCCTCTGGGATTTTTATTGTGACAGCTCTGAATGACACGTCCGCTCCGCATGCGCGTGAACACCTGCGCTCATGTTTGCACCTAACTAACCCATACACTGAGCCGAAAGGTTCTCAGCCTTACTAAACCCAAAGGCAAGATATATAAAACGAAATCCCTCGGCCATTATATTACAACCAGTCAGGTTTTTTATTTGTTTTTCTTTATGTAAAAAGTCGATGTTCTTCGAAACAAAAGATACCGTCTTACACGATGAAATCGATACGAGAGTCGACCCAAAATTTCTTAGCCTCACCAGAAAGACGGGCAATGGCCGAACATTTTTTTTTTTTTTTTTTTTTTGTGGGAACACACTATCACTTTTCTGTTCTAATTTCTGTGTTCCTACGAAGGTGAGAGGTGTGCGACAAATCTAAAACCTGGATGAGGTTGGGAACTTTTTGAAATTCTCTCTCGTATGCACAACGTCACCAATCGGCCTTTGGTTATTTTTGTCGTCTGATTGTGCGAGCCACTTCATGATCCTACATTTTTTAGTAAAGTATGCACATTTCCTCCCTCGAAACAATTTTTGTCCAAAAAAAAAAAAAAAAAAAAGAAATCACTCAATGAACACCAAGGGCCCGTGGTGTAATGGTTATCGTAGTTCGAAATGGACACAGTGACACAAGTTCAAATCCTGGACGATGCTGATTCCATTTCACATCGCACTTATACCCTTGGGAAAGGTATGAATCCTATTATTCTTCCACCAGCTATGGGTAAATAGTAGGGCAAATTCGGTTCTTCAGCCTTAGTGAGGCAGCTCGTCTAGAGAAGGAAAACTCTGAATTCAAACCTGTTAAACTTCGGTTAAAAATTGACCATTTGTCATATGCTGCCCGAGCGGAGGGGTTGGGTAAATATGCTCAAGGAACACCAGACTTGACTTGTTTAAAAATATTTTGCGAGATTGTTTTTTGTGTATGTATTTATGTGTGTGTTTGTGTGAGTATGTATGTGTTGTATAGCCATGAACACTATACATATACATATGCATTCGGAATCATAACGACAGCACAATAAAAACGAGCGACACAGTTCTTTAGAAAAATAAACCCCTCACTTTATTTGAAAGGGTTCGAAAGGGTTACTAAAGGTTTTAATGTGTGAGAGATGAGTTGGAGGCTGAACAGAACTGCAACATTTTGACCCCCCACTCTTATGGTCATAACAGCGTTTCTTTCCCGTTCTCCTGGGCTGCTCAACCGGGGAGTCCTGAGGGCCTAGCCTCTCTGGGACATGGTCCTCATTCCAGCATCTTCTCTCCAACTGACTGACTTCCTGTCTTCACCCGGGTTCGACGCCCACCTTCTTCTTAGGGGCGTCACAAATCGCACTCAATTCAACCCGTCCACGGTCAAGGTTATATCCTGATATTCCTCGACCGGATGCACCTGTTATTTACACAGGTGCATTTCTTATTTTGACAGCTTGACTGGGGTCAATATGTTACAGATGTATGTTTGTGTATGTATGTGTGTGTTTAAGTGTGTATGTACGCGTGTGAATGTATGTGTGTGTATGTGAGTGTATGTATGTATGTGTGTGTGTATGTATGTATGTGTGTATATACATATGTATATGCATGAATGTATATATGTATATTTAGGTAGCATTTCTTCGTTAATGCAAATTTCATTAAACTTAATAGACATTTTATGCCTACATATTTTCTTCTGGATCCGTTCGAATTCCCGTATTACTTTTATCGTATTCGCGGGGAATTGATTTATGTATTGTCCATAGTTGTGTGTATCCCTAGTACTTTCTGCCCGACTTTGTAATAGATCCTCTCCTTGATAATGGCCCAAAGTCGGGCAGAAAGTACTAGGGATACATATAACTATGGACAATACCTAAATCAATCCCCCCCGAATACGATAAAAGTAATACGGGAATTCGAACGGATCCAGAAGAAAATATGTCGACATAAAATGTCTATTATGTTTAATGAAATTTGCATTAACGAAGAAATGCTGCCTAAATATACATATTTTAAACTTCATGATCCTGCAGCTCATAAATATAACAGCACTTTGGAATACAGACGTGATCTCGTGAAGAGACAAATTACACTCTGTAAGAATAACATCAATACACTCAATCTTGACATCCCTTTTGCAATATATCCTCCCCTGATGATGGCCCAAAGTCGGGCAGAAAGTACTAGGGATACATACAACTATGGACAATACATAAATCAACTCCCCCCGAATACGATAAAAGTAATACGGGAATTCGAACGGATCCAGAAGAAAATATGTAGACATAAAATGTCTATTATGTTTAATGAATGTATATATATGTATGTACGTGTATGTATGTCTGCATGAGTATATATATGCATGTGTGTATATGTATATGCGTATGTATGTGTTTATATTTGTATATATGTATGTGTGTTTGTGTGTACATGTATGTGTGTATGTATGTGTTTGTGTGTTATGTATACATGTATGTGTGTGTATGTGTGTATATGTATGTGTGTATGTATGTGTTTGTGTGGTATGTATGTGCATGTGTATGTACGTGTTTCCATGGTATGTATGTGTGCATCTGCGTGCATGCGTGTGTGTGTGTGTGTGTGTGTGTTTTGCTTTTATATTTTCTTTTCACTTCGACTATGTGAAATATACACATTAAAGCAACAACGCCACTGAGGTGCAAATGTATATAACGTCTTCATCAGGGCATTTTGAGTTTGTTTTCTTATTTCTCAAGTTGTGGATTGCCCAGTCGGCTGGGGCTGTAGAATACACCGACTGCTTCTCTGCAGAGGGGTAAGACCCCCCACCAACGAGTGTCCTGGATATGACACTAAACAATCTGATGGTGACGTTCCAGCAGTGCTGGAGCTTTGGGAAATGCGGAGTACCAGGTCCACTCTGGTCCGGAGTGGTAGTACCTGATAGGGCCCTATCTATGGGTTAAATAGAACTAACAGCATACTTATGCTAAAATGAATTGAGTAAACTGAATAGCTTAAAATAGAAACGTTTTTGACAATTAAACCGTACTTACACTTAAACTGCGTGCTTATGCTTAACTGAATTATTTCAAATAGAACTGTTTTTCGACATTAAAACTGTATTTACACTTAACTGAACTATTACATATAACTGCTTAAATAGTTTGAAATGGAAATGTTTTTGACAATTAAACTGTGTACTTGTGCTAAACTGAACTGTTTCCAAAAGAACAGATTATTTACATAAAAATGGATTTGGCGTTAAATAACCTACAAAGGTTGATATGCCATAAAATCAAACCAACCAACCAACCATCAAGTTGTGGAATGTTGATTCTTCTAAGTAATGCCGTGATCTGATCGCTATCAACGGGTCTTCTCAAATTTCGGATATCGTTCAACGAGTGGACACAAAAACACGAAACTTCGCTTTGGCATGTTCAATCTCTCTCTCTCTCTCTCTCTCTCTCTCTTTCTCTCTCTCTCTCTCTGTATGTATGTATGTATGTGTGTTTGTTTGTTCTGTATTTTAAAATCGGACATACTTCTTGACATATTTCTTTTCCACACTCCTTTCGACAATTTCAATTAAGCTATAAACAGAACCAAATACATTCCAAAATAATTGGTTGGTTGGTTGGAGAGAGAGAGAGAGAGAGAGAGAGAGAGAGAGAGAGAGAGAACAAAAATGATAGAGAAAGAGAGAAAAAACAAGAACGATTGAGAGATAGATAGAGAGAAAGAAACGAATGATTAAGAGAGAGACTGAGAGAAAGAGAGAAAAGAACGACTGAGAGAGTGAGAACAAGAACGACTGAGAGAAAGAGAGAGAGAGAGAGAGAAAGAGAGAGAGAGAAACAAGAATGATTGAGAGAGAGAACAAGAACGATTGTGTGTGTGTGTGAGAGAGAGAAAGAGAGAGAGAGAGAGAGACGAAAAAGCAAGAACTACTGAGAGAGAGAGAGAGAGAGCAAGAGAATGAAAGAGAGTGAGAGAGAGACCCCAGTACACACAACAGCACAATTGTAAGTACTACTGTATTCTAAAAAACAGCAATTGTACAGTCACTTGCCTCCCATCCAAGTAAGACAAACAAGACATGCTGGAGACAGCAGGAGAGGCAGAGAGTAATTCAAAAGTGAAGTTCTCTGATGGACTTCTATCTATGGACACACCAGCGTCGGCCGACCAGCAAAAACATACATTCATCAAATCTGTTTGGATTTGTAACGCCGTATAGAGCACCTGCCAAGAGCAATGAACGATAGGAATGGATGGTGAGAAAGAGTCAAGGGAATCCATGCTGACAGAATAACTTGATGATGATGATGATGATGATAGAAATTGAAGGTCTTATTTCCAAGTACTTTCTGAAAGACGTTGTTCACTATTGATATGAGTGGACTAGGTACCGAGGGCCTTGAATGAGTACTCCTCATTCCCCAGCATTACTGGAGCCTCACCATCTGATTGTTTAGTGTCATATCCAGGACACTCATTGGGAGAGTCTTAACCCTCTGCAGAGATGCAGTCTTTGTATTCTACAGCTCCAGCCGACCATCAGATTGTTTAGTGTCATATCTAGGACACTCGTTGGGAGAGTCTTACCCCTCTGCAGAGATGCAGTCTGTGTATTCTACAGCTCCAGCCGATTGGGCTTCGACATGTTTGCTTTAGTTTGGTTTATTTGTTCAATGGCATGTCAATTCCTTATGGGTTATTTAATGCCTAAACTTGATTCACTAATAAATGGTTTGTATGAAATATTTCATTCCGGCATTATTAATTTTATATAATGACTGCGAGCAATATTGAACAAGTCCTGGAGGCAGCACCCCACAAAGCAGCAGCTGTACGGCCATCTACCACCCATCAAGAAAACTATCAAAATTAGACGAACCATACATGTGGGACACTGCTGGAGAAGTAAGGACGAACTCATAAGCGACATACTTCTGTGGACCCCTTCACATGTTACGAGCAAAGGCAAGACGATCAGCTAGAATCTATATATACAACAGGTCTGTGCCGATACAGGATATAGCCTTGAAGACCTACCGGGAGCAATGGACGAAAGAGACAGGTGGAGTGAGAGGGCCAGGGAGATCCGTGCTGGCGGTGCGACATGATGATTTTTGCACACAGCTAAATAGAATTATTATTGTTAGACAGAAATACTTGAAACCATTTATTAGGTATCCCTTTTTTAAAAAAAATATTAGCTTTGTTTTGCATCTCACTTGTACATAAGCCATTTTCATGAACATTGAAAATTTATAAATTCATTCTTTTATTTCAGTCTTTTAATTGGGGAAACTATCTTTTAAGTAGGTATTTTTCCTTGGGTGTGATATTCTGGTAATTGGTTTGGTTTGGTTTGGTTTGGTTTTATGGCATATCAACTGTAACAATACCCCCTCGGCCCCCCGTATACATCAACTTCTTCGAAACATTTCAATCTTGGCCGGTGATCATCTAGTGGTTCCGACAGGGGTATCACACATTTCTTTATGGCTACAAGAAATACAATCAAGGGAGTGGGAGAAAAAAACAAAGAACAAACGAACAATATGAGCTTGGGTTAACTCAAGTGCAAGAAGGTTAAGTTGTGACACTCTGCATTCCTTATGCATATGTAGACTAACGCTAGCGCGGATTTCAAGCGAAATTTCTACATAGCTACTAGGAATGCCAACCTATCTTAACCGGTCGTCCCTCACTGCTCTTGACTCTCTCTCATGCCGACTGGTCTCTTCTGCTATCCGGTGTCGACTGCCAACTGCCCCTCTCCTCGCCCGTCGCCAACTGCTTCCTCTCTGGGTTCCTTCTTCCAACTCCCTCTCGCGTTCCCTTGCCTACTTCCGGTCGCGTCCGAGATCTCGAGTCCTAACCCTTTGTCTGCTTTCGCGCCAAAACAGACAAAGGGATCGTCTGCTTGGCACACCCCCTTCATAGTGTCACAAACCATTGTAGGTTATTTAATGCCAGATCATCTTTATACATATATTTTAGATATATATGATTTGGTTTGATTGGGTTTTATGGCATATCAACCATTGTAGGTTATTTAATGCCAAATCCTCTTTATACATATATATTAAAAATATATGATTTGTTAACATAAGTCAAAGTTAAATGGTTCCAAGTATTGCTATGTGTCAGTAACAATTCAATTAAATATCAGTCATTTGTCTCCACACAGTTAAATGATCAAACAGTTCTATTTCTAACAATTCAATTTAGCATAAGTTAACAAAGTTAAATGGTTGCAAGTATTGCTATGTGTTAGTAACAATTCAATTGAACATTAGTTATTTGTTTCAACACAGTTAAATGATCAAATAGTTCTATTTCTAACAATTCAATTTTGAACGAATCATTTGTTTGCACTTAGTTTAAATGTCAAACACTTCTATTTGACCCATAAACTGGACCCTATCAGGTGCTACCACTCCGGGCCAGAGTGGACCTGGGAGTGATGGCAATGAAAAGGTATTCCAGATTCCCCAAAGCTCCAGGATTACTGGAGTCTCACCATCAGATTGTTTAATGTCATATCTAGGACACGTGTTGGGGGTGAGGTCTTACTCCTCTACAGAGAAGTAGTTGGTGTATTCAACAGCCCCATCCGAATATGCCTGAAATCAGTTGGGTTTACACCTACCCCAATATATATATATATATATATATACCCAACTCCTCCGTACAAAAGGGATGTAACTATGTCAATTATTAAACAGAGTTTAACAGGTGTGAATTCATAGTTTTCCTTTTCCTTTAGTGGTTGCCATAAAAATTACATTATTTATTGCTAATTCCTCTTTATACATATATATTGAATATATATGATTTGGTTGGGTTGCGTTTTATGGCATATTAACCTTTGTTGGTTATTTAATACCAAATCCTTTTTATACATATATATAGATATATATGATTTGGTTTGGTTTGGTTTTATAGCATATCAACCATTGTAGGTTATTTAATGTCAAATCCTCTTTATACATATATATTAAATACATGTGATTTGGTTTGGTTGGGTTTTATGGCATATCAACCATTGTAGGTTATTTGATGCCAAATCCTCTTTATACATCTATATCAAATATATATGATTTGATCGGGTTGGGTTTTATGGTATATCAACCATTGTAGGTTATTTAATGCCAAATCCTTTTTATACATATACATCGAATATAGGATTTTTAAACACATTTGGTTGATAACAATTTTAAATGAGCCTGACCTCATTTTTTTTTTCACACAGTTAAATGGTTTTACTTATTTCTACCTAATACGAATAATTCCATTTACTATTAATCATTTGTTTGCACACAGTTTGATTATAAATAGATTGATTTTATAAATGTTTGATAATCTATAAAAAGTTGTATGCACAGTTTAATGTTTTTAGGCATTGGTATGTATAACTAACAATTCAATTAAACATCAGTCATTTGTTTACACACAGTTAAATGTAAAAAACAGTTCTATTTCAGACAATTAAGTTAACGTGTCAACAAAGTTAAATGATTCCAAGTATTGCTATGTATCACAAACAATTAAATTAAACATCAGTCATTTGTTTATACAGTTCAATGATCAAACAGTTCTATTTCAAACAATTCAGTTTTGCACAAGTGCACAGTTTTTGTTTCCGCATAATTCATTGTAGCCTAAGTACACTGTTTGAATGTCAAACAGTTCTGTTTGACCCATAGATCTGACCCTATCAGGTGATATCACTCTAGGCCAGAGTGGACCTGGGAGCGATGGCAAAAAAAGAGGTACTCTGCATTCACCAAACCTCCAGCATTACTGGAGCTTCACCATCAGATTGTTTAGTGTCATAACTAGGACATTCGCTGGAGAGTCTTACCCCTTTGTGGAAATGCAGTCGGTGTAAACTGGAGCCTCAACCGAGTGGGCCATCACCAGCAGATTGTTTAGTGTCATAACCAGGAGACTCACTGGGAGAGTCTTACCCCTTTGTAGAAATGCAGTCGGTGTAAACTGGAGCCTCAACCGAGTGGGCCATCACCAGCAGATTGTTTAGTGTCATAACCAGGAGACTCACTGGGAGAGTCTAACCCCTTTGTAGAAATGCAGTCGGTGTAAACTGGAGCCTCAACCGAGTGGGCCATCACCAGCAGATTGTTTAGTGTCATAACCAGGAGACTCACTGGGAGAGTCTAACCCCTTTGTAGAAATGCAGTCGGTGTAAACTGGAGCCCCAACCGAGTGGGCCATCACCAGCAGATTGTTTAGTGTCATAACCAGGAGACTCACTGGGAGAGTCTAACCCCTTTGTAGAAATGCAGTCGGTGTAAACTGGAGCCCCAACCGAGTGGGCCATCACCAGCAGATTGTTTAGTGTCATAATCAGGAGACTCACTGGGAGAGTCTAACCCCTTTGTAGAAATGCAGTCGGTGTAAACTGGAGCCTCAACCGAGTGGGCCATCACCAGCAGATTGTTTAGTGTCATAACCAGGAGGCTCACTGGGAGAGTCTAACCCCTTTGTAGAAATGCATTCGGTGTAAACTGGAGCCCCAACCGAGTGGGCCATCTGACGATTGGAGTTTCGAAGGATTGTGTACTTGTACTGTTGTGAGTCTAACCCCTTTGTAGAAATGCAGTCGGTGTAAACTGGAGCCCCAACCGAGTGGGCCATCTGACGATTGGAGTTTCGAAGGATTGTGTATTTGTACTGTTGTAATGTGAATGAGTTAGTGATTGCGATTAGTGAAGATTATCCTTGAAAAGTGTCAGTTGCACAGAAGGCCTCTCTTCTTCTCCACAAATTTCACGGCTTTTTGCTCAATTAGAAAAGTGAGAATTTCATTTGCAATAAATAAAACTGGTAGCGAGGCGTGGATATATTTACTTCAAATAAATGCAAATATTCATAACAAACATAATCACTTCTTCAGATTTTTTGGAGACTTGAACAGCCACGACCACTCCTCATCTCTGCACGTCACTCTCTGCTTGCTGCGTGCATTGACCGGTTGCTAGGAAGCTAATGCTACATCTATCTATCTATCTATCTATCTATCTATCTGCTTCTCTCTATCTATCAGTCTATCTCTCTCTTTATTTCAGTGTTTGTATATATCTATCTCATTTCGTTCATATCTATCTATCTATCTATCTATCTTATTCGATCCTAAATATGTTTTTATCTATCCATATCTACTCATCTATGTCTCAATCAATCTATATCTATCTATCTATATATCTATCTATCTATACTACCAGTTAAAAGTATTTGGCTGCTCAAAAAAAAATTAAAGAATAAAAATGCCTTCAAATGAATTCTTCGGTTTCGGTTTCCTTTGTTTAATGGCATGTCAACCTTTGTAGGTTATTCAATGCCAAAGCCATTCTCTTACAAGAACAGTACTGGTACTATTTAACCCATAGCTGGGAGGATAAGGGGGTTCATACTTTTCTTTGTTTAATGGCATATCAACCTTTGTAGGTTATTTAATGCCAAAGCTATTCTCCTAGAAGAACAGTAGTGGTACTATTTAACCCATAGCTGGGAGGATAAGGGGGTTCATACCTTTCCCAAGGGTATTTGCCCGAAAGTGAACGTAATAGTGCGACTGGAGTACGAACTCGCTTACTATGATTCCGCAGTCCATCGCTTTAAACATTCTTCAAAAGATATCTGCTTATACTAAAATCATAGCTGCTAAAAAAAAGACTTTTATTTACTATAACAAATAAAACAATTGTGGTACTTAACTTATTTCATAAAAAAAAGAATTTTAGGATGAGAAATAAAAGTTTTTGATGGTGACCAAATACTTTTGATTGATAGTGTATGTCTCAGTCGATGCATATCTATCTATCTATCTATGTCTCACTCAATCAATATCTATCTATCTATCTATCTCTCTGTCTATGCCTCAGTCAATCAATATCTATCTATCTATCTATCTATCTATGCTTAAATTAATCCATATCTATCTATCTATCTATGCCTCAGTCAATCAATATCTATCTATCTATCTATCTATCTATCTATCTATATCTATCTATCTATGCTTAAATTAATCCATATCTATCTATCTATCTATCTATCTATGCCTCAGTCAATCAATATCTATCTATCTATCTATCTATCTATCTATCTATGCTTAAATTAATCCATATCTATCTATCTATCTATCTATGCTTAAATTAATCCATATCTATCTATCTATCTATCTATCTATCTATCTATGCCTCAGTCAATCAATATCTATCTATCTATCTATCTATCTATATCTATCTATCTATGCTTAAATTAATCCATATCTATCTATCTATCTATCTATCTATGCCTCAGTCAATCAATATCTATCTATCTATCTATCTATGCCTCAGTCTATCAATATCTATTTATCTATCTATGTCTCAACTAATCCATATATATCTATATATATATTAGAGCTTTGTACTCAGTTATTCACGGGAGTATTCATTTGTGATGAATAAAACCTGTCGTTAGGCATGGTTATATTCAGTATAGATGAATGCAAACATTAATGATAAATATCTATCCTATATCTCTAACTAGAACAAACAATTCGCTCACAGCTGCATAATTTCAAATAACTTGTAATAATGACAATCCTTAGAAAGGGATTGAACTGTTCTATTTGACCCATAGATGAGACAGGTACTACCTCTCCGGGCCTTAGTGGTCCTGGGAATAATGGTTACGTTGTAGTACACCACATTCCCCAAAGTTCCAGAACTAGCGCCCCACCATCAGATGCAGTTTAGTGTCATAATAATAGATAGATAAATATATATATATATATATATATATATATATAGAGAGAGAGAGAGAGAGGAGGGAGAGAGAATAAACAAAAGATGTGCGTGTGGATGAAGAAAGAATAATAAGAATCTATTGCAAAGATTACCGTCGGCGTATTCGTAGCTCTATTGACCATATTTACCCAACCCCTCCGCTCGGCAGGATATGACACAAGGTCAATTTTTAAGCGGAGTTTAACAGGTTTAAATTCAGAGTTTTCCTTCTCCTAGACTAGTTACCTCACCAAGGCTGACGAACCTAGTCTGTCCTACTATTTACCCATAGCTGGAGGGAGAATAATTGGATCCATACCTTTCCCAAGGGCATTTGTGCAGACAGTCTCGTCCAGGATTTGAACTCGATTTGTCGTGGCCATTTCCTACGACGATAACTATTACACCACAGGCACCTCCGTAACTCTATTTACAGATATGGTTTTATTATTGACTCATCTTTCAGTAAATTGTTGTCGTGTCTACAGCGTTGGTGGAAAACAACGTTCGTAGATCTTCACTCTTCAGCATTAATCTATTTGCCGTTTTTTTTTGTTTTTTGTTTTTGTTTTTGTTTTTTGTTTTTTTGTTTTGTTTTTTTCACTTATTTCAGTTGGTCACGCGAGAAGACTCCGTCAATTTCAGTATTTCATATTTTCCTCAATAATTAGAAGGCGCGTATTTAACTGACATGTAATCTGGAGAATAACCTCGACCCATTAAGTATAATCACGGTGGCTTAGTTAAATATGTCCAAATGATTTGATAATTATTATAATTTGCATCTAAAATGATTTTAGCATGTTTTTCGGTCATGCAAATCAATTAAATACAGTATCACTCATTAATAAGAGGCGCCTCTGCCACCTTTAGATATAAACGAGTCACGTCAGTTTTGGTATGTACATGTCGACTTATAACAAAGAAAAAAATGTCATTGAGCATTAAAATCGAACATAAACTTTAATATGCTTATAATTAAGAAAAGAATTGTATTTAATTTTTGATTTTTACTGATTAAATTATATAATTCAATTATTAAAAATCAATCGATTTGTGGAACTCTTCACGGTTCTTAATGACAAAAAATGGAAACTCTTCAATTCTTCTTTCTCGTGAAATATTATGCAATCAAAATGTTTTTTTTAATACTAAATCATATATATATATATATATATATATATATATATATATATGAAAGTAAAAAAAGGATTGTAATCCGACAAAATATAGAAAAATTGATAACAAGGTAATCGAAGTAGAAGGAGAGATTTAACATAACATAAATTCTATACAGTATTCCTAATAAGTCAAATGACTTAATTTAAAACAACAAACGCTGATTCACCAATTAAACGGCCAACCTTTTCTTATTATACAAATTTTCCTATAGGTTTTTGCATTTTCCATTTTTAAACATCCATCGTTGACTTAACATCGCTAATATCACTCCTCATGGCCCTGATGATGGTTTAGTTGAACCGAAACGCTATCGTGTCAACTTCTCAATAAATCTCTCCTTCCACTTGGATTACCTTGTTATCAATTTATATATATATATCTTTCGATGGCTGTTTTATTCTCTTCTATAGAAGCCACTCTTATAGAGGAGCAGCAGTAGTTCCCCGATCGAACTAGCGATCCTGAGCGTAAAGTCGTCAAACTCACGTCCAGGAACCGTTTAGGTATTGAGTTTGGTCGTACATGGGTTTATTCAAATACCTTTACGTACATCATGCTGCTTCCCATGTGTACGTGAAAAAAAAAGGGGGGAGGGTAATTTTGTTTTAAGTTTTCTCAAGTTTTAACTTAGTTAAAGTCCAAGATTAACTTTGAACTCGATTTGTCGTGGCCATTTCCTACGACGATAACCATTACACCACAGGCACCTCCGTAACTCTATTTACAGATATGGTTTTATTATTGACTCATCTTTCAGTAAATTGTTGTCGTGTCTACAGCGTTGGTGGAAAACAACGTTCGATGTTTTTATCTATCCATATCTACTCATCTATGTCTCAATCAATCTATATCTATCTATCTATATATCTATCTATCTATACTACCAGTCAAAAGTATTTGGCTGCTCAAAAAAAAATTAAAGAATAAAAATGCCTTCAAATGAATTCTTCGGTTTCGGTTTCCTTTGTTTAATGGCATGTCAACCTTTGTAGGTTATTCAATGCCAAAGCCATTCTCTTACAAGAACAGTACTGGTACTATTTAACCCATAGCTGGCAGGATAAGGGGGTAGCACGGATATCCCTGACCCTCGAGAGAGGGTCAGGGATATCCGTGCTACCAGCGCGATATGATGATGATGATGATGATATATATATATATATATGATTTGTAAGTGAATAGTTTGTAGGTAATTTAACGGGTCAAAGTGAACCTGGGAGAACTCCCCATTCCCCAGAGCTCAGGGACTGTCACCTCATGATCAAATGGTATGGCGTCATATCTAGGACACTCGTTGACGGGGTCTTATTTTTATGAAAAAATGCAGTCGGCGTATTCAACAAAACCAGCCTGCTGGACTCCGTTTAAAATAGTTTTATTATTGGCTCATCTTTCAGTAAATTGTTGTCGTCTTATAGTTAGGTATTAACTATTACGAAACTCAACAGAGACTTATGATCAATTCCTACTGAAACAAATTATAGAAAAAGCAAGTAAACAAAAAAAAAAGCAAGTAAACAAAAAAAAAAAAAAAGCAAGTAAACAAATAACAGGAGGTTGAGTTGAAACACTTGTTTTTATGTATTATTTTTGCTCAGGAGCAATTGTTCATAAAAGATAGGCTGTGTGAATGTCAATTTTTCTGCGCGTACAATATGTATAAATTTTTTTTTAAGCTTATTGACATATCAATTCCTTGGGCTTAAAGTAAAAAAGTAAAGTTGGCGATCATAGTCGAGGGTGACCTGAAGGCTCCCTTTTCAATAGCTACTACACTGAAGTGTAAGGAAGGGCGCTACTCCTTTCCCTAGATTGCTCTACTTTACCCTTGATCCTTATCTTATAATGCTGAGGATTAAGAAAGGAGGCATCAAGTACCATTTTTGAGTCTTTCGTATGACTCGACCCGGGATTGAACCCCGGTCTCCTGGGCCATTGCCGAACACTCTAACCTCTAGGCCAATGAACCGATCTAAAAATGGTACTTGATGCCTCCTTGCTTAACACTCAGCATTGTAAGGTACGGATCAAGGGTAAAGTGGAGCAATCCAGGGAAAGGAGTAGCGCCCTTCCCGACACCTTGGTGTAGTAGCTATCGAAAAGGGAACCTTCGGGTCAACCTTGACTATGGTCGCCAACCATATTACTTTACCTTCGGGCATAAGACCGAGTTATTGTCATGAAATTTGGTAACTAATATTTTTGATTCGTCGTGGAGTAGCTAACTTCTTTCTTCTTCGACTGCTTGACTGCCACTGACTTATGAGAAATAGCTAGTGTTCAGCCCCCACCAGCTTTTGGTGACAAACTGACCGTATAGTTACTAGATCATCATCATCATCTTGTCGTGTCATCGGCCCGGATATCCCTGACCCTTTCTCGCCACCTCTCCCTATCGTTCATCGTTTCCAGCAGGTCCTCAGGGCTACACCCCGTATTCTCACAGAGCGGCTGTATGTAGGTTCGAGCTGGTCGCCCTGCTTTTGCTCGGCCATGTGAAGGGGTCCATAGTAGTACATCACTTATGAGCACGTCATAAACGTAACGAATCTTTAAATTTCTGGTGAAAGGCTCGTTACAAATTAATAAGTTTATTACTAAGATATTTGGAGTCAGCGTTTTTAAAAATATTTATCAATTTATCTTCGTGTTTCTATTATCGTCTTAATATTGCCCAATGTTTCTCTTTGATTCCTTCAATGATGGTTTAAAAAATGATAGATTGAGTGATTCCAATGGCATATCAACCCGTTTAGCGTTATTTTAAGCTTCGTGGTAACAGAATCGCATTGACTGTATATTTATATTTACACTTGTTCTTTAGAGTAAGTTTTTTTTGCACAAAACGAATACAAATAATTTTTAAACAGATCTTTTTTTGCGCACGGTCCAATTGAATACGATTAATTTTGAAAGAGATCTAATTTTGCACACGGTCGTTTCGAATACGAATAATTTTTAAACTGATCTATTTTAACACACGTACCCCTAGAATACGAATAATTTTGTAGCATATTTTTTTGCACACGGTCCTATCGAATAGGATTCATTTTGAAAGATATCTATTTTTACACAGGGTCCCCTAGAATACGAATAATTTTTAAACAGTCCTATCAAATACGAATAATTTTGTAACATATCTATTTTTGCACACGCTCCTATCGATTACGAATAATTTCTAAACAGATCTATTTTTGCACACGGTCCTATCGAATACGAATAATTTTCAAACAGATATTTTTTACCCATAGATGGGATACTAACAGATGCTACTGCTTCAGGTCAGAGTAGACCTGGAAGTAATGAAAATGAAGAAGTGTTATCTAGATTTCTAAAATAGGAGACTAATTGTTATATACTCGTGGTGAGGGACAAAACCACGACACTTAGCTATAAAATTATTACTCTCACTCTTTATTCTCGAAAGGGGTTGAAGCTTCTGTGATGTGTGAGGGAGATACAGAGAGAGAGACTGCTATATTGACCCATAACTTCTTCTATTGAACATATCACGCTGTGTTATCTTCAAGGCCTTACGTTTTCTCTTCCGACGAGACTTACTCGAATTGTTCGCACCAGGGGGCTGCTTGACCGGATGCGAACACGGTTCTCAATCTGCCAACTCGACTGAACGCTACAAGGTGGCATTGATAGACTGCCTCTCCGACCGAAACTCTCTCGTGCGCATGTGCATATGTTATTTCATAACGCCCACGATTTCCGTTCAACACATGACTGCTCCCGCTTATTTTCACGGGTGCGTCCTACGCGGAAAATATCTGATTGACGGCTTGGTCAAGAGTCAATATGCAATATAATCATCAGATGTAGTTTAGTGTCATATCCAAGATACTACAATTTCTAAGTAGGAATCTTACCCCCCACCAATTAACAGGGGATACAATTCTCATGGTTTAAGCCGCGCCAACAGGGAGATAAGGTCAAAAGTTCAGAATACTCACAGCATAATAATATATGCATTATTAAAGATATACCATGATTATTGGAAAAATTGTTTGGTTTGGTTTCTTTGTTTAATGGCATATCAACATTTATAGGTTATTTAATACCAAAGCCATTCTCCTAGAAGAATATTAGAGGTACTATTTAACCCATAGCTGGGAGGATAAGGGGGTTCATACCTTTCCCAAGGGTATTTGCCCGAAAGTGAACGTAATAGCGCGACTGGAGTACGAACTCGCTTACTACGATTCCGCAGTCCATCGCTTTAACCATTACACCACGAGGACACACACCCTGGAAAAATTGTGGGAAGTGTAGCACTTCCTGGCAGCTGAGTTGGGACACACTTCGGTCGGCTGTGTTGACTGATGCACGGATCAGGTTGGGTGTGTCTTGGTGCCGGTAGCAGTCGGTCGAAACCGTCTGACATGGATTCCGGAAAGCCGGTATTCATGTCACAGGCGCTAAAACCACCATCCTCGAGGCTTAGAGGATTTTCTTCCAGGCTCTAACCCTCCTCGTAGAGGCTGTGTTTATCGCGTGTCGCCTGAGGTGCCCCTTTTTAAGGGAATACCGACGGGGACCGAGGCGTTTTGGGGAATACCAGGCGTGTCTGGGATACGGTCCTGCGCCGGGACCCACCTTAATAAGGGCCTTGTGCCATATTCGCCCGTTTGATGGAACGTGCGACAAATATCTGTATTCATTATCATATGATACGCAATAAAATCTGCATGACATCCTCCGAAAAATCGATATCTTCCGAAAAGAGACCTCAGCTTGGGAATATAAGTATTTTTTTAAAAAGTGTCTCCGTTCAGTTAGTGACTCTTGCAAGAAAAAAAAAAGTTTACCTTCTTCCTTTTTTTTTATTTTTATTTATTTTTTATTTTTATTTTTTTTTAGACGCGTCGAGCCTTATCGAGGGCATTACTAGGCAAGAACCGAGGCCGACGCCTTTAGCAACCGAGGGGGAAAAACACTTGTTATGCCGGCAAGACTTTCTGTCCGTTTGAGTGGAGGTATAGTGATCGTATGCAAATGTGCCTTGTGCAGTTCTTTCTTCATCCACACGCACATCTTTTGTTTGTTCGTTTGTTTGTTTGTTTATTCTTTCTCTCTCTCTCTCTCTCTCTCTCTCTCTCTCTATCTATCTATCTATCTATCTTGCTCATTTGCTTTCTTTGTTTTTCTCTCTCACTTGTGGTGCATGGTATATATGTACTGAATCAATTGTGGCTTTTTTAGATGAGTCAATCGGATAGATGCACCCAATTCTCTAGGGTAGAATACAATCGTTCCTGCAACATGTTCAATTCTGTTCATAATTAAATATGTTTAATTGCCAACGGCATTAGAACATCTTGGAGATATCTAACACACATACACATACACACACACACACATATATATATACAGGAGGGTAGATAAAAAAGTTCTAAGTCTCGCCTAGATTTTACATTTGTCACACACACACACTTCTTAGCTTGGTAAAGGCCTCAGCTGCATAGAAATTGACAGATATCTGAATTATTTTTTCTAGTTTCATGTCACTTGGTAGTGTATTGCCATAACAAAAATATTCAGCTATGGTTCTTTTTCTTTATAAGGCTAAGAACATTCTGAACGAGCCTCGTATTTGAGAAAAATGAAAAAAAAAACATCCGATGATATGTGAATATGAAAAGATTTAAAAAAACAAGATACGCAGAAGGTGTATCTATCTTTATATGGATAAATGGGCTACCTTTGATGCACCACCCCTCCTGGCATTCGTGCCGGGTGCGGCCCAAGATCAAGATCAATGCCAGATTCGATTTGGTTGGTTGGCTGGTTGGTTGGCCGGTTGAGTTATATGGAATATCAACCTTTTTAGGTTATTTGATGTCAAATTCTTTTTCATACAAATAAATAGTTCTATTTCAAGCATAAGTACACAGTTTAATTGATAAAAACATTTCTATATCAAACTGTTCAGTTCAGCACAAGTACAAAATTTAGTTGTATTTGACCCATAGATAGGACCTTTTCAGGTGCTACCACTCCGGCCAGAGTGGACCTGGGAGCGATGGCAATAAAGGGGTACTCAGCATTCCCCAAAGCTCCAGCATTACTGAAACCTCACCATCAGATTGTTTAGTATTATATCCAGAACACTCGGTGTATTCTATAGCCCAAGCAGACTGGGCAAGCCAGATGCAAGGCTGAATGGCCTCCAGTTTCAGCTTGGCTACCTATCATTGATAGCACCGCATAGTACTGGACCAGCTGGTCTAGTTCAAGCTATGAGCATGCACACGTACCGGACTCACGTTGCATCTAGTGAGTCTGGGCACCTCGGGTGATGTAATGGTTAGCAAGCTAAACTGGTAAACCTACACGAGTGAGTTCGAGTCTCTATTGGGTACCCCATTCATTCGGCCTTGTGCCACATCGAAGCAAAGAGCTTCGTAAATTACAGCAAGCTAGACTAGCAAACCTACACGAGTGCGTTCGAGTCTCTATTGGGTACCCCATTCATTCGGCCTTGTGCCACATCGAAGTAAAGAGCTTCGTAAATTACAGCAAGCTAGACTAGCAAACCTACACGAGTTCGAGTCTCTATTGGGTACCCCATTCATTCGGCCTTGTGCCACATCGAAGTAAAGAGCTTCGTAAATTACAGCAAGCTAGACTAGCAAACCTACACGAGTGCGTTCGAGTCTCTATTGGGTACCCCATTCATTCGGCCTTGTGCCACATCGAAGTAAAGAGCTTCGTAAATTACTACATCCAGTGATTACAAGTCTAGCAGATTCACCTGGTTCACATCGCACCCTGTGAACCTATGACCAAAATAGTCCAGCAGGGCTCGAGTCTCGGCTCCTGCCCAAACTCCCCTTTCCCTAAAGCCAATTCTATAAAAAAAGACAACCTTCTGTCAAGTCGTGTCTGGTGGGAGGCAGAGACAGATAGGAAATTCACTATCAATGCACACTGCTTTCGACCACTTAGCAAACACTCCAGATCTAATTCAACCTGTGAGCGGACATATGCGCTGGATTCACATTGCACTTGATGAGTCTAAATC
This sequence comes from Sepioteuthis lessoniana, assembly GCA_963585895.1. Classification (NCBI taxonomy): domain Eukaryota; kingdom Metazoa; phylum Mollusca; class Cephalopoda; order Myopsida; family Loliginidae; genus Sepioteuthis; species Sepioteuthis lessoniana. The sequence goes on from OY757924.1 coordinate 17,302,638, forward strand.
CCAGCAGGGTCACCTGGCTCACAATTGCAGTCAGTGAGCTTATGACCAGCATAGTGCAGCAGGCCACGAGTTTCTACTACTGCCCGACCTCCCCCTTCCCTAAAACTCTCACTATAAAAAAGACTTTGTGTCAAGTCGTGAGGCAGAGACAAATATCGCCCACGTTTGACCTTTCGTTTTTGTTTTTCTTTTGTTTTCTTTTGCTTTTTTTAAAACCATCTTCAGGGCGATGACCTTTTATTTTTTTTTAAATTTTTGGAATGACACATCACATAAAAACATCACCCTGAAGATGGTGTAGAAAAAAAGGAAACCTAACGTTGGCTTTTTCTTCGAGCATGAATAAATACATTTGCACCGTATGTAGTTTTTTCATATTTACACACACACACACACACATATACATTCATGTATATATATATATATATATATACATTCATGTATATATATATATATATATATATATACGGTTGTAAAACAAAGAGTATAAGTTGTAGAAAATGTTAAGGGTAAAAACTCACGACTCAGAGTTTAACGGTAATGATTGTCTGGTGAGTTCATAACCGTGAAACGCTGTGTCATGAGATTTTTGCTGTCTTGCTTTGACAATTTCTACTTCTTTTATATTCTCTTTTTTTACAATTGAAAATATTTAGTATTTTTGAGTATGGTGCATTACAAATTAGAGGCGCTTTTTATGTAAAATCTTAACCATATATATATATATATATACTGGATTTTCTCGTTTAAACATGACTGATTAAATAAGACAACCAAATAATGCAATGACAAATATAAAAAGTAGGATTGGTTTGGTTTAGTTCAATGGCAGGTCGACCATTGTTGGTTATTTAATGCCAAATCCTGTTTTTACATGTATATTAAATATATGATTTGTAAACACATTTTTAGAGGCACTCAGTTAAATGACCAAACAGTTCTATTTCTAACAATTCATTTTAGCATGTTATTTGTTTGCGGTCAATTTGAATGTCAAACAGTTCTATTTGACCCATTAAGAGGACCCTATCAGGTGCTACCATTCCTGGCCAGATAGGACTCCGGAGCGATGGCATGAAGGAGTACCCCGCATTTTCCTAAACCTAAGCATTACTAGAGCCTTACCATCAGATGGTTTAGAATACTCGATGAGGGGTTGGGGGTCTTACACCTCTGCAGAGATCCAGTTGGTGTATTCTATAGACCCAATCGATGGTTTAGGATACTCGATGAGGAGTTGGGGGTCTTACACCTCTGCAGAGATGCAGTTGGGGTATTCTATAGACCCAGTCGACTGGGTTGTAAAATGTTGGAGGAAGAACGAAGAAGAAATGACTTTTACTAGAAATAAAAGTCATTAAGATTGTCATTTCATAACTCGCTCTCCAAAAACTGGCTCCACTTGGAGCCGAATGTTGGCTCCACTAGGGGCCGAAAGTACTTGGGAAGCATATGGCTTCCAAAATTAATTCCATCCAAAACAATACAACTACAAAAATATACAAATATGAACGTACATTGAACATAATTCTCTAACTTTTAGAAATGAAGTAGCCCTAGACTGGTTGACATGTCGTTAAGGTCAATCAATCTATATATATTTACACGAAGTATTATTGTTGAAGAATATACACAATATATTTTAGTTTGGTTTCTTTGTTTAATGGGCATATTGTACGATTGGTAAATACGGCTATTTGCGAAATGTACATGGGACGTTCATTCTATATATACATAACGTAGAACACATAAAGAACATAGGAATCTCGAAAACACGTAACGACTTCTTGTTCAGGTACGAAACCTTTTTATTAACTTTGAGTTAAAGGTTTCGACATAAGGAGGAGAGACACAATCTCGCTATGCCGTCTTATTCATTTGGCTCCTATCTCGTGCGGCACGCACGGCGCGCAAATTTGTCTCGCCTCGGCGAGCCCTAAAAGTCGACCGTCTTCGTCCAGTGTCTAGTCTCAACTCTTCTCACTTTCTCCAGATTCTCACCAACCTCCGCGCGCTTCCGGGTGAGTGACGTCAACTGCATCCTTTCACCCCCTTTCGTCTCGGACTATTGTGACATCTCTGAGTGGCACCTCCATCCGCCCGCGCGCGCCCGCGTCAACACCTGCCTCAATGTTGCACCTAACTAACCCATGTGCTGAGCCGAAAGGTTCTCAGCCTAACTAAACTCAACGGCATGAACCGAAATCCCTCGGCCATTACGTTACAATATCAACCTTTGTAGGTTATTTAATGCCAAAGCCGTTATTTATCCTACGCCCCACCAGCGTACGAATATGGCACAAGGCCGTTTTTAAGGTGGGTCCTATCGCAGGGCCGAAGCCCAACGCGGCAGGCAGTTCCAAAAATGCCTCGCACCCCGTCGGCATTCCCCTTTTCGGGGTGCCTCAGGCGCCGGGCGATAAACCCAACCCCTCCGAAGAGGGTTAAAAATGCCAAAGCCATTCTCCTAGAAGAACAGTAGTGGTACTATTTAACCCATAGCTGAGAAGATAAGGGGTTTCATACCTTTCCCAAGGGTATTTGCCCGAAAGTGAACGTAATGACTGGAGTACGAACTCTCTTACTACGATTCCGCCGTCCATCGCTTTAACCATTACACCACGAGGACACCCCAAATATATTTTGGGATTTCAATAAGTGACTTAAAGGTTTAATGTGAGATTTATCGATTTAAACATTTCTGTTTTTTCTTAATTCTAAGCAATAAGGCTATGTAATCATTTTAAGAAACAATCAGTAATTGTCATTAATACTATTTTTCTAATTAGGAGTGAATAGTTGTCTAATTAAGACAAATGAGTTGTCCATTTCTTAACTTTTGAAGTTAGGAAATTCTGTATGATTAGTTACGTCTTGTAGAAATTTTGTACGATTAGTTACGTCTTGTAGTAATTTTGTACAATGTTACGACTTGTAATTTTGTACGATTAGTTTCGTCTTGTATTTTGTACGATTAGTTACGTCTTGTAGTAATTTTGTACAACTAGTTACGTCCTGTAGAAATTTTGGACTATTAGTTACGTCTTAGAGTATTTCATACGATTAGTTACGTCTTGTAATTTCATAAGATTTGTTATGTCTTTTAGTAATTTATGTAATTAGTCATGTCGTGTAATAATTTTGTACGATAAGTTACGTCTTGTAATTTTGCAGGATTAGTTTCGTCTTTTAGTAATTATGTACAATCAGCCAAATCTTGTAATTTTATACGATTAGTTATGTCTTGTGGTAATATGACTTCCTGTTGATTATAATTTCATCCAATCGACTGACAGCATCTCCTGAAGAGGGATATATACCCCGAAAAGGGTGTATTCTGGTTATGATACTAAATTCCATCAGATGATAAATGTGGAATATCCCTATATTGCTATTACTCCCAGGTCCACTCTGAGTTGGGGGCTCCAATCTGTTAGGGCCTCATCAAAGGGTCTGTTAGCAAATTATTTGTATTAGATTGGAATACCCTCAAATTTTATGCACTTCTATTTTCGGTTATAGATGTGTTAGATATGATGGGGGAGTTTGGTTATGAATAATACCTAATAATATCTATTTTGAGCATATAATTTTCCTTTTGAAATCAATGAATACTCTGTCATGTTGGTAAGTTTGGTTTAGTTGGGTTGGGTTTTATGGCATATCAATCCTTGTAGGTTATTTAATGCCAAATTCTCTTTATATATATGTATATATGATAAAAATAAGTGGAAAAGTGGATAAACCAACACTGACAACGGACTCAGCAATTTTGATATTTTGTTCTTTGCTGAATCTGTTGTCTGTGTTTGGTTTATCCACTTTTCCACTTATTTTTATCATCTTGTCAGATTTACCGAAATCTACCATTTCTACATATATGTATTTATTATATATGATTTATTTCGTCTGGTTGTTGTGTTTTATGGCATATCAACCTTTGTAGGTCATTTAACGCCAAATCCATTTTTGTACAAATTAACAGTTCTATTTCAAACAATTCAGTTTAGTATGAATACCCAGTTTAATTGTCATAAACATTTCTATTTCAAGCTATTCAGTTTATTCAAACAGTTCTAATTCAAACAATTCAGTTTAGCATAAGTATGCAGTTTAGTTCTTTGTAACCCATAGATAGGGCCCTGTCAGGTGCTACCATTCCGGGCCAGAGTGGACCTGGGAGCAATGGCGATGGAGGGGCACTCCGCATTCCCCAAAGGTCCAGCATTACTAGAACTTCACCATCGGATTGTTTCGTGTCATCTCCTGGACACTTGTTAAAGGGGTCTTACCCTTCTGCAAAGGTGCAGTTGGTCTATTTTACAGCCCTTACCAACTGGGCAATATATGATTTGTGAACGAATAGTTTGTTGGTAACTTTCATAGACGAACCAGAACCGATTCGTTAAAGGTTTATTTATATGATTTGTTATTCAATAGTTTGTTGGTAATCTTATTTTATGGAGGTGCCCGTGGTGTAATGGTTATTGTCGCAGGAATTGGACACGGCGACACGAGTTCAAATCCTGGACTGATGGCATTTCACATAGCACTAATACCCTTGGGAAAGGTATGAATCCAATTATTCTCCCTCCAGCTATGGGTAAATAGGAGAACAGACTAGGTTCTTCAGCCTTGGTGAGGCAACTAGTCTAGGAGAAGGAAATTCAAACCTGTTAAACTCCGCTTAAAAAAATTGACCTTGTGTCATATCCTGTCCGAGCGGAGGGGTTGGGTAAATATGATCTAAATTTTAAATGAGTCAGAACTTATTTATTAGCACACAAATATTACTGTTACAGCACACAGATAATTCCAAATATTCTAATAGGACTAATTCTTTTTAAAATCAAAACTATTTATATCAGACAGAAATATTTGAAACCATTGAAGTGATTTTTTGTTTGTTTGTTTGTTTGGGTTTATGGCATATTAACCTTTGTAGGTTATTGAAATCCATTTTTGTACAAATAAATAATCCTTTTTCAAACACATCAGTTTAGCGTAAATACACAGTTTGATTTTCAAAAACATTTCTATTTCAAGCTATTCAGGTTAGTCAAACAGTACTCATTCAAACAATTCAGTTCAGCATAAATACAGTTCAAATGTCAAAAACAGTTTTATTTCAAACAATTTAGTTTAGTATCCAAAAACAGTTCCATTTTAAACAATTCGGTTGAGAACGTACGTACTTTCAATGTCAAAGCAATTCTATTTCAAGCAATTCAGTTTAGCATAAGTACGCAGTTTAGTTCTATTTGGTCCATAGATTGGACCCTATCAAGTGCTCCCACTCTGAATCAGAGTGGACATGGGAGTGATGGTGATGAACGGGTAACTCGCATTCCCTAAAGCTCTCGCATTACTGGAACCTCAACATCAGATCGTTTAGTGTCATACGCAGGACACTCCTGGGTGGGGTTACTCCTTTACAGAAATGCCGTCAGTGTATTCTACAGCCCCAGTCGACTTGGTAACGATTTAAATGGGTGCAAGCAAACGATTATTTGCACACAGTTAAATTGTTTCAAGCATCGCAATGTAACACAAACAATTTAGTTTTGGCACATAGTTAAAGAGTTTCAAGTATTGCTATTCAACACTAATAATTCAGCTCAACATTACTAATTCGTTAGCATACAGTTAAATGGTTAAAGTATTCTATTTCTAACAATTCAATTTAGCATAAGCCATTTGTTTGCACTCAGTTTAAATGTCGAACAATTCTATTTGACACATAGATTGGACCCTATCATGTGCTATCACTCTGAGTCAGAGAGGACCTGGGTGCAATGGCAATGAAGAGATACTCCACATTCCCCAAAGCTCCAGGAGAAAAGCCTCACAATCAGATTGTTTAATGTCATATCCAAGATACACGTTGGGGGAGTCTTAATCCTCTGTAGAGATGTAGTCGGTGTGTTCTACAGTCACAGCCAACGGAGCTTCGACAACCACAAATAACCATAGCCAGCACCCAAGAATACCAGTAAAACCAACTGTTATCAGTATCTAACGCTTGAAAACAGCCTAATTAACCTCAGCGGTATTTGTCGGCCGTCCCACCAACCGGACGAGTGTGGCACAAGGCCTCTTTAAGGTGGGTCCGACCGCAAGGCCGTAGCCAAGAAACGCCCTGCGGCTTCAAAAATGCCTCAGGCCACGTCGGCATTCGCCTAAAAAGGTGCACTTCAGGCGCCAGGCGATAAACCTAACCCCTCCAAGGAGGTTTAAAGCCTGGAGGGACGGCCCACTGAGAATCGAGATATGTCCAGTGACGAGACACACCCGACCAGATCCGTGCCGCTGACACCACGACCGGCCGAAATGTGTCCCATCAACTGAATTCAGCAAAGGAATATTTGAAATACTACAATGTGGACGCTCCCCCCACTCTCTCTCTCTCTATATATATATATATATATATATATATATATATATATACGGATGAACCTTCTCTTCTGCCTTATGAATTCAACCCGCGTATCTATCACCCAAGCTACGCACTCAGCTGACAGACTATGACTCTCCCATTCTCAGGGTTCATTCTTGTATTTCGATCAGTTCAAAATAAATATTGTTGTTATTACGTACTCTTCTGTATTCTTCACGTCGATGTTAAATGCTTGGAGATGTTGACACAAGCCCATCTATATACCCATCTCCACGGTAATAATAGTTAGGGCCCCAAATCAGTCACTCAGCGTCAAATCGTTTGTTTATCCTTAGAGAACAAACACTTCCAAGTTATATATATATATATATATATATATATATATATATATATATATATATATATATCAGGGTACATCGAATGCCCTGACATTAAAAATGTGGTCTGTCTCCAATTTTATTTTGTTTGTTATATAAAATAAATATCTATTTCCAAAAATAGAGTTATTTTGATATTGCCTTATACGACCACATTGTACTTCAATATTGATATTGCTTAACATAGAAATTTACATCAAAAATAATTTTTTCAGGATATAATTTTTGGCAAAAAAGGTATAATATCATGTTTTATTGTTTAGCTATATATCGATAAAATCTTTTTTGATATTTTATTGGTATAATAATATAATTTCAACTCTTCACACAAGTTCTTCTAAAAAATAATTACAGCTTTACCTGCTTGTAATAATGTATATAAATAAAAAATAATTTTAGAAGAATTTCATGTTTTTTATTACATTTAAAATTATAGAGCATCAATTATTCATGAATTTTGATACAGACTTATAAACTACATGCATTTATCTATCTAAAAAGTCATAAAACGAACCAATTACAAATTTCTATTTAGTTTTTCTTATATCCTCTTAAAAATGACAAAAAAAAAACATATACGGCATAATATAATAAACTTAAAATGACAAGGTGGCCATATATTAAAAGTAAACAAAATTCCACAATTTTTTTTTTTTGCATAAAAATCTTATTTATACAAATGGAATAAAACTATATTATGGACAAATTAATCCTTAGATATTTTTGAAAAAGTTGGGCATTTGATGTACCCTTATATATATAGATTATATTGAGTTCTTTGATTACAGGTCAATTGTTTGTTTAATCTTTTGTTTTGGAGGGGGGCTTGGGGGGAAGAGGGAATCTACGTTATATCATCGATGTCTTTTTCTTATTTCTAATCTTTTCAGTGGTGTTTTCGTTTGCTTTTTTTACTTTCAGGTTCGAGCTGCTCTGGCCAAGAAGGTAAGAGACCACATGGAAACAAGGAGCGTGACAACAAGATATACTCAAGGGTCACCCAGTACGAGACGAACGTCGCACGAGGACTACCATCTGGTGGCCTTGCGAACGGCCAGGGTTAGCCCCGGTACTCAGGACAATATGTCCCCACAGTGGGAGAGCGAGGATACTGGTTGTACGGACGTTAAAGAAAAATTAAATGGCCAGTATGCTTAATATTGTCCACCAAGGGACGGCCAGAATTTTTCTCTTTCTCTCTTTGTCTATCTATCTATCTATTTATCGATCTATCTATGTGTTTCATCTTCACTTTTTCTGGGGGGAGGGGGGTTCTTCATTGAATTTTTTTTTTAAATTTAAATAACACATATGAGATTTATTGATTTTAACATTTTTCTTTTATGTTTGGAATGTTACTTTGTTATATTTTGCTATTCATGTCCTAATCGATCTTTCTTTCCTCTTGTTTTATTAAAATTTAAACCTTCTCTCTCTCTCTCTCTCTCTCTCTCTATATATATATATATATATATATATATATATATATATATATATATATATATCCTAATCGATATATGTCCTAATCGATCTTTCTTTCCTCTTGTTTTATTTAAATTTTAACCTCTCTCTCTCTCTCTCTCTCTTTTTATATATATTTTTATATATATATATATATATATATATATATGTATATATATATATATATATATATATATCCTAATCGATATATATCCTAATCGATATATGTCCTAATCGATCTTTCTTTCCTCTTGTTTTATTCAAATTTTAACCTTCTCTCTCTCTCTCTCTCTCTCTCTCTCTCTCTCTCTATATATATATATATATATATATATATATATATATATATCCTAATCGATATATTTTAATCGATATATGTCCTAAACGATCTTTCTTTCCTCTTGTTTTATTTAAATTTTAACCTTCTCTCTCTCTCTTTATATATATATATATATATATATATATATATATATATATATATATGTGTGTGTGTGTGTGTGTGTGTGTGTGTGTGTGTGTGCCTTTTTCTTTCTCCATTCTTTATACTCTTGTTGTTCGTGTCATAATCTCTATCTCTCTCTCTCTTCTTTTTATTTAGGTTTTTACCTTTCTCTTTCTTTCTCTCTTCACACACTAACACACACACACACACACACACACACACACACACACACACACACACACACACATACATACATACATACATATATATATATATATATATATATATATATACATATAAGCATGAATGTATGTATGTGTGTATATAGGTATGTATGTGCATATGTATAAAGTGTATTGATTATTCCGTAGCCTGACGCATTGTCATTAGCTGAAATTTAATCTGAATTTTCCACTGTATAATGTTCGATTTCTGTGATTAATAATCCTCAGTAAATTAGCTATCGTATATAGTCGACTAATAAACGATCCCTAATTTTTCGCCTCAAAAAGACGTTTTTATTATATATTGGGTGTAAGGAACGACCCCTAACTTTTGGCTATACTAAGTAACAAAAACATATTTTCAACATCCATAGTCAAAGAGAAAATATTGAAACACTTATTTATACTTTCAAAATTTGTCAACGTTTTCCGTTGCTGAAGATAAGACGACAACAGTAATATACCAGTAAACAAAAGAGATACTGTTTACATTGTCGGCATATTTTCGTCAAATTTGGTTTTCAATTAATTGGGACCAAATGAATTAATTATTCTATTGTGATGGAATATAAGATTTGTGTATATCATGGAATAGTATAAACTAGTGTTCACAATCCTAGGCTAATATTTTAAAAACATTGACAGTCGTATCCAAAATTACGTCTAATTTCCGGTTTGTCTGACCTCACGTGTTTCCGTATAACCTAATGCCTAAACAAAGGCTTTTAATTAAGACAATAAAGTTTTTATGTAACTTTGTTTACTATTTATAATATTTATACATATATACACCGGTTTTATAAATTGTCGACAATGCTAAGTAAAACTTTTATCATTTAAACTTGTAGACTTCGTTTAGATATAGGCTTATACGGGAAACCTTTTGGAGGAAATTTAGAGCGGGGTGAGGCCACGAAACAAGGCAAGCTTCAAAATATATAACTCATGTAATAAACAACCCCCCTTTTTTAGGTGAAAAATTAGTCTTAAAAAGTCGTTCATAACAAGAGAATATACGGTATACTGACAAAGAAGGAGACTATGTTGTAAAAATAAATATTTGTTGTGTAAAATAAACACGTTTTTTCTTATCAGGCTGCAAATTAATGCATACCTACATGTGTGTGTGTT
>OY757924.1:17317669-17542669 GCA_963585895.1 Sepioteuthis lessoniana
CTCTTGAGAAAGAGTAGTGAATCCTCTTATCCAAACCAGCTTTACTTCTCGTAAAAATTGACCTTGTGCCACATCCTACTCGTGGCGGAAAAGTTGGGTAAATACAAACACCCTTATGAGAGTACCTTTTTGATGTAATGTCACTCTCTACATGTTCACCGTCCCTATTAACACATTATTGGAATCTCCTTCAGATGATAAAAAAACTGTTAATATTTCTATGGGGGTATCTTTAGAAAAGCAGAACTGATATTACGAAAACCCCTAGGGAAGGATTCCAATAATTGGTCTAGTGGGTAGAGTGTTTGTCAATGGTCCAGGAGACCTGGGTTCAATCCCAGGTCGCGTTACACTAAAGACTTTAAAAATTGTATTTGATTCCTCCTTGCTTAACACTCAGTAATATAAGGTACGTATCAAGGGTAAAGTGGAGCCTTCCCCTACACCTTGGTGTAGTAGCTATTGAAAAGGAAGCCTTCTGGTCGCCCTCAACTACGGTCGCCGAAAACTTTACTTATTGGGAATAGGTGGAGACTTTAAAGTATTTTATCATATATATATATCAAATATATGATTCCTAAAAATGTTTTGTAGATAACATTTTTAAATGAGCCTGAATTCATTTTTTTTCACACAGTTAAATGGTTTTTCTTATTTCTATCTAATACGAATAATTCTATTTACGATTAATCATTTACTTGCGCAGAGTTTAATGTTTTCAAGTATTTCTATGTATCACTCACAAGAAAATTAAACAGCAGTCGTTTGTTTACTCACAGTTAAATGTAAAAACAACTCTATTTCAAACAATTCAGTTTAGCATGAGGACTCAGTTTTTTGTTTACATATAGTTAAATATATATAAAAACAGTTCCATTTAAAATAACTCAATTTAGTGTAAGTACACAGTTTAAATGTTCTATTTAACCCATAGATAGGCCCCTATCGGGTGCTACCACTCCGGACCAGAGTGGACCTGGGAGCGATGGTAATAAAGGGATATTCTCCATTCCTCAAAGCTCCAGCATTACTGAAGCCTTACTATCAGATTGTTTGTCATATACAGGATATTCTGCTGCCACAGGACACTGGGCCACAGGACACTCGTTGGTGGGGGTCTTACTTCTCTGCAGAGATGCAGTCGACGTATTCTGCAGCCCCAGCCGACCAGGCCCCAAGACACTCGTTGGTAGGGGCCTTATTTCTCTGCAGAGATGCAGTCGGCGTATTCTGCGGCTCCAGCCGACTGGGCCACAGGACACTCGTTGGTGGAGGGCCTTAACCCTCTGCTGAGATGCAGTCGGTGTATTCTGCATATCGAGCTGACTAGGCCACATAATATCATGCAGAAACTCTCGTGGTAATGTGGAGGTTTTTTTGAACTATCGTTAAAATATAGTTACGAGAAATAAATTGTAACGTTGCACGCGATTTCTGACTCTATACGTTAAACTAATAATAGTAATTTATGTTTTTATGATCGTCAACATAATTAACGAATGCCGACATAATGGATTTCTTTGACTCTTTCTCTCTCTCTCTCACCACTCGTCCCTATCTTCGTAATCCCTCGAGACGTCACACACTGTCTGCACAGAGCTAATATATGTAAGTTGATGCTGGTCGGCAAGTACTGATGAGTCTATGCGTAGGAGTCCATAGGAAAATGTCGTGTATGAGTTCGTCCTTAATTCTACAACATGTCTTGCTTGATTTTATTGGATGATTCCTGAAATGGGAAGTAAAGTGTCCGTACAACTACTGTTTGGTCGACTTCTGCTTCCATGATCTATTCAAAGCAGCGCGCAATATCCTTAAGAAGTCCTCACTCTAGGTTTTACTCCAAGTGTTTTGTTAGAGTAAAAGTGGTGCAATCATACAGTAGTAGTGACACGGCTACAGTTTGGAAGAATTCCCGTTTTATCGGAGAGATCAGATTTCTATAGGGTCGATAAACTATCAGTAACATTCGTTTTGTTTCTTTTCTTTGTTTAATGGCATATCAACCGTTATAGGTTATTTAATACCAAAGCCATCCTTCTAGAACAGTAGTGGTACTATTTAACACATAGTTGGAGGGATAAGGGGGACCATACCTTTCCCAAGGGTATTGTAAGTAACAATCCATCCTTTACCTGTAAGAGTTTTGACATCACTTTTAGTAGATAAGATATTGCTACCGAGTTATGTGAAATGGTCTAATGATTTCAAAGGCTTGCCGTTTAATTGGGAAATGGCACCATCTTGAATAAAACACGGGAACACTGAGTTTGTTTAGAGACCAATGTCTCTTATTCTCTCTCTCTCTCTCTCTCTCTCTCTCTCTCTCTCTCTCTCTCTCTCTCTCAAATCCCATAATGCAATTGTAGAACAATTCACAGTGACTATCAACTCTTTAACTTCTCATATTCTGTTTCATTACACTTTCATGTCTCATCTCACGTGACATCCTATTGTCAGTAATGACGTAATATGCACTAAATGGATCTGTGGTCCTTTAACAGTAACATCTATTTCAAAATTTATCTCTCAAAGATAAAAATCTTCCACTGAACTTACCTTCATAGATGTAATATATCTATAATGGTTAATTAGATATGTGGGCGACCATGCTTTGTCATATTCTGCTTAGTCTTCCACAGAGTTCAGATCCTCACCGAGCTCTTTTTTTCCATTTTCAATTTCCACGGAATTTTGAATAATACTCTTCACTCATTCCATGGGAGTAGATCAAATCAAGCCTGGAAAATTCTTAAAAACTATAAAAATTTCTGGCAAACATCTTTTTTCTTCTTTTTTCTGTCATTTTTGATAAAACGTTACAGTGTTTTGAAGGTGACAGTTTTAATAATAAAAAAATTGATGATAAAATTTGTGCCTGCAAATTTATGATCGAAATTGTGGTGCGATCTTTAAAATGACTTTCTGGCTCAGTCAAATACTAATTTAAATCAAAATACCCCTATAGTTTCCAGAAATGTTCGGATTCTCCGCATGAAAGGTTTAGTAATATATTTTTATGACAATTTCAGAAATATATATATATATATATATATATATATATAATATATACAGAAAAAGTTTATATATATATATATATATATATATATATATATATATATTCTAAAACCAGGACCTACATGCTATCTCTTTAGGGTGTATATATATATATATATATATACAGAAAAAGTTTTATATATATATATATATATATATATATATATACAGAAAAAGTTATATATATATATATATATATATATATATATATATATTCTAAAACAAGGACCTACATGCTCTCTCTTTAGAGTGAATTCATTCAGCTTTGCCACAGCAATTTGGAACACATGCTAGGCTACGCAATCTCCAGATGTAATTGCCATTGCGACCTGGGATGTGTCAGATCTGACATAACAAAAAAAAAAAGGATTAAACACTTGGATAAGAGTGCGAGCACTAAAACATTGACAAAGTGTCCATCCAAGAAACTAAGGTAGCTATCCAATCAGGAAACAAAAAACTTCCATGATTTGGGTTTTATAATTTGACTCAGATTACTGGACCCTATTCCTTAACAAGTGATATGTCAGTGACTGCATAACTACCATATACTCAACTACTCTGTTGAGAAACGGCTCCACTACTAGGAGTCGGATCGTCAACATATAAATCTCAACCACTGACAGAGCCCAAGAAAATCCATTCCTTTTAAAGCTCAGCAATAAACATCCAAAGTTGGTTTGGCTGGTTGGTTTTTATGACACATCAACCTTTGTAGGTTATTTAACGCCAAATCCATTTTTATGCAAATAGTTCTATTTCAAACAATTCAGTTTAGCATGAGTACACTGTTTAATTGTCGAAAATATTTCTATTTCAAGCTATTCAGTTTATTCAAACAATTCTAATTCAGCTAATTCAGTTTAGTATAAGTACAGATTTTCTTTACACACAGTTAAATGTCAAAACAGTTCTATATTAAACAATTCGGTTTTGTGTAAGTAGAGTTTCAATGTCAAAAACAGTTCCATTTCAAACAACTCAGTTTAGTATTAGCACGCAGTTTAAATGTAAGTATAGTTTAATTGTCAAAAATATTTCTATTTCAAGCTACTCAGTTTAGTCAAACAGTTCTAATTCAAACAATTCAGTTTAGTATAAGTATGAAGTTAGTTCTATTTAACCCATAAATAGGGCCCTATCAGGTGCTATCATTCCAGGCTAGATTAGACCTGAGAGCAATGGCAATGAAGGGGTACTCCGCATTCCCCAAAGCTCCAGCACAACTGGAACCTGACCATCAGATTGTTTAGTGTCATATCTAGGACACTCATTGGGGCCTCTGCAGAGGTGCTGTCGGTGTATTCTACAGCCCTACCCGACTGGGCAACCTAAGTTGGGGAGAGTCCTCGGTGTGTATCAGCTAAAGTACTGGACTTCCGTCACGAAGTAAGTGAGTTCGAACTCCAGTCGTGCTATTAAGTTCACTTTCTAATACCCTTGAGAGAGGTATTGAAAGGTTTTTATTTAAATGAAGTAGAACTATTTGCACATTAGTATTTCTATTGCTTCTACTCAGTTAAATACTTTCAATTGTTATGTAACACTAATATCTCTATTGACTATTACCCATTATTTTGCAGTCAGTGAAGTGGTTACAAGTATTGCTATTTAACATTACTAATGCTATTCATTATTCATTCGTTTGCACACAGTTAAATGTTTCCAAATATGGCTATGCATCACAAACAATTCAATTAAACATCAGTCGTTTGTTTAAACTCAGTGAAATAATCAGTTTTGCGGTTAGAGTGTTCGCCAATGGCCCGGGAGACCTGGGTTCAATCCCAGGTTGAGTCATACCAAAGACTCAAAAAATGGTACTTGATGCCTCCTTACTTAACATTCAGCATTATAAGGTACGGATCAAGGGTAAAATGGATGGTTTGGTTTGGTTTCTTTGGTTAATGGCATATCAACCTTTGCAGGTTATTTAATGCCAAAGCCATTCTCTTAGAAGAACAGTGGTGGTACTATTTAACCCATAGCTGGGAGGATAAGGGGGTTCATACCTTTCCCAAGGGTATTTGTCCGAAAGTGAACGTAATAGCGCGACTGGAGTACGAATTCGCGTACTACGATTCCGCAGTCCATCGCTTTAATCATTACACCACGAGGACACCCCCTCGGGGTAAAGTGGAGCAATCCAGGGGAAAAGAGTAGCGCCCTCCCCTACACCCTGGTGTAGTAGCTATCGAAAAGGGAGCCTTCAGGTCACCCTCGACTATGGTCGCCAACTTTACTTACTTATTTTTATTTCAATTGTAATTCAATTTAACGTAAGTCATCTGCTTGAATGCAAAACAGTTCTATTTAACCTATAAATAGGACCCTATCAGATGCTACCACTCCTAGGCAGAGTGGATCTGGGACCAATGGCAACGAAGGGACACACCACATTCCACAAAGCACTAAGACTGGAGCCTCACCATCCGATTGTTTAGTGTCATATCCGAGATATTTGTTGGTGAGGTTTTACCTCTCTGCAGGGATGCCGTCGGTCCAGCCCCAGCCCCAGCCGTCTGAAATCAAAGCATTAACCAAAGTGAAGATCATACAAAACGGCGAAATGAACGCAACGACATTTCGCTTAACACCAGTAAACGCCTGAGCGATATCGACATTAAGAGAGCAGATTTTCTGACAAATGAAATTATCTCTACAGATGAATATCAGATGTTCGAGGCTACCGATCGTCTCAAGATAACTGACCTTACAGCCTTTTCAAAATGCTTAAGGCTGATGGAAACTTTGTTGGGAGTGTTAAATGATAAAGCAGACACCGTCAGCGAATGGTTCAATAGGCCTTAGTTATGTGTTTGGGTTCCTATAGAATGGTAAAATCTAACTTCAATCGGGAAACCCTTAAAGAATTCTTCAGTTACATAAGTTTTTGCCACACGCATTCTTACCACCACCGAACTGTTGGACCCTTTTATACCAACAGTTAGACACTTTTATAAAAGACCATAGGCCACTAGAAGTCCCAATCAAGAGAGAAATATGAAAAGCTGCCAAAACTTGGCAAACTGGACGTTCACCAAATCCAGACGATGTCAACAACGAAATCTTATGTCAGTTATGTCATATCACTATCAGGGGTTCCGATCATAAACTCTTTGTAGGGTAATGGCGAAAATACTGGACTTCGGCCTCGAAGTGAGTTCGAACTCCAGTCAGACTATTATGTTCACTTTCCAACTAATATCCTTGAGAAAGGTAATTGAACCCCCTAATCCAAACCAACATTACTTCTCGTAAAAATTAACCTTGTGCTACATCCTACCCGGGGCAGATAGGTTGGGTTAAGTACAAACACCCTTATAAGAGTAACTTTTTAATATAATGTCACCGTCCACATGTTCAACATCCCTATCAACACATTCTTGGAATCTCCGACAGATGATTAAAAAACTTACTATTTCTATGGGAGTATCTTTATTAGAAAAGGGTGTATGTAAGTGGTGTTACGAACCGACTTTCACTGGGACTGCGAAAACAGGCACGTCACGAGAATAATAAAAAAATATATATATATAATTGCGAGAATGTCCCAAGGTTCGATAAAAAAAAGGGTGAACTATGGGAAGGGAATTTCTCCAATCGAAGACTCTCGGTAAATCACAGCAGAATAAGCGACAAGCACTCACAAAACCAACACTACACAATTTGAAAATTTAACAAAATTTATTATAACATTAACAACTTAATTAGGGAAAAATAAGAATAAAAAAAAAGCTTTAAGAACAAAAGGGAATGGAAAACTATTGTTACTATGTATATATGAAGTCCGAGACGAATCTTAACTCAAACAGATTTGCAAGGTAGACACATGGAGGCAAAAGAAATACGAAACTCACTAAGGGTTTAGGACTTGTTAAATATCTTTTTTTTTCTTTCGTTCTTTTTCTTTTTTTTTTTCTTTCCTTTTTCTCGAAGAAGCTTGCCACAAGGAGTTAGTTTTATGCTGTCCTTTTTCTTAGTCACATTTCGGGTGTAGTGAAACAGAGCTCTGGGATGAGTGTGGACGCCTCGAAGTCAAAACCGCTACTACTATAGTCACTTTGCCAGTCAAAAACCAAAAGGGTCCTTCTTTGTCTCTTAGAGCCGAACATGTGGTTGATAAGGTCACCCAAAGTTCACTCCAAGAGTTCAAGGCTAGCTGAGATGGGTAAACAGTGGAAAGGGGTTGACTTGCAATTCCATTTCTTGTCGTCTTTTTTTCTCTTCCTCCTTTTAGCCTCGTGAGCTACCGAGCAAACCATTCTCCCTCCCAATTTTATTCTTCGTCTCGGAATAATACGGGCGAATGAAACACACCTTGTAATGTACATAAAAAATATATTTCTCCTATTTTCTACCCTACGTAACAGTGGTATGTATCTCATCATCAGATATGCGATAAGAGATGGAATATTCAGACTATGAGGATTTTGTAGATGAGA
This sequence comes from Sepioteuthis lessoniana, assembly GCA_963585895.1. Classification (NCBI taxonomy): domain Eukaryota; kingdom Metazoa; phylum Mollusca; class Cephalopoda; order Myopsida; family Loliginidae; genus Sepioteuthis; species Sepioteuthis lessoniana. The sequence goes on from OY757924.1 coordinate 17,325,172, forward strand.
AAAAGTCTTTTAAAAGACTGCTCTTCATATCACTACTGTTCTTGTACAAGGGTGGATTTAGCATTAACTAACCCGTGAACGTTGATATGCCATTAAACAAAGAAACCAAGCCATTATTATAATTTCATTTCTAGTTTGACTCCACCATAATAAAACTACTTTGGAGATTAATCATTTTTACTAGTACCACTACTGTTCTTCTACAAGGATGCCTTTGGTATTAAATAACCCACGAATGTTGATATGCCATTAAACAAAGAAACCAAGCCATTATTATAATTTCATTACTCGTTTGACTCCACCATAATAAAACTGCTTTGGAGATTAATCATTTTTACTAGTACCACTACTGTTCTTCTACAAGGATGCCTTTGGTATTAAATAACCCACGAATGTTGATATGTCATTAAGCAAAGAAACCAAACTAAACCATCTGTCCACAGAAACACTGCACTGCATCTATGACAAAACTGACCATTTCACATGACCATAACAGAGTGTCTTCAACTGAGGACGAAGCTATGCCGACGTTGAGTGAGTTCAGCACATGCTTACATCAATGATTATATACCAGCCCAGCGATTTCTTCAAAATGGACCAAGATATGTTCTAGGTCTTTAACCTTATTAAAAGAACAAAGATCTTAAATGTACGACACCAAACTGGTCGTTATGAGGGTGTGAAGCGACTTGACAGTCACTACTGGCAGATACCAAAGTAACAGTTCGCATCTAGACTGTCTATTCCGCTGAATATAGGACGACAATTAGTTCTCCACAAGAAGACTATCTTTCTCCAGAGCTCTTCACGGGCTAACTTATAGCTGTCCGATTATCTGTAAGAAGTGCTCAACATGACCAATTCCCCCGATTAGATATGCTACTATAGATAGAATATGCAGATGATATGAACTTCATAGTTGGAGACAAGAAGTTACTTAAAAACTGCTCCCCGTGGCCACAGAAACTCTGAGTGACGTGAACCTATTCACGAACCAGGAAAACACAGAGTTCACCCATGTGTATCTTTCAGATATAAATAACGTTGGAGAAAACGAGACATCCCTAAGGAAAAATGAAAATTTAAATGAGAAAGATTCTAGGATTAATGTTCTGCAGCTCGTCTGACATAGCGGCACATTGTGTAATAGGAAACAATGCTTTCTGGCATTTCTGAAGATATCGATCCGTGGATCAAAGATTCCTCTAACAAAGAGACTGTGGGTCTTTGATGATCCACATTTGAAGCAGCTGCGCAGCTCCAAAAGCAGCTATAAATAAGCTCAAGGCATGTTACCCAAACTTCTGAGAATTATCACTGAACAGCAATGGTCAAATAGTCTAAACTCCAACAAGACTCTATATAAGATGCGCAACACCATTTTACTATCAACAAAAATGGCGCAACTAAGATTGTTCATATTTACTCATGTGCAACGGATACCCAAAGAAACACCTACACACAAATCCCAGTTATAAAGGCCTTTATAGGGTCTATCAACTACTGGGCAAGCAGGGACCGCCACTGCACGAACTCGTTTGATAAGCTGCTGGAGGAAATGTAGGACTGGGAGCCCTAAGATCTGGCAAGTAGCTGAGGGAACTAAGGACGCTCACAAAGGAAAAACAGAGTGAATTCAAATAAAGAAGGACTGAGTATTTATTGTTGGATGCTTCATATTTCGACAGCGGCAGAATGTAGTAAAATACACACATTTAAAAAACATCCATAATCAAAATTTTCTTTGAATTGCTAATATTTTGTCGCCTATGTTGATTTCTTGTATGAATGTCTGCTACACAAGAATAATTCCATTCTTATAAACAAAATTCATGTCAAAATGTGTATATTTATTTATTTATTTTTTTATTTTTTTTTTTTTTTTTGCTTGATACTGCTGTGTGCTATTTATTCCCTTGTTTGAGATGTATTTTTTGTGTTTGTTTTTATGGCATATCAACCATTGTAGGTTATTTAATGCCAAATCCATTCTTATACAAATTAACAGTTCCATTTCAAACTATTCCATTTACCATTAGTACACAATTTAATGGTCTAAAACATTTATATTCCTAGCTATTCAGTTTAGTCAAACAGTTCTATTTCAAATAATTCAGTTTAGCATAAGTGCAGTTTCAATGTCAAAAACAGTTCTATTTCAAACAATTCAGTTTAGCGTACAAAAACAGTTTCATTCAGTTTAGCACAAGCACGTAGTTTAAATATCAAAACAGTTCTATTTCAAGCAATTCCGTTTAGCATTAGTAACGCAGTTTAGATGTCAAAATAGATCTATTTCGAACAATTCAGTTTAACATAAGTACCCAGTTTACTTCTATTTGACACATGGCTAGGACCCTATCGGCTACTACCACTTACCTAAGTTCACTTGTGGAAGGTGTTTCTATTATTATTGATCGAGAACTAATACGGGCATCATCAATAACCAAATAAAGCCGTTCTATTTATAATATCTCCAGAAAGGCTGTATGTATATATGCGTGTTATGATATGCTCAATTGATGGATTGATCTTAACGGTACGCTAATCCCTCAAGGGTTATCTTATGCTTAGAGGTTAGGGAATTATGTTCACTGTACGTTCATATTTACGTTATTTATGAAGTTGTTTCTTAAAAGTTTTTTGGGGGCTTGTACACAGTAATATATCAAATATTCCTGTCTAATACAAATAATTTTGAGGTACCCGTGGTGTAATGGTTATCGTCGTAGGAAATGGAAACGACGACACGAGTTCAAATCCTGACCGAGACTGATTGCATTTCACATACCTCTAATACCCTTGGGAAAGGTATGAATCCAATTATTCTCCCTCCAGTTATGGTTAAATAATAGGGCAGACTGGTTCTTCAGCCTTGGCGAGGCAACTAGTCTAGAAGGAAAAATCTGAATTCAAACCTGTTAAACTCTGCTTAAAAATTGACCTTGTGTCATATCCTGCCCGAGCGGAGGGGTTGGGTAAATATGAATCCAAATAATTTGCGTACAGTTACTTGATTTCAAGTATTCTTGTCTAATGCTATTAATTTTCGGGAGTCAATTACGTGTTCTTTTGTTAATAATAGTCGTTTAATTTGTTTCAAGTAACTAATAAGTAAAAATGAAAGCTTCAAGTAACTATTTTTTGAGTATTTTTTAAGTAGATTTGGTTTGATTTGATTTTATTGCATATCAACCATTGTAGGTTATTTAATACCAAATCCTCTTTATACATATATATTAAATATATATGATTTGGTTTGGTTGAGTTTTATGGCATATCAACCATTGTAGGTTATTTAATGCCATACCCTTTTATACATATATATTAAATATATATGATTTAGTTTGGTTTGCTTTTATGGCATATCAACAATTGTAGGTTATTTAATACCAAATCCTCTTTATACATATATATTAGATATATATGATTTGGTTTGGTTGAGTTTTATGGCATATCAACCATTGTAGGTTATTTAATGCCAAACCCTCTTTATACATATATATTAAATATATATGATTTAGTTTGGTTTGCTTTTATGGCATATCAACAATTGTAGGTTATTTAATACCGAATCCTCTTTATACATATATATTAGATATATATGATTTGGTTTGGTTGAGTTTTATGGCATATCAACCATTGTAGGTTATTTAATGCCAAGTCCTCTTTATACATATCAATTAAATATATGATTTCGTAACACATTTTGTAGATAACATTTTTAAACGAGCCTGAGCTCATTTTTTTCATCCAGTTAAATAGTTTCACTTATTCATTACAATTACGAATAATTCTATTTACTATCAATTATTTGTTTGCACACAGTTAAATGTTTTCAAGAATTGCTATGTATCACTAACAGTTCAGATAGATATCAGTCATTTGTTTACATACAGTTAAATGCTCAAACAGTTCTATTTCCTTTTTTAAGAGTTTTACATCTCTAAGCCCAACCGACAGGATTATACGCCATGATGGGAGATTATATGAAGACGGATAGATTTATTTATTATTCAATCTGGCTGATTACAATAACGGTCGATCCCTTGTGACGGCCCATCTAAGTACTGACCCGGTTCATTTCTTCTTAACATTGGTATTTAGCAGCACATAAGACAGAGGACGAATATAGTAGTGGCTGATCACTTGTGATGGCCCACCTAAGTACTGACCCGGTTCATTTCTTCTTAACTTTGGTATTTAGCAGCACATAAGACAGAGGACGAATACAGTAGCGGCTGATCCCTTGTGATGGCCCACCCAAGTACTGACCCGGTTCATTTCTTCTTAACTTTGGTATTTAGCAGCACATAAGACAGAGGACAAATGTAGTAGCGGCTGATCCCTTGTGGTGGCCCAACCAAATACTGACCCGGTTCATTTCTTCTTAACTTTGGTATTTAGCAGCACATAAGACAGATGATGAATAGAGTAGCGGCTGATCCCTTGTGATGGCCCACTTAAGTACTGACCCGGTTCATTTCTTCTTAACTTTGGTATTTAGCAGCACATAAGACAGAGGACGAATATTGTAGCGGCTGATCCCTTGTGATGGCCCACTTAAGTACTGACCCGGTTCATTTCTTCTTAACATTGGTATTTAGCAGCACATAAGACAGAGGACGAATACAGTAGCGGCTGATCCCTTATGATGGCCCACCCAAGTACTGACCCGGTTCATTTCTTCTTAACTTTGGTATTTAGCAGCACATAAGACGGAGGACGAATATAGTAGTGGCTGATCACTTGTGATGGCCCACCTAAGTACTGACCCGGTTCATTTCTTCTTAACTTTGGTATTTAGCAGCACATAAGACAGAGGACGAATACAGTAGCGGCTTATCCCTTGTGATGGCCCACCTAAGTACTGACACGGTTCATTTCTTCTTAACTTTGGTATTTAGCAGCACATAAGACGGAGGACGAATACAGTAGCGGCTTATCCCTTGTGATGGCCTACCTAAGTACTGACCCGGTTCATTTCTTCTTAACTTTGGTATTTAGCAGCACATAAGACGGAGGACGAATATAGTAGCGGCTGATCCCTTATGATGGCCCACCCAAGATCTGACCCGGTTCATTTCTTCTTAACTTTGGTATTTAGCAGCACATAAGCCTGATGATGAATACAATAGCGGTTGATCCCTTTTGATGGCCCACCCAAGTACTGACCCGGTTCATTTCTTCTTAACTTTGGTATTTAGCAGCACATAAGACAGATGATGTATACAGTAGCGGCTGATCCCTTGTGATGGCCCACCTAAGTACTGACCCGGTTCATTTCTTCTTAACTTTGGTATTTAGCAGCACATAAGACGGAGGACGAATATAGTAGCGGCTGATCCCTTATGATGGCCCACCCAAGATCTGACCCGGTTCATTTCTTCTTAACTTTGGTATTTAGCAGCACATAAGACAGAGGACGAATACAGTAGCGGCTGATCCCTTTTGATGGCCTACCTAAGTACTGACCCGGTTCATTTCTTCTTAACTTTGGTATTTAGCAGCACATAAGCCTGATGATGAATACAATAGCGGTTGATCCCTTTTGATGGCCCACCCAAGTACTGACCCGGTTCATTTCTTCTTAACTTTGGTATTTAGCAGCACATAAGACAGATGATGTATACAGTAGCGGCTGATCCCTTGTGATGGCCCACCTAAGTACTGACCCGGTTCATTTCTTCTTAACTTTGGTATTTAGCAGCACATAAGACAGATGATGAATACAGTAGTGCTGATCCCTTGTGATGGCCCACCTAAGTACTGACCAGATTCATTGTCACTTAATTTCGGTATCTTGCAGCAACGGACTCTTTCAACGTGACTTAAATATACTTGTTTGAATGTTGCATCACCAAATTATGGATATATGAATTCCCCTTTTGTTGAGTATACGTCAATTCCTGTCCGAGTCTCTACGTTTTATGTTAGTCATTTATCTAATCTCAATATGGTCCCATCAGGAGTACCGAATTACATTTTCTAAAAAACATTTTTTTTTATTTTAATTCATTAAAAGTATTTCAGTTGCCATAGTATATTGCATGCGCAAGAACATGACTGTATATATTTTTGTGTCTAAACAAATAGGGAAGTAGTTCTGTGTATAAAATACGAGGAAGAGTCAAAAGGTAATGCCTTTTTCTTTAGTACGGGAATAATTACCGACATTGGAACGTGTATCATACATCAAAATGAAGCTGGTTCTCTATGGATCACATCCCTAATCTTTAACATAGTCACATTTTCTCTCAATAGCAACGATCCGTCTTTGTATGAGAGCATAAAATTCTATTGACTGTTCTTTGATCCGTTTCATCACTGCAGTTTTCCTTTCCTCGTCACTGGCATAATGTTGGTCTCTTAAACCATTTTCATGGGGCCAAAGAGATAGTAGTCTGAATGCGCTAAATCTGGTGAATATGAAGGATGCGGTAAAGTTGTCTACCTGAATGAGACGATCATCTCTCTTGTTCTGATGCTTGTGTGTGGTCGAGCATTATTATGCCGAAGGAGGACATTATCGACTGGCCTGATTTAGCGCCTTCAGACTACCATCTCTTCGGTCCCATGAAAAATGGTTTAAGAGACCAACATTATGCCAGTGACGAGGAAAGGAAAACTGCAGTGAAGTGGCTCAAAGAACAGTCAATAGAATTTTACATGGTTGGTACACATGTTCTCATTCAAAGGTGTAACATTGGTATTAAGAGAAATAGTGACTGTGTTGAGAAGAAGGGATGTGATTCCCACAGGACCAGCTTTATTTTGATGTAATTATTCCTGTATGAAAAAAGGGGCATTACTTTTTGACTCACCCTCGTATTTACCATGTACACTTTTAAGATTAGTCATGGATTTACCACCTGATCAAATTCTGGAGGTGCTTGCAGCGTAACGGTTATCATCGTATAAAGTGGACTCGGCTACCCAAATTCGTGTCTTGAATGAGGCTGTTTGCATTTCACATAGCGCTTATATCCTTGGAAAAGATATGAATCCAACAATTATAATCAACGGGTAAATTATAGGGCTGACTATGTTCTATAAATCTGTGTATGGCAACCAGTCTACGAGAAGGAAAACTCTGAACGCAAACCAGTTGTAGACCTGGAGAGGCATGGGTTCCGCCACGTTATTTCTGCCCCAAGACATGCTGCATAAGTAACGCCTCCTTGACCAAATTAGTTTACGGGATAAGTCTATTTTAAGTTCCGTCTGATCGGTCGTAAGTCGATTCAGTCGCAACTTGGACTGTTATATATGCCATATACAGCCACTGTACAGTCAAAATCTAACTTGGGTTTGTCCTTTTATTTACCCTCTTCTGTGAGAACAAATTTGAATGATTTTTGAATGAATAGCTTTTGCTTGTAGTTGTTCTCACGATATATATATATATATATATATATATATATATGTGTGTGTGCGTGTGTATGTGTGTGTGTGTGTGTGTGTGGTTAGGCAGGAGTCGTTCGTTCAAGCATGTTTTATTAAATGATAAAGACAAATTTTGTCTGTATTATTCATTTAAGATCTTTTCAAGTTTTCTGATAAATGTCTTAGTTCCAGATTGGAATTGGAAGATGAATTTCCCAAAATTGTCCCCAACGCTTTCGGGCCCTTCACAGGCCATCATTAGGGGTTGCTTGCTTGTGTAAGGTGTGTTTGTATTTTTTTAAAAGACTTTTGAAGGTTTTTTAATGTTTATACCATAACGAAAATATGGGAACGCGGAGTTGGATAAATCTGGGTAACTGATGTATTTAAAAAGGGAACGCTATTTAAAAAGGAACGCTATCAACGGAAATAGAATACTATCAGAATACGGAATACGGGGAAAAAAAACAAAAAAACTAAAAGCATTTCAAAACATTATCGCTATTTTCAAAATTTTCAAAACTTTTCAAACTCTTTTTAAACAAGCAAGCAACCCCTGATGATGGCCCATGGAGGGTCCGATTGCGCTGGGGACAATTTTGGCAAATTTATCTACCAATTCCAACCTGAAACTAAGACACTTATCAGAAAACTTGAAAGGATCTTGAATAAATTATACAAACAAAAATTGTCTTTATTATATAATGAAACACACACACACACACATATATATTTATATATATATATATATACGTGTGTGTGTGTGTGTGTGTGTGTGTGTGTGTGTGTGTGTGTGTGATCACAAATTTTAACATCATGTGTAGGAACAACTCAAAATTCTTTTTTAAATGTTTATGTGTATTTTTTTGTTTTGTTTTTTGTTTGTTTTCTTTTTCTTTTTCTTTTTGCTTCTGATAGGGAAATGCCATTTACTTAGAAAAAGAAAGAAAGCTTTTAAACACTAAATATAAATTTCCAATTTTGACACATGCTGTCAAAATTTGAGATTATTTAAACGAAAATTAGTCACTTTATTAAATCACGAAATTATATCAATTCTTTTTTTTTCATATCTTAAAATATGTCATTTTCATAAAACACCTTGTATGTATCTAACTCTCTGTGTGTGTGTGTGTGTGTCTGTGTGTGTGTGTGTGACGTCTAATTTATAAGTATCTAGATTGACTCTTTAAATCTAGAATCTAAAAACTAAAAATTGTTTGAAGATGTGTTCCCTCAAGAGCATGTTACATAACAAAGTAATGATGTCTAATAGTCTCGATGAGTAAGTGCCGATACCTGATTCTTTTTAATCGGCAGTTATAAGAGAGAGGAGGGGATTGCGAAACACAAGATTGTCAAAGTTCAGCACTCACTGTATCCGCTGTATAGCAGGCATAGTTTTTTTTTTTCTTCTTCGTTATGTATGTATGTTTGTTCAGGCATTCTCTTTCAAGGCAATTCCTATTTCACATATGTTGTAAATCTCTTTCGATAAATATTCCCACGTCTTTTACTAAATCCTCCAATAAGTCGATAAACGGCTCCATGAGAGCAGCATCCCCGTTGGCACGTCCTGCTGCACGAAATCACTCTCTCTCTCTTTCTCTCTCTCTCTCTCTCTCTCTCTCTCTCTCACTTTGTTTTTCTGTCTTTGTTTCTCTGTTTTTGTCTGTCTGTCTCTGCTCTCTTTCGCTCTCTCTTTGTTTCCCTCTGTCTGCCTGTCTCTCTCTCTCTCTCTCTCCATGTCTTTGTTTCTCTGTTTCTCCATGTCTTTGTTTAAATAGAACTAACGGATTACTATGCTAAACTGAACTGTCTGACTAAACTAAATAGTTTAAAATAGAAATGTTTTTGACAATTAAAACGTACTAACGTTTAAACTGCATGCTTATGCTAAACTGAATTATTTGAAATGGAACTGTTTTTTGACATTGAAAGTGTACTTACACTAAACTGAATTGTTTAATATAGAACTGTTTTGACATTTAACTGTGTGTAAACAAAATCTGTACTCATACAAAACTGAATAAGTCGAATTAGAACTGCTTGACTAAACTGAATAGCTTGAAATAGAAATGTTTTTCACTATTAAACTGTACTTACATTTAAACTGCGTGCTTATGCTTAACTGAATTCTTTGAAATAGAATTGATTATTTACATAAAAATGGATTTGGCGTTAAATAACCTACAAAGGTTGATATGCCATAAAACCCAACCAACCAACCGACCAACCATCAAACGATATTTTATTATTATAGTGGCCACTGCTAAGAAGTCAGGCTTTTTTTTATACCGGCAAGCATTTAATATTTCAAATCTCGGATTTAGCAATTCTCTGGGGTTTTTATAAGAAGCTATAGCTAACTTTTCCTCCATACATAGGAGACAATATCTATCACCAGACATATATTTTCGACATTTTTTATTATTTCCCATTTTAATATAGAATCTATTCCTTGTTTCTTTTTTATTTCCAACACATAGTTAGATAAACTAGTCCTATGCCCGAATATATCGTGTGCGAAACTACTTCTATCTTTTTTCAATGCTCCTTGGGTAGAGCCCATTATTATTATTATTATTATTATTATTATTATTATACCGGCTCATTGGCCTTGTGGGTAGAGTGTTCGCCAATGGTCCGGGAGACCTAGGTTCAATCCCAGGTCGCGTCATACCAAAGACTTTTAAAATGGTACATGATACCTCTCTGCTTAACACTCAGTAATACAAGACACGTATAAAGGGTAAAGTGGAGCAATCCAGAGAAAGAAGTAGCGCCCTCCCCTACACCGTGATGTAGTAACTCTTGAAAAGGGAGCTTTCTGGTTGCCCTCGACTACGGTCGCCAACTCTACTTTTTTGTTATTATTATTATTTACTCCTTTTCGAGTTTTTCCCACCAGCGTTAACCGATGGTTTCTTACTGGAGTTTAAACGACAGCAATTCTCCTCAACAGGACTCTTTTCAGTATTCTGGCCGATCTCAACCATTCTGAAGTTTGGATAAGCTTCTTATTTCCAAGTCTTCCAGTCCTTCTACTAGTCCTTTGGTGACTGTACCAAGACCTTCAATTATAATTGGTATCACCCTCACTTTCAGATTCCACAGTTTGTTTTTTTTTTTCAATTCATTAGCAAGGTCAAGCTCTCTTTTCAGCTTCCTTCAATTCTACTTTATGGTCATCAGGGACTGCACAGTCCACAGTTCAGTAAGTTCTCTTTTTCTTATTGATTATAACTTAGTCTGGTCGGGAGATTGTCAGTTTGGCTGCGTGCGGGCTGAGACGAACGCAATATACCATCCTCACGAGCACACCCTAGGTGGGTGGTATAAAACGTCTCGTCATACTCACTAGATCTCAATGAGCCATCCACCCAGGCAGTACCTGCTTTGAAGGGCGGGAGTTCATATATATGCCCATCACTACATACACATATACTAAGCAAATACATATATATATATATATATATATATATTTGCTCACCATGACATACATATACATACACAAATGCTATGCCTATACACATATATATATATATATATATATATACACAACAACACTTACATATACATACTCATATTCTACGTCTTTACACATACATATATATATATATGCTGACCACTTCATATATATATATATACACATATGCTGCGCTGACACACACAAACACACACACACACACACTCATATATATATATATATTCATCATACAACGTGTGAAAGCACATGCGATACCCTGTCCTCATCAGCCGCCAACCAGGGTGATAACACAGTTTCGGTATATATATATATATATATATATACTAACTTCCACATACATATACATGAACATATTCTACGACTATACACTCACATAAGTATGCTCACTATCACATACATATACATTCACATATGCAACGCCAATATATATATATATATATACTCATCAACAATATATACTCATCAACACATACAATACATAATCATATTTCACGCCTATACAAATATATATATATATATATATATATATATATATACTTATCATTGCATACACATATGCGACGGCTATATATATATATATATATATATGCTCATCAACACATATATATTCATACACATATATATTCATACACATATGTGATGCCTATACACATACGTACATATATGCTCACTACCACTCAGAGGTGCCCGTAGTGTAATGGTTATCGTCGTAGGAAATGGACACGGCAACACGAGTTCAAATCCTAGACGAGACTGATTGCATTTCACATAGCACTAATACCCTTGGGGAAGGTATGAATCCAATTATTCTCCCTCCAGCAATGGGTAAATAGTAGGACAGAATAGGTTCTTCAGCCTTGGTTAGGAGAAGGAAAACTCTGAATTCAAACCTGTTAAACTCCGCTTAAAAATTGACCTTGTGTCATATCCTGTCCGAGCGAAGGGGTTGGTAAATATGACCACTCAGAGTACATACATATATGTTACGCTTATACACACCAACACACATATATATATATGCTCATCACATACACCGATGCTACGCTGAATCACATACATATATGAATATATATGTTATATATACGTATGCACACCACCACATATGCTACGCCTATACGACTTAACACGTACATATATATATATATTCTTACCACCACAATACGTATACATATGCTATGCTTATATACACACATACACGTATATATATATATACTCACCACCACATACATATACATAAACATATGTTACACCTACACATACATACTCATTTACACAAGATAGAAACCACACGCAATAGTATTATAATACCTCTGTGCTTCAAGTACCAAAAGAGCTTATTATGTCCCTATATGTTTTTGTTAGAAGGTATAATTTTATGTCCCTTTGGTTCTTCCATTGTTTTGATAGTCAGTATTAGTTTTGGAGGTTCAAGTTGTTCTTTGAATAAATGACATAGCTGAAATTGTCTTTGCGTGCCACATAACCAAACCACTCCAATCTTGATAATGTCAGTAATTTTTTAGTATTTGGTTAGAGATTATATATATATATATATATATATATATATATATATATATATATATATATATATATATGAAGAAAATAGAAAAACAAAGTTATCCAAATGTGATGAATTTAAGATGGAAAGTCAACGTTAAAACGTTTCGGTTTTAATAAATCTTCATCAGGACTTAAAAGATGGCAAAAAATGTTGCCTAATTTTAGATTATTTTGTTATTTTCTATTACTTGGTTTTTCTAATTTCTTCATACCGTCAGATTCATTTCCTTAATTTACTTATATATATATATATATATATATATATATATATACATATATATATATATATATCCAAAACATTTTAAATCGGAGTTGAACATGTTTGAATCCAGAGTTCTCCTTCTCCTAGACTGGTTGCCACACAAAAGTTAAAGAGCCCAGTCTGCCCTACTATTTATCCATTTCTGGGGTGAAATTAATTAGATTAATACCTTTCTCGTTGGTATTAGTGGTTTAGTGAAATGCAAACAGCCTCGCCCAGGATTTGAACTTGAGTTACCGTGTCAATTTTCTTCGACAGTAACCATTACACCATGAGCGCCTCCGTGGAGATTAAACGTACATTTACTTGAATGAAATGAATTATAAATCACTGGTATACACCTGTATGCGTGTGTGTGTGTGTGTGTGTGTGTGTCATACCAATTTGGTTTCAATTGGCCTAGTGGGTAGAGTCTTCGCCAATGGCCCCGGAGACCAGGGTTCAATACCAGGTCGAGTCATACCAAAGACTCAAAAATGGTGCTTGATGCTGCCTTGCTTAACACTCAGCATTATGAGGTAAGGATCAAGGGTAAGTGGAGTAGCACCCTCCCCTCCACCTCGGTGCAGTAGCTATTAAAAGGGGAGTCTTCGGATCGCCCTCGACCTCGGTCGCCCACTTTTATGGTCGCAAAACAGTCCTGAAACTATTTAAGCATGAAACTTTACAGTATCCTGTGGCGTAATGGGTAAAGTGCTGAACTGCAACCTCGAAGTAAGCGAGTTCGAACTCCCTTCGCGCTATTACGTTTACTTTCAGACTAATACCTTTTGGGAAAGGCATTGAACTTCCTTAATTTTGCTCGCTATGGGTTTAGTAGTATCACTACTGTTTTTCAACAAGGATGGCTTTGGTATTAAATGACCCTCGAAGGTTGATATGCCCTTAAAGAAAGAAACCAAACCAAATCTAATGGTCTCAGAGTACTAAACCTAGATTCAGCCTCACCATATACCAAGTTCCCAATGTCTGTTTATATCCCTTTAGATGAGGAATTCGTTGAAATGGACACGACGACGCAAGTTCAAATCTATAGATGAGGTTGTTTGTATTTCATATAATAGAAAAGATATAAATTCAACCCTTCCACCTATGGATAAGTAGGGTAGAGTGGATTGGTTAGTTGGTTGGTTGGTTGGTTGTGTTTTATGGCATATCAACTTTTGTAGTGGTGAATCCGTTATGTATACAAATAATCAGTTCTATTTGAAACAACTCAGTTTAGCTCGAGTACACAGGTTGATTGTGAAAAACATTTCTTTTTCAAGCTATTCAGTTTAGTCAAACAATTCAGTTTAGTATGAGTATAGTTTCTGTCCACACACTGTTAAATGTTAAAACACTTCTATTTCAAACAATTCAGCTTAGCGTAAGTACAGTTTCAATGTCAAAGACATTTCTATTTCAAACAATTCAGTTTAGCATAAGTACGCAGTTTAAATTTCAAAACAGTTCTATTTCAAGTAATTCAGTTTAGTATTAGTACGCATTTTAGTTTTGTTTGATAGATAGATAGATAGATAGATAGATAGATAGATAGATAGATAGAACCCTATCAGATGCTACCACTCCGGTCCAGAGTGGACCTGGGAACGATGGCAATGAAGGAGTGCTCCGCATTCCCCAAATCTTCAGCATTAGTGGAACCTCACCATCAGATTGTTTAGTGTCATATACAGGATACTCGTTGGGAGGTGTCTTTCCCTTCTGCAGAGATGCAGTCAGTGTATTCTGCAGCCCCAGCCGACTGGGCCAGGCAGGTTAGGCTCTTTAAGCTTGGTATCACAACTGGTCTTGGAAAAGGAAAACTCTCTAAGTTCAAACCTGTTAAGCTCGCCAACAAATTGACCTTGCGTCACATCCAGTTCGTCCAGAAAGATTTGTAAATGCATTTATAAGAATTGTCCCGAAAACTCCAAATATAGATATAAAACAGTTTCTTATATAATACAACCCACGCAAAGAATATCGTGTCCTGCGTATGATGCTAAACTGCACCGGGTGGTGAGGCTTCAGTTTGATGGCACTTCAGTTTGATAGAGCAGCTGGTTGTACCTACCAAACTCCTCTACCACGAGCAGGGTATGACATATGGTCAGTTTTTTAAGCATGTGTGCGTGTGTGTGTATGTATGTGTTTGTGTATGTATGCGTTTGTTTGCGGGTGTGTATCTATATACATGTATATGTATGCGTGCGTGCGTGTATAGATGTATGTGTATGTGCTTGTGTGTATGTGTGTGCGCGTATATGTTTGTGTGTGTATGTGTGCGAGTTTTTATGTGTATGTGTATGTGCGTGTGTATATGTTTGTGTGTATGCTTGTGTGTCGGTATGGGTGTGTGTGTGTGTGTGTGAGGTCTGATATAATTGTATCAAAATTGAATTTTTAAAATGTCTTAATTTTAGAATATAAAATTTAATCGTTCGATTGATTGTGAAATTGACTGGTTTTCATGACATCGATGACCGTAACGCTTTCCTATCGAGAACCAGTGTGTAATATCTACCAGATCTTTGACACCATTGGTCGACTGATTTTAACGGCACGTTAACCTGTCTAGGGTTATTTTATGCCAAAATGGTACGTAATCGCGTTCATTGTACGTTCACATTTACATTTTTAGAGTAGTATTTTTTTTCACATAGTCCTATCAAATACGAATAACTTTTAAACAGATCTATTTGATCCATAGAGATCACCGTAACAGGTACTACTACCACTCCGAGTCAGGGCGGACCAGAGAATATTGATAATAGAGGAATACTTTCACACTCTCCATATCTCTAGAACTCGAGCCTCACCATCCGTTTAATGCCATGCCGAGGACGCCTCTTCTTTAAGGGTCTCTAGCCCTCTGCAGAGTATACAATCGGAATAAATGTAAAATCTAAAATTTAAATAATTGGTTTGGTTTGGTTTGGTTTGGTTTTATGGCATATCAACCATTTTAGGTTATTTAATTACAAATCCATTTTATACATATAAACAGTTCTATTTTAAACAATTCAGTATAAGTATAATTCTTTGTTTACACAGTTAAATATCCAAACCCTTCTATTTCAAACAGTTCAGTTTAGCATAAGTACAATTCAGAATGTGCCAATCACGTCGGGTTCACCATTTTATAGCGGTTTTGAGGGAATTAATTAATTTCCCTAACACTATATATTTTATGGCAACAGAAATGAATTACGAGACTTTTCTTTAACAACACACAACAGCGAAAGTTTTTATTTGCAGCTTTGAGGCGGTTTGTTCTTGGTGCTGCAAGACTCGTGGTGGTTAGGCTTGTTGGATGTTTGAGACGAAATGGTTTAGCGGGATGCTGGAAATGGCAGCGTGTCGTTGGACGTGTGAGGGAAGTATTCAAAGTCACAGTGTAGTTTTGTGTCGAGAGCGGAGTGGCGCTCGGATCGACATAGTAAATTTTTGTGGTGCTTGTGGAAGGCATGCTGAACGTATCTAATTCATATTCAACTGGGATTCCTTGGTCTAAAATATATTAGACGCAAAGAATCCATAAATTAGGAGATTCCCTCGCTGAGTGTCCATGTTGCTGCTGCTAGTGTGAAAGCCACAGTGATATGTCCACACTGGGTGGCTTGTTTAGCTAAAGAGCATCGCTAAGCAGGGGCGACCAGAGACACGTCCGTTCTGGTCGCCGTCTCAAGCCGAAGAGAGTGTGTTTGGCCGCTCACCCGTTTTGCTAGCCGGAAATGAAGGTCCGGGCTGAATGGGATAAGTCATCCTGATTGGGTGAAATTCAGTGTTGAATTAAATAGCGCGCCAAAACAAAATATGAGATTTTCCTCTTCTCTACACACTTGACTGCATCGTTGGTTGTCAGTTTAATGTCTTCCGATCCTTTGTATCCCCAATCTCACGAAATTTATCTACGAACCACCGCAATAGTTTCTTCTTGTTGAGAGTATAGACGGGATACTTCTTCCATAAAATTTATCTCTCACACGTTTGACTGATTTTTAAGCAAAATACGACTATCTTTGCAAAACCATATACGTCTCTTTGCTAGGTATCGGTGCGAGTTGTCGGAGACAAAGACGAGAGATGATGACAAGCTCACAGAAAAAGAAACAGTCAGACACGTAGTCACATAAATGGAAAAATCCAGACTTGTGCTCGCAGAAAAGAAAAAATTCAGACACGTGGGCAAAGAAAAGGGAAAAGGACAGTCACGTGGTTACAGAAATGGAAAAAGTCAGACACATGGTCACAAAAATTGAAAAAGTCAGAAGCATGGTCGTAGAAAAGGAAAAATCAAACATGTGGTCACAGAAAAAGAAAAAGTCAAACGCGTGGTCACAGAGAAGGAAAAAGTTAGACACGTGGTCACAGAAAAGGAAAAAGTCAGACGCTTGGCCAAAAGAAAAGGTCAGACACCTGGTCATAGAAAAGGAACAAGTCAAATATTCGGCCAACGAAAAGGAAAAAGTTAGACACGTGGCCAAAGAAAAGGAAAAAGTCAAGCACGTGGCCAAAGAAAAGGAAAAAGTCAGGCACGTGGCCAAAGAAAAGGAAAAAGTCAGGCACGTGGCCAAAGAAAAGGAAAAGGTTAGACACGTGGCCAAAGAAAAGGAAAAAGTTAGACACGCGACCAAAGAAAAGGAAAAAGTCAGACAAGTGTTCCAAGAAAGAATACCACGCACTGTATATCAGTCTTCTCTCCTAGACCGATCTCAAAAACACGGAAATATGAACTGGTATTTTTTGAGTGTAGGAAGGAGAATGTTATTTTTCCACGCCAGGATTATGTATAGGTGTGTGATGTGTTGACCTTGAAATGACCCAGATGTCGTAGGGTGCCGAGTAAATAAATGCAGATGCCATCGAAAAAAAACAAAAGAGAAGTTTTCAATATAAATGCAATGTCACAAGACAAATATTAGATAGAATGGACTCGGTAAATACAAAGAACGAAGGCAGACGAAAAGGGGTCACGCTGGATTGCTGGGTCCCGACGAAGAGATACGGAGAAGACGAAGTTTGATTTGGTTGGGTTGTGTTATTTAATGCCAAATCCTTTTTATGCATATATAGTAAATATGTATGATTTGTAAACACATTTTGTTGATAACATTTTTAAACGAGTCTGAGCTCATTTTTTGATCATAATTAAATGGTTTAAAGTATTTCTATTTAACGCTTATCATTCTATTTACTATTAATCGTTTGTTTGCTCAAAATTAAATGGTTTCAAATATTTCTATGTAACAGTAACAATTTAACCTCCGTCTTTTATGACTTTTAAATGGGGGCTTCAATAAGTTTCCTGACGTTTTGTACAGGCATTTAAAATTGCCGTAGACTCTTGAAAATTCAGTATCTTATTGCTATACATCTTATGAGATGACTGACCAATTTTTATGATTTCAGCTTCAAATGAACAGCTACTGAAGCAATTGGAATACAACCTACTAAAGCCTGATTGTCACAGCTGGTGAGTTTCAAAAACGCAAACTGGACGTGAGGACACTTTAGAAGAACGATATGCAATAAAATTCTATTTTAAACTTGGAAAAAATGCCACAGAAACGTATGGAATGCATCAGACTGCTTTTCGACCATTTTGCATGAATCGAGCATCAGTTTTTGAGTGGCATAAGAGATTCAAGGAAGGCAGGGAGTCTGTGAGGGATGATGAGAGGTAAGGAAGTCAATACGCCAGAGTTGATTGGCCAAACGGTTAGAGTTAGGGTTTGGGTTACTATGTTGAGGTTTTAAGGGAGTTCAGGAAGAGAATCCGTCGGAAGAGGCCAGCACTCTTCAAATCGGGTCAGTGGCATTTCCGCCAGGACAATAGACCAGTCCACAACTCCATCCTTGTCACAGACTATTTGACCAAGATGTATATCAAGATAGTTCATCACCCTCCCTATAGCCCAGACCTTGCTCCCTGTGACTTTTGCTTATTCCCAAGGCTCAAAGGCTGTCGTTATGAGACAATCGAGAAGATGAAAGAGGCTGTGACGAAGGTCATTGACACGCTCACACAGGAGGACGTCCGTAGGGCCTTGCAGAAGTTGTTGGAACGGTACAACAAGTGCATTGCAGCCGAAGGAGATTACTTCGAAGGAGACTAGAGTTTCATGTGTGTACTATCAATAAAAGTCCCCATACGAAAAAAGTCTGGAAACCTATCGTATGCACCTTGTATATGTATATATATATATGTGTGTGTGTGTGTGTGTGTGTGTGTGTGTGTGTGTGTCACTCACTTTATTGATGTTTTTCTGGTCGGCCTCAAAACATGAAGAATCGTATTGTTCCTTAAATCTACCTCCCCTCAGAAAATTAAGTCATTCCTCATCATCTGCCGGTCAATGAGTGATTGATTGACTCTTTCTAAGACTTTCCAACTCACATGGACGATTCTGGCACCTACCACAAGATTTTCCGATGTTAACCCTTTGTACATCAACCGCTTCGCCGAGGTTTGTAAGACTGTCACAGGCTTCACAACTGATAGGGAGGCTACTAATATATCTACGTGACAAAACACCTAGACAGAATCCAAGAATTATTTTCAAATGCTAAATACAAGATGTTTTTTTTAAATATCAGCATTTCAATGTGTTATATACTGTACCTATGAACATTAATAGGTATGTCCCATTCCTCATTAATACGTTGGACACTATTGTGAGAGGTTTAATATGCTGACTGTCTCTGTTGGCGGTGGTTATTCATTCGAGGCTGCTCGACGTGGGTGCAAAGAAAGCACAGAATTCACATCACACGGCCGACCCTCCTCAAGACTCAGGGGGCCATCCCGTCGGATTCCAACCCTCCTAGGAGAGGCTGGGTTTGTCACCTGGGGCATCCCTTTTATGGGGATGCCGACGGAACCCGATGTATTTTGGAGCCGCTGCGCCCGGACCCACCTAAAAAAAGGCCTTGTGTCGTACTCGTCTGTTTAGAAGGACTTAAGACAAATACCGTAATTAAGTTGTACATCACTCGCAGTGGTTTATCTTCTTCACGCCGCTAACGTGTATTGTATTTTGTTAGTGTTACAAATTTCATTTCCAACCTCCGCTTTCGTTATTCAGTGACCTTTGTTAATTTACTATGGGAGTTACTTTATGATATTATTATCTTAAAGTCTTCACCTGTTCGCTATCCTTGTTAGCACATTATAGAAATCTTCCCCAGGTGGTCTCCGTAATATCCATATTTACCAACCCCTCTACTCGGGCAGGATATGACACAAGGTCAACTTTTAAGCGAAGTTTAACAGGTTTGAATTCAGAGTTTTCTTCTAGTTGCCTCACCAAGGCTGAAGAACCTAGTCTGTCCTACTATTTACCCATAGCTGGAGGGAGAATAATTGGATTCATTCCTTTCCCAAGGGTATTAGTGCTGTGCGAAATGCAATCAGTCTCGTCTAGGATTTGAACTCGTGTCGTCGTGTCCATTTCCTACGACGATAACCATTACACCACGGGCACCTCCGTAATATCAGTCCTACTTTTCTCGCAAAAATACTCCCACAGAATTACTAACATTTTTTTAATCCCCGGTGGAAGATTCCAAGAACTTCCAGCCCACCAACCGGATAAGTATGGCAGTACGTCTTTTTTAAGGTGGGTCCTGGCGCCGGGTCGTAGCCCACACGCGCCCGGCATTTTCAAAAAATGCCTCGGGCCCCGTCGGAATTCCTCTAAAGATGGGCGCCTCGTGCACCAGGCGATAAACCCAACCCCTCCGAAGAGGGTTAAAGCCTGGGGGGGCGGCCCCCTGAGGCTAGAGGTATCTCCAGTGATGAGGCACACCCGACCAGAACCGTGCAGTTCACAACACGGCCGGCCGAAGTGTGACCGAACAACCGGAGAGGCGTACCAATCACGCTGATTGTGATCCAAGATTCCAAGAACTAATTGACGGAAAAGACCAACATGTGGAGACTGAAATTATATCCTAAATATACTTCCATTATCTTTTTTACTATCCCTTCACAGCTGTCACTGAATTCAGGGTTGCCAAAAGATAAATAAGGAAGCATAAAACACACACGTTAGTAAATTGTTATCTTTAGAGTTGTGTCCTCGGTGAAAATCTTATTTTTCCATCGCTTTATCTTGTTATTTTCTACGCTATATTTAGATGTATCACACAGGCCTCAGATTACATACACAACTATCACTTTTTCTGTTTGCGAATTTGTCTATTATTTGTTGCTTTTATTTGTTTTTGTTTTGTTTTGTTTAGTTTTGTTGGTTTTTTTTTGTTTTTGTTTGTTTGTTTGTGTAGTGGGGAGCGTTTTTTCTTGGGTCGGTCAAATTATTTTTCTTTTTTTTTTTTTTTGTATTTTTAGTTTGAATTTATTTTCCTGCCATTTTAAAAGTCCTGAAAATCTTCCTTTGCAAATTTTACAAGTATTTCTCTTATCAAACCAACCTGTAATACATCAATTCTATATTTTCTTAGTCAATAAATATTTCATCTATAATAAAAAAAAAATCGATTCTGTCTGATTATCTTTTTGATTCAGTCTATCAGATGTGATTTTATAAGCTTTTAAAAGCTTGAATCTTACTTTTAAAATAAGAAAAGCATGTTTTTAAAAAAATTGCTCCGATTCTTATGAAAAAAAGGACATTATATTCATTTCTATCTTAGTTGAGTATGTCAAAAGTATATTCGTTTCTTAATCAACAATAAGTTTATGAAGAATGTCAACTGAATTTCTTCTGGTATCATTCCATGATCCCAGCTCTTCTGAATGTTTTTGAGTGATAGCTTGAAAATATCATAATCGACAACTGATGGCTTTATATTTTCTAGATTTTATTTTAAGGAACAAGTAACCAATCGTAAAAGACTGAAACCAGTTATGGCCAATACAGTCATTTTTTTTTGTTTTGCTTTGTTTTAGTTTTTTATTTTTAGAATTTTGCAAACAGCTTCAGCAGTATGGACGTCCAGTTTAAAATAAGTAAAGTTGGCGGCATTCATCAAGGGTGATCCGAAGGCTTTCTTTTCAATAGCTACCTTATCGAGGTATGGCGGATGGCACTACTCCATTCCCTGGATTGCACCACTTTACCCTTGATCCTTACTTTATAATGTTTATTATACTGTTAAACAAGGCAGCATCAAGTATCATTTTTTGAGTCTTTGGTATGACTCGACATAAGATTGAACTCCGGTATCCCTGACCTTTGGCGAACTTCCTACTCATTAGACCTCAAAATTACTAAAATCTCAATATTTATTCCCGTTATTATGATATTTGAAACAAAAGTATCGCAGAATAGTATTACTACTACTAATAATAACTGGTGGTGAGTAGATGAAGTCATTACTTTCAAGAGGGCATTAGCACGAAGGGAAATGCAGACAACTATAACCAAGATTCGAACTCGACCCGTTGTGTCCATTCTTTAGGACGTAAAACTTTTTGCGACAGCCACCACATTAATAGCAGCTTCCCGAAAAGTTCATTTAAAGATGTGAATCACTTAACAATTTGCACGGGTAATTTGAAACTTGCTGAAGGCTTGTGTAGGACACACTTTTTGGATTTGATGGGGCTGATAACCGAAAAATCGTGCCATAGATTCTCCGAACAACAGATTTTGAATTCAGAGTTTCTACTACTCCGAAATCGGTTGGCATACCAAGGCTAGAGAACCCAGTCTGCCATACTACTTTATCCACGACTGGTGGGTGAGTAGAATGATTCATTACCACATTAAACCTTAACAGAAAAACAGAATAGCAGCTAAAAACAACGCCATAAGAACCAATCATATCAAAACAAGAATAGAAAAGACGCAACAAAACAGTAAATGTAGGTTATGTGGTGAAAGAGACGAAACGATCAATCACATAATAAGCGAATGCAGTAAATTAGCACAAAAAGAGTATAAGACTAGACTCAACTGGATGGGCAAGATGATCGACTGGGAATTGTGCAAGAAATTTGAATTTGACCATACGAACAAATGGTACATGCACAACCCAGCTGCTGTCCTGAAAAATGAGAAACAAACTTCTATGGAATTTTAACATACAAACGAATCACCTAATCCCAGCTTAACGATCAAATCTTATAATGATCAACAAATAAGAGAGAACTTGCAAAATTGTGGACTTTGCTGTCACGGCTGACCACTGAATAAAATTGAAAGAAAGTGAAAAGAAGGATAAGTACCTCGACCAGGCGAGGGAATTAAAAAAAACTATGGAACATAAAGGTGACGATTATACCAATTATAATTGATGCTCTTGGTACAGTCACCGAAGGATTATTAAAGGTGTTACGTAGCCATATACACGAATATGGCCATGTGTGAAATAGGTGAAATGGACATCGAATGTTCATAACGATAGAACATAAAAAGAACATAGGAATCTCGGAATTTGAAAACACGTAACGACTTGTTTCTTCAGGTACGAAACCTTTTTATTACTTTTGAGTTAAAGGTTTCGACACAATGAGGAGAGACACAATCTCGCTATGCCGTCTTATTCGTTTGGCCCCCATCTCAAGCGGCCCCCCATAGGGCGCAAGTTCGCCTCGCGTCTGCGAGCTCCAAAAATCGATCCTTCTCGTATGGTATCTAATTCTCAACTCTGACTTTCTTCAGATTCTCACACAAACCTCCGCGCGCTTCCGGTGCGTAACGTCACCTGCACCCTGTCACCCCGTTTCGTCTCGGACTATTATGACATCTGAGTAACACCTCCATCCGCCCGCGCGCACCCACGTTAACACCTGCCTCAATGTTGCACCTAACTAACCCATGTGCTAAGCCGAAAGGTTCTCAGCCTAAGTAAACTCAAAGGCATGAACCGAAATCCGTCGGCTATTATATAACAAAGGGACAGGAGGATTCAGAAATAAGAGGAGGAATAGAGACCATCTAAACTACAACATTATTGAGATCGGCCGGAATACTGAGAAGAGTCCTGAAGACTTGAGGAGACTTGCTGTCACTCAAACTTCAGTGATAGGCCATCAGCGTAAACTGATGGGAAAAACTCTCAAGGAGTAAAATAATAATAACATACAGATTTTTTGAGACACTACAGCATTGTTAAAGAACTACAGTATTGCTAAGGGCACCTCGGCAAGTGTAATGGTTAGCCAGCAAGACTAGCAAACCTTCACGAGTGAGTTCGAATCTCATTAGGTTCCCCATACATACGGCTTCATGTCATATCTAAGCAAAAGCTTAGTAAATTACAATTACAGTATTGCTAATATCGGCCAGAATACTGAGAAGGGTCCTAGAGACTTGGGGTGACTTACTGTCTCTCAGACTCCAGTTATAGGCCACCAACTCACGCTGGTATGAAAAACTAGCTAGGAATTAAAATAATATTATAGTGAAACCTTAAATGATGTATAGATCTATAGGAAAGTTTGTGTTTATAAATGAATAAGATTACAAAGAAACAAAATTCATGAACAACTATGAAGAGAAGATTGGTTGGTTGTTTGAGTTTTATGACATATCAACCTTTGTAGGTTATTTAACGCCAAATACATTTTTAATGTAAATAATCAGTTCTATTTCAAAGAATTCAGTTTAGCATAAGCACGCAGTTTATATGTAAGTACAGTTTAATTGTCAAAAACATTTCTATTTCAAACTATTCAGTTTAGTCAAACAGTTCTAATTCAGCTCATTCAGTTTAGTATAAGTACAGATTTTGCTTACACACAGTTAAATGTCAAAACAGTTCTATATCAAACAATTCATTTTGGTGTAAGTACACTTTCAATGTCAAAAACAGTTCTACTTCAAATAATTCAGTTTAGGATAAGCACGCAGTTTAAATGTAAGTACAGTTTAATTGCCAAAAACATTTCTATTTCAAGCTATTCAATTTAATCATACATAGGGCTACCACGCCGGGCCAGAGTGGACCTGGGAGCAATGGCAATGAAGGGGAGCTCTGCATTCCCCAACGTCCCAGTATTACTGGAACCTCACCATCATAAACTTGCCAGAACCAGAATATACGTTTCAATTCCACTCAGTGATACAAGATTATATTATATAGCCATAACCATAATCATAATGATATCATGGTAGTTTTTTTTGTTTTGTTTTTTTTCTCCTTTCACTACGTTTCGGCCAAATTTCACCTCTGGCCTTCTTCAGGTGATTTACCGCGACCTCGGATAGGAATGCTTAGTCTTGTAACCGTATCCCCAGTGATTACTGCCTTCCACCACGTTTTTGACCTCTGGCCGGCTTGGGTAGGATTTGAAACCGCTATCTTCTGACAATGCTCACCTGGAACCGTAGAGGCTCAACGCCTCTATCCGCTGCGCCACGGGCCCCGAAGGGCGATCTTATAAATCCTTATCTGGTCTTCCAGAGTCGGGTCCGTACCGAATTTTTGTACTTGTCTTTAATTGGAACCATTTTGAGATGAGGCTTCTTAATCTGAAAATTAATTTAAATCACCTGAAGAAGGCCAGAGCTGAAATTTGGCCGAAACGTAATGAAAGAAGAAACAACACACAAAAAAAACTACCAAGATGAGGACAAAAAGTCCGCAATAAATAAAAATTAATTCTCAGATTAAGAAGCCTCATCTCAAAATGATTCCAATTAAAGACAAGTATAATGATATCAATTCAACAGTACTACAAATACTTATTCAAATACTGTCAGACGCGAAGTTTATTATCTTCTGACTTCGGTTCTTCGACACGAGGAGAGACACAATTCTTAAAAGTCTTTCGTAATCATACTATACTAACAACACCCCCAACGTTCGGCACATCTCGTGATGTTTTAGATCTCAATTCATCTTCGCTGGTCGGGACCTGAAAAACTTAACCGCTGCTACAACGGTAGAAAACTCAACTCAATGGCAGAGGACTCAATTCTCTAGGCCCCAATAGCAGAGACTCAATTGTCTGCCAGCATGGTCCAATGTCAACCTTCAACTCCATGGTCAGACTTCAACTTCTCAACACCGTGGTCAGACCCCAACTTCTCAATACCATGGTTGGACCTCAACTGAATCTTTTTTCAAAATCTTCCAAATTCTCAGCCTATCTCTTCTGGGCATGACGTCATCCATACTCCAGCTTCATTTCCTGTCTGGGGTTTATTATGACAATGGTGATTGTCATATCCTTTGCGCGCAAGCGTAAAACTGTATCCAATGACTGTGCACCTGAACTCTTAATCGGAATAGTTCAAAGTTCAACCAAACTGAATGATAAAATATAATTTGTGAAAAACGATTGAAATATAAAAACATTCCTTAATTATATAACAATTATTGTCAATGACCAAATATGCATCATTAAGCATGCATAGATTGCAATAGAACCTGACATATTAAATAATATACTGTGTAACGTAAATGTGCACTTTTACATGCATGCAAATGTACAGATGGCTAATATCATATTTCAATACTTGATCAACTACGCAATGTACAGCGTGTCTCAAAATAAATGCAACCCATTAATATGATAATGATTTATTACTGAGGCAAGCGCAATGGCAGTCATTTAGAACACGTCCTGTTATAACATAGCCATACATGAATATGGGAAACGTACATAGAATGTTTATAACATATATACATAGAACATAGGAATCCCGAAACACGAAAAACACGTAACAACTTCTTAGTTCAGGTACGAAACCTTTTATTACCTTTGAGTTAAAGGTTTCGACATAAGGAAGAAAGATGCACAATCTTTCTATGACGACTTTTCCATTTGCCCCACCCACACCCACACCCCATGTGTGGCGCCCGTAGCGCACAAATTCGTCTGTCCTCAGCGAGCCCCGAAAGTCGACCCTTCCCGTTCGGAGTCTAGTTCTCAACTAACTGACTTTTTTTCAAATCCCCCCCAATCCTCTGCGCACGCTTCCGGTGCATGACATCATTCACATCTCCTGGTCCTGGGATTTTTATTTTGATATCTGTGAACAACACATCCTCCCCGCGCGCGCGTTAACACCTGCGCTCAAGTTTGCACCTAACTAACCCATGTGCTGAGCCTAAAAGGTTCTCAGCCTAACTAAACCCAAAGGCAAGATATATAAAACGAAATCCCTCGGCCATTATATTAAACTGTAAAAAAATACATCCTTTGAGATAGAGACATCAAAATTATTTTCTTAAATTATTATATCAGCTTCCAGAACATGTGATTGTTTTTTTATTTTTTTCTCTCAGTAATAAATTGTTATTATATCAATCGGTTGCATCTATTTTTGTTATATAATAGCCGAGGGATTTCGGTTCATGCCTTTGATTTTAGTTAGGCTGAGAACCTTTCGGCTCAACGCATGGGTTAGTTGGGTGTAACCGAGATGCAGGTGGTAACGCGTGAGCGCGCACAAAGCGGACATGTCACTCAGATGTCACAATAGTCAAAGAGGAAACGGGGTGACAGGGTGCGGGTAACGTCACGCACCGGAAGCGCGCGGAGGTTTGTGTTAGAATCTGAAGAAAGTAACATTTTAGAATTAGACGCCAAACGAGAAGGATCGACTTATGGAGCTCGCAGACGCGAGGCGAACGTGCGCCCTGTGGGGGCCGCATGAGATGGTGGCCAAACGAATAAGACAGCATAGAAGATTGTGTCTCTCCTTCTTACGTCGTAACCTTTAACTCAAAGTTAATAAAAAGGTTTCGTACCTGAACAAGAAGTCGTTACGTGTTTTTGAATTCCGAGATTCCTATGTTCTTTATATGTTCTATCGTTAATGAACATTATATCTATTTCCCAAATAGCCGTATCTGCTGATGGTACATTTTGAGATAGTTTTAAATGATTTTGTCGCCAGAAAAGTAGTGACGCAAAATATCTTTTCTTCTCTTGTCCAAGGCATTGTGATAGAGGATTAATATTTGTTGTAGTGTAGTATTTTCTAATCTGAAACATAACAAAAAGCATTATTATTAATAGAGTTATTAGCTGATACATGAATCCCATGCAAATTGAAACCCCTATACTTACTGCACCAAAGTCAGAAAGACGTTATCTCTTATGCGAACACTATACATATATATTTTTGTTTCATATGTCAAATTTTGATTACTTGAAATAATTCCTTGAAATTATTTGCTTAAATTTTACAATTTAAAAATTTCCTTTGAATTATTTGTTCAAATTCCACGATTACAGTTAAAAGTGGTTTTGGTTTTGCAGAATAAAGTGCTATAAAAGACAATATTGATTTTGATCCAGCCTTATATTTCACTTTAACGAATGAAATTTACCAAAAACAACTCAGACCAATCGACTACGAAACAAAAAAAAAATAAATAAATAAGGTGAGTCAAAAGTTCTGCAATATTTTGGTAACATGTGGCACAATGCTTTTGCTGAGGTTATAAAGGTGACGAACGACACTTGACTGTGAGATGACAAGCTCGCCTGATACTCTCCGAGTGTTACTAGCCAGATTTGCCTCTATGACTTGGAGTACAATCTCGGAATCTACGTTTCCAGGCCTAACAGACCTGGCCGAGGTTCTTGCAACCCGAGTGATTGTTTTTAACCATCTGCTTACAGCATTGTTATCCAATGCACCTTCACGTTTCCCTTAAACAAATATTTTTTGGTTGTTTCCGCTGCGTCGTGGGCCAGTTCGAAATCGTAAAGCATACATTTCCGAATTAGTCGACATTACACGTTCATCTAAGTAGTTTTCAAATCCCACACGGAATAAAGCAATGCATAACGAGTCAGCGCACCAACTACCACGATACTATCAACCACTGCGGCTACCTTTCACGGCTTGCACGTACCAAAACGTTGCAAAACTGTTGACTCAACTTATTATTAAGACTCCGTTTTCTATGACTGTGTTACCAAAAAAAAAAAAAAAAGGGAAGATAAAACAATCAAAAAGAATTCCGTTCATAATTTGATCCTAACATATCATTAATTCAGAGTATGGATATGAAAACCAGTAATAATGTTTATCGTCTATTTCCAGGTGGGATGTAATGTTCTTTACACTCCGTGTGGACGAGAAGACTTGACCAATTTATAAATAAAGAATTGTTATATCTTTCACTATGTTTTATGTCTTGTCTTTCCTTCGGCAAATAACTTTTTCTGGATGCGTTGAAAACAGTGACACATCAAAAGAGTGATAACGCAAAAGAGTGAAAAATTAAGAGAGTGACACACTGAAAGAGTGACATTATAAGAGTGTGACAACGATGCTGCTCAGAAGAGTAACACATCGAAAGAGTGAATAATCAGAGTGTGACAAAAATGCGGACCAGAAGAGTGACACGTCGAAAGAGTGACACCGCAAAAGAGTGACAAATTAAGAGAGAGACACAAGGAAAGAGTGACATTAAAAGACCGCGAAAGAGTAACAAAACAAGAGTGTGACACATCGAAACAGTGACATAATAAGAGTGTAACAAAAATACTGTTCAGAAGTGTGACACATCGAAACAGTGACATAATAAGAGTGTGACAAAAATACTGCTCAGAAGTGTGACACATCGAAACAGTGACATAATAAGAGTGTGACAAAGATATTGCTCAGAAGTGTGACACATCGAAACAGTGACATAATAAGAGTGTGACAAAAATACTGCTCAGAAGTGTGACACATCGAAACAGTGACATAATAAGAGTGTAACAAAAATACTGTTCAGAAGTGTGACACATCGAAACAGTGACATAATAAGAGTGTGACAAAAATACTGCTCAGAAGTGTGACACATCGAAACAGTGACATAATAAGAGTGTAACAAAAATACTGTTCAGAAGTGTGACACATCGAAACAGTGACATAATAAGAGTGTGACAAAGATATTGCTCAGAAGTGTGACACATCGAAACAGTGATATAATAAGAGTGTGACAAAAATATTGCTCAGAAGAGTGACACATCGAAACAGTGACATAATAAGAGTGTGACAAAAATACTGTTCAGAAGTGTGACACATCGAAACAGTGACATAATACGAGTGTGACAAAAATACTGCTCAGAAGTGTGACACATTGAAACAGTGACATAATAAGAGTGTAACAAAAATACTGTTCAGAAGTGTGACACATCGAAACAGTAACATAATAAGAGTGTGACAAAAATATTGCCCAGAAGTGTGACACATTGAAACAGTGACATAATAAGAGTGTGACAACGATATTGCTCAGAAGTGTGACACATCGAAACAGGGACATAATAAGAGTGTGACAAAAATACTGCTCAGAAGTGTGACACATCGAAACAGTGACATAAAAAGAGTGTGACAAAAATATTGCTCAGAAGAGTGACACATCGAAACAGTGACATAATAAGAGTGTGACAAAGATATTGCTCAGAAGTGTGACACATCGAAACAGTAACATAATAAGAGTGTGACAAAAATATTGCTCAGAAGTGTGACACATCGAAACAGTGACATAATAAGAGTGTGACAAAGATATTGCTCAGAAGTGTGACACATCGAAACAGTGACATAATAAGAGTGTGACAAAAATAGTTCGACACATCAAAAGACTGACATAGCAAGAGCGTGATAAAAATACCTTCCGGAAGCGTGACCCTTCGAAAGAGTGACAAATCAAGAGAGTGACACATCGAATGAGTGACAAAAATACTGCCCGGAAGAGCGACGAATCAAAAGTGTGACACATCAAAAAAGAGACATAATAAGAGTGTGACAAAAATACAGCTGAGAATAGTGACGAATCAAAAGTGACAAATCAAATGTGACAAAACGTCTAAAACATTGAATTTCTTTAAGAATTAAACAGCTTATTTTCATCAAACATGAAATATAAAAATCATACGTAAACGTTATTCTTTTCCGTTCACATACAAAAAAGAATTACTCTTTACCATCATCAACTTCATCTTCTATATTATGAAGTCCATAGTAGGAAATAAATTTTAAACTACATGAAATTTCCTAAATATATCCACCTTTTCATGTCTCCTTAAAACTGTTGCATGTCAATATTCTCTTTGGACTTTTCAGGGTTGGGTTTAGGGGGGCAGGTAGTATGTTTTATTTCTAATTTCAGTCGAGTTTTCCGCACTAATGGAGATATTCTGCACTAATGGAGATATTCATGTCACTCTTTCCATTTTTTTCTAAATTGTCACTCTCTTGTTATAAATTAGTAGATCACTTCATATACCTCGGTAGCAATATCTCATTTACTGAAAGCTATGTCAACATACAAATAAGAAAGGCATAGACTACTACTGACTGGTTATCGACTATATGGAAATTTAATCTCTGATAAAATTCTTCTAAACTATAGCCGTGTTGGTACTACTATATGTCTGTACAACCATAACATAACGCATGGAGAAAAGGCTATTGGCGCAATATACAAGGATGCTGCATGCTGTTTGGATCAAATTAAGGAAGCAGCACGCAACAGAACAGCAGCTGTATGGCTACTTACCTCCCATCATAGGAAGATATAATATCTGACTATATAATATAGTAAGATATAATATCTGACAACATTTCTGAGATGATGCTTTTTAATTCTTTACACACACACACACACACACACACATATATATATATATACATATATACTTTTTATTCTAACAAAATTTCGGCCGTTGAACACTCCAACTTCTTTTTGGCACCATTTTTTCACAATCGGTAACATTCCGGGAATTCGAAACGTGATTCCTTATTTGAATCACGGGAGTTGAGAGTTTTCATTCGACTGTCCATGTCTTGGAGTATTTTAACTCAGCTACCTTTAGCCTTTTTCAGAGCTATTGAAACAAGGGCCAGGGATTGAACTCACAACGTTCAGGTGACAGTCAAGGATATTGGACGTCTTAATTCTCTCAACCATGTGTCTAAACGAACAATTCACAGTGGATTTGGGGATTTAATAGACCAAATGTCTCAATTGTCTTCCTGATATGTTTTTACTCTGAATCATCATTTTTATTTCTGGGTTTATTCGCTCGCTCTCGCTCTCTCTCTCTCTCTCTCTGATAGCGAGAGAGAAAGTCTTGTGGGTCCATGCTTTTTGCACGCCTTGATGATGATGAAAAATCCTGTCTGTATCTCCTTAAAACTGTTGCA
Organism: Sepioteuthis lessoniana; assembly: GCA_963585895.1. NCBI lineage: Eukaryota > Metazoa > Mollusca > Cephalopoda > Myopsida > Loliginidae > Sepioteuthis > Sepioteuthis lessoniana. Next base: position 17,356,925 of record OY757924.1, read on the forward strand.
AACCTTTATTCGCTTTGGCTTGGTTTCTTTGTTTAATCAACCCATTATTTAATGTCAAAGCCATCCTTCTAGAACAGTAGAGGTACTATTTGACCCATAACTGGGAGGATAAGGGGGTTTATGCCTTTCCTAAGAGTATTTATCCGAAAGTGAACTTAATAGTACGACTGGAATTCGAACTCGCTTACAACGATTCCGCAGTCCAGTGCTTTAACCATTACACCCACTTTGTTCGCTTTGGATTTGTTTTTTTGTTTTTTCTGTTCTTTTTTTAAATATATATGTTAGGTTGTTCGGAAAAAAAAACTCATTAATGTCTAAATTCTATTCAAACAGATTACTTTAATATCAGTTGTATCAAAAAGTCATATTTCTAATGTTCATAGCGTCCTCTTTGCTAATTTACAAACACTTCTTAGAAAATTTTATTTTGAAAGTTATATGCCCCTAATCATGAATATGAAAAAGAAGTAATGCATTTACTCTTTTGTTGTTGTTGTTTTTATTTTTTGTTTCTTTGTTGCTATTTTTTGCATGAGTTCACGCAAGACCATAATGCCTCTTAAACAACTGCCAATATCAACAACTCATGAAGTAAAAGATCCTGTTATTATCGGATTGATTCAAAAGTTCCGGAGTAGGGATAAGAATCTTGAAGACCAAGAGGGTAGAAATGCATGTTCAGTTATACAAAATGCGACCAGTACTGTTTAATTAACGAAGTCCAATTTTACTTCAGGAAAATACACGATATCTTGTTAGAATGACACTGCAATCTTACCGACTTGAATTGTGAGATTTTTCCACATCCACCATTTTTTTATCTCTCACCCACCAAAAAACATTTTTTTAAGCATCTGGACACAATTTTTACGCCAAGAAACGTTCCGTCTTAGAGAAGAAGAAACTGCAGCGGGGTGCTTAGTGGCTATCGTGCGAGACTGCAACACAAGTGTCAGTGAGTTCGAACTCCAGTCACGTTATTGCTTTCACTTTCAGATTAATACCCTTTTGGAAAGGTATGAACACACTTATTCCCCATTTGTGGGTTAAATAGTACTACTGTCCCTCTACAAGGATGGCTCGGATATTAAATTACCCTCGAAGGATGATATGCCATTAAACAAGATAACTAAAACCAAATAAAGAAACTGAATTTAAATATTTCATCGCATCCAAGCCTTTACTGTTTTATTCTTTCTTTCTTTCTTTCTTTCTTTGGGTTTTATCGCATATAAACCACTGTATGTTATTTAATGCCAAATCCATTTTATACAAATAAACAGTTCTATTTCAAACAATAGAGTTTAGCACGAGTACACAATTTAATTGTAAAAGAACATTTCTATTTCAAGCGATTCAGTTTAATCAAACAGTTCTAATTCAAAAAATTCAGTTTAGTATAAGAATAGTTTTTGTTTACGCACAGTTAAATGTCAAAACTTCTATTTCAAACCATTCAGTTTAGCGTACAGTTTCAATGTTAAAAACAGTTCCATTTCAAACAATTCAGTTTACCATAAGTACGTCATTTAAATGTCAAAACAGTTATATTTCAAGCAATTCAGTTTAGCATAAGTACACAGTTTAGTTCTATTTAACCCATAGATAGGACCCTATCAGGTGCTACAACTCCGAGCAAGAGTGTACTTCGGAGCAATGGCAATGAAGGGGTACTCCAGATTCTCCAAAGAGAATTACTGGAACCTTACCATCAGATTGTTTAGTGTCATATCCAGGATAATCGTTGGGGTGGGGAGTCGTACTCCTCTGCAGAAAAGCAGTCGATGTATTCTACTGCCCCAGCCGACTGGGTTATATAGTTTTATTGTACAGGCATAAATAAATTTGTTAACTAATGGCCGAAATACAGAAATCTTCAGGGATCATATTTTGACTGATTAAAACATTGTTTAAATCCATTATTTCAAGAATAAAAGTTTATTCGAAACTCTGACTTTATTTTCCGAACAACATAAATAGTTTCTGTCGAGCTACCAACACCGAATTCCAGAAATATGAGTCATGCTTTTGTTTTGTTTTGTTTTGTTTTTTGTTTTTTTACTTTAATATGTCGTTCTTTTCTTATCATTCTTTCAATAAACAAACTCACAATTATGTAGAATTGAGATTATTCTTGTTGTTACTCAACACCCACTGCAAATATTTAGATATAAAGCGACTTCTTTCGTAAGATGAAAATTTTGTGACTTTGTTCTCTTAATAGACCAATCATACACAATGAATGGATAAATAAAAATGTTTTGGTTTAATTTGGTGGGGTGGGGTGGGGTTTTATGGCATATCGACTATAGTAGGTTGTTTAATGCCAAATCTTCTTTATACGTATATATTAGATATAAATGATTTGGTTTGGTTGGCTTTTATGCCATATCAACCATTGTAGATTATTTAATGCTAAATCCTCTTAATACATATAAATTAAATATATATGATTTGGTTTGGTTGGGGTTTATGGCATATCGACGATTGTAGATTATTTAGAACCAAATCCTCTTCATATATATATATATATATATATATATGATTTGGTATGGTTGGGTTTTTATAGCGTATCAACCATTGTAAATTATCTAATGCTTAATTCTCTTTATAAATATATATTTGCTATATATGATTTGGTTCGATTAACTTTTATGGCATATAAACCATTGCAGGTTATTTAATGCCAAATCCTTTTTATACATATATATTAAATATATATGATTTACTTTGGTCGGGTTTTATGGCATATCAACCATTGTAGGTGATTCAATGCAAAAAAAATATTTGCAACACTTAGAAAATTGTTTAATAAAAACATGTGAAAATTGTATGAACAATATTAAGAAAATTATCACAAAGCAAAAAAAATATTAAATGAAAAAAATAACAGCTAGAATTCCAGATGAAACGGCAGAGATAAAGAGAGATGCCCTTTAGATGGTAATTACTTGATTAATAAAGTTATATATAAGGCTACTATTCAAAAAAAGATGCTAATAATGACAACGATGAAAGGATATATAGAATTAAATAGGAAGAATACAATGTATAATTACAACCTCAGTTTCACCAAATTAATGCCAAATCCTCTTTATATATATATATATATATATATATATAAGATTTGGTTGGGCTGGATTTTATGGCATATCAACCATTGTAGTTTATTTAATGCTAAATCCTTTTTATACATATATATTAAATATATATGATTTGGTTTGGTTGGGTTTTATGGCATATCAACCATTGTAGATTATTTAATGCCAAATCCTCTTTATACATATATATTAAATATATATGATTTGGTTTTGTTGGGTTTTCTGGTATATCAACCATTGTAGGTTATTTAATGCCAAATCCTCTTTATACATATATATTAAATATATATGATTTGGTTTGGTTGAGTTTTATGGCATATCAACCACTGTAGGTTATTTAATGCCAAATCCTCTTTATACATATATGATTTGTAAACACATTTTATTGATAACATTTTTAAACGAACCTGAGCTCATTTTGGGCCCAAACCTAAATTGTTTCAAGTTTGAATAGATATATATAATATGTAAGAGATTAATTTATCGGTAATTGCATTTTTAAATGAGTTAGAACTAATTTGTTTGCAAACTAATATTGCTTTGTTTCTACACAGTTAGATAGTTTCAATTATTACAATATAACACTAATTATTCTATTCAACATTGCTCATTCCTTTGCCCTCAGTTAAATGATTCCAGGTATTGTAATATATCACAAACAATTCAATTAAACATCAATCATTTATTTACACAGTTAAATTATCAAACAGTTCTATTTCAAACAATTCAATTTCGCATAAGCCGTTTATTAGCACTCTGTTTAAATGTCTAACAATTCTATTTGACCTATTGATAGGACTCTATCAGGTGCTACCACTCCAGGCCAGAGTGGACCTGGAAGCAATGTCAATGAAGGGATACTAAACATTCCACAAAGCTCCAAAATGACTGTAACCTCGCCATCAAATTGATAAGTGTCATATTCCGGACATTTATTAGGGGTGTCTTACCCCTCTGCAAAGATGCTGTCGGTGTATTCTACTGCTCCAGCCGACTGGGCTTGCGACAGATTAAATAAAAAGGTCAAAGGTAAATGTTTAAGAGCAATATGTGAAGGTGTTCTGTGAAAAGTAAAAGACACTTGATAAAAAATAATAGCATATCAACTCTTGATGCTAAATTCTGTATATTCATACATTATATATAACTTTAAGTGAATAGTTTGTAGGTAACATTATTTTTTTAAACGAGATAGTGCTCATTTGTTTGCATGCAGTTAAATTGTTGCAAGTATTGCTATTTATTGCTTGCACACAGTTAAATGGTCCCATGTATTGCTATCTCATACCAACTATTCAATTAAATATAGATCATTTTTGTTTTCAGACAGTTAAGTGGTCTAAAATATGGTAAATAATTAAACAGATATATTTGAGCCATAGATGGAACCCTAACAGCTACTACTACTCAGAGTCAGAGTGGAACTGAGACTAATGGCAATGAAGGGGGTACTTCACACTCCAGATGCAGTTTATAGTCAACCCCAAGACTCCCGGGGGTGTCCTCGTGGTGTAATGGTGAAAGCGATGGACTGCGGAATCGTAGAACGCGAGTTCGTACTCCAGTCGCGCTATTACGTTCACTTTCGAGCAAATACCTTTGGGAAAGGCATGAACCCCCTTATGCTCCCAGCTATGGGTTAAATAGTACGACTACAGTTCTTCAAGGAGAATGGCTTTGGCATTAAATAACCTAAAAAGAGTTGATATGCCATTAAACAAAGAAACCAAACCAAACCAGGACTCCCACATTTTGGGATGTCTTACCAGTCTATAGGTATTCTAAGCCAGCGGACAGAACTGGACCTTCCTTTGCAGATTCAAATCCTTGTGTTTGATTTTCTCGAATACGCTATAGGTAGAATAAAACAACTATTAAGTGTCTTCGAGACAATCTCTCATAGTCTTTCATTAAGCTTAGTTTAGTTTGATCTAAAGCCAAAATTATGGGTCACCAAAAGAACCAATCTCAGTAGTAAGTAAAGTTTGCGACCTTCGTCGAGGGTGACCCGAAAGCTCCCTTTTCAATAACTACTACACCGAGGTGTAGAGGAGGGCGCAACTCCATTTCCTAGATTGTTCCACTTTACCCTAGAACCCTACCTTATAATGCTGAGTGTTAAGCAAGGTTGCATCAAGTACCACTTTTTGAGTCTTTGGTATGACTCGATCTGAGATTGAACCCCGGTCTCCTGGACCATTGTAATAATGTAATAGTAATGGCCTGATACGTTTATACGAAGTGCTCTTTCAGGAGTACTTCCCATTCTTCAGATCTCCAGAACCGGAGCCTTACGAGTAGATGCAATTTAATGCCATACCTAGGACACCTCTTTTTAAGGGTCTTATCCTTCTGCAGAGGATACAATCAAGATATATTTTAAGTCCAACCAATAGGGCTAAATCTAAACTTTAAAATTTAAATGAAAACGTGTTCACTCCTGATAAATTTATATAATAAAGGGATTATGTCTATATGTCCAGACGAATCAGTCCAAGTTCTTGATACTTTTACATGATAATTATTTTTTGTATGAAGCACAAGATTGTGCATGTTCAGCAGTCTTTGTAACCACAAAATCTGTCGCCGGGCAACATTTTCTTGTTTCTAAAATGTAAACTTCATCTTAGGACACAATTAAGTAAACGTAGAGAAAGTAATACACCAATAGAAGAATTCTATATGAATGAGTTTTGACTTATTATTTTTCCAAAAGTCCCAGTCACCCAACAAGGAAGAGATGGCAGCGTTCATGCAGAGGTCGTTGTGTGGAGGTTAGTTTTGGACGAACTAAACTTTTCTAATCAAAATCTTCTAAAAAGCAAAAAAAAAAAAAATAAATAAAAATAATATAAATAAAATCTAAAAGGCTAAAACAAAAAGCAAAAATCTTCCGGTATCTCTGGCTACGTCCTACTCTCCTTACCTTTCAAATGCTTTTAAAAACACTCCTTAGGGTCGAGCGAGTTCACATGCCAGGTTTTCTTAAGATCGGCCCGTTGGCTAAAGAGTATGAAGGTAGAATGAGTCATTTCAGATTAATTTTCTCTCAAAAATTCCAATCGTGTGAATATCTATTTTATTTGCTTTCTTGAAAAATTACCTGTTTTTTTGTTGTTTTAAGCTGAAATGTTCCGGGCGCTTCCGAGACCAGGAAGAACTCTTCCACCCGCTTCCCTATTCACATACCTTTAAAACACTCCTAAAAGACATGCGATTTTACATGCCAAGCGAGTCTATTGTTAACGAGCAAACAAGCAAATGATGCGAATTATATATGACTACTATGTACCCATATAACGTACGAGTTGTATGATAGTCATTATTAAAAGTTTTTAAAAAATGCAATGATATTTTGACCTTCGACCCGGCCCAAAAATGCTATTCCAAGGTGATGCACCGGAAGGAAGTGACACATTCCAATGGCCAGTAATCGAAATTACGGATTAAGGCTGATAATATGGGACAAGGTGAAGGTCCCAACTGATCCACTACAGAGTGACGCACCAGAAGTGAGTGACCTCTGAACTGCATGACAGTTATTTCCGCTTGATGACGATTAAACATTCGATTATATAATTCAGTTGAGTTCGACGAGCGAGTTGAGTTGCAGCCAGTTAGAGACTAGATGTGGTAGGGAAAGCCACATCAGGCAGAAGGGGCCTTTGGGCCCTGAGGAGTTGAGGTCCGGAGAAGATGCTGATAAGATGCCGTAAAGAAAGCCATCACCCAGCAGAGTGGCCTCTGGACCTCCGGTTGAGCATCAAGAGAACAAGAAAGACACAACGTGACGGCCATAAGAGTGAGGGGTCAAAATATTGCAGTTATGCTCGATCTCCAGCTCCCTCTCCCAGTAAAACCCCACACAACCTTTTCGAACCCTTGCAATAAAGAGAGAGGTAATTATTTTGTTAAAGAAGTCTTCCTGCGTCGTTTATTACTGCGTCTGATTAATTTATTGCGTCAGTATGTATCCTGCATGAACATGTATATGTGTATATAAGCATATTTATTATGTGAGTATATAACAATATGAGTACTGGTAAAAATGGTTTCTGAAGACATTAGGTTTATAATACCAAGAAATTCATACACAGATGTTCTCAAAGGACACGTGGTACCGTGGATAAAGGCGTTAGTTAGATCAAGTGACATACTCAAAGAGTGTGGGTTCAATACCCGGTGAAGGCAGTAGAGAACTTTCAGAGGGTTAATTAACAAGAGATAACTAATAACTGACATCCATTAAACATGGTTCGTGGAACTATAACAGTCTACCCCGGTAAGCGAAATAAAAGGTTAAGTTCAACATTCCAACTACCTGAAGAAGGTTGGAGCGTATAACTGCCGAAACGTTATGATAAACATGGCGACAAAGATAAGGACAATAGTCCGAATAATGTAAAAGTAAAAGATGTAAATTCATTTTAGGAGAACGATTCGTATTCAGAGAAAGAAGCTAGCAAAAAGGTCGCACTGCTTCGCATGTGGATTGTATAAACGGTCATTTACAATGTAATCACCGCACCTGTGCGCGTTTTAGTCCGTAACGTTGCCATCGCTCATGCATATTCATTAGTTAGTGTGTACATAATTGACTGACTAGCCCGTTGGAAGCAATCCAAAACGAAAGTGAAAATCAGTTGGAACACATAGAACGGAACTTTGCGTGGATGTGAGAGAGAGAGACAGGCAGAAAGAAAGCAGAAAGTGATTTTTTTTATTCTGCCTTTGTTGATTAGTGGACAGGAGAGACAAGTTCCGCAGTATTGTTAGACTGTTATTTGACTTGGTAACTATTGTAAGATTTTTGTCAAATCTCCGACTGTTTTTCGACATAATACATAGTGTTGTATAGCCACATAATAAATATGCATATATACACATATACATGCAGAATACATATTGACGCAATAATAACGACGAGTGACACAGTTCTTAGAAAAATATACCACTCACTTTATTTGAAAGGTTTGTGTGTGAGAGGGAGTTGGAGACCGAACAGAACTGCAACATATTGACCCCCACTCTTATGGCCATCAGTGTTTCTTTCCCGTTCTCCTGATGTTGCTCAACCGGAGGCCTGGGGGCCCACTCCGCTGGGTGCTGGTTTTCTCTACCACATCTTGTCACCAAGTTTTCTCTACCACATCTTGTCACCAAGTTTTCTCTACCACATCTTGTCACCAAGTTAGTCCAAACTAACTGACTTCCTGTATTCACCGAGTTATATAATAGTTCAATCGCCTACTCAATATTTCCCCATAACTGGCCATCGGGATGTGTCACTTCCGCTGTCCTTGGAATGACATGTTTGATTGTCATCGAGCGGAAATAACTGTCTTGCAGTTCACAGGTCACTCTCTTCCGGTGCATCAGTCTGACTGTACCGTGGGATTTTACCTTGTCCCATATTGTCAGCCAAGTTCGCCCACGCTAATGGAATATGCAACTTCCGCGTCTTTGGAATGGCATGTTTGGCCGGGTCGAAGGTCAATATACAACACATAGAACGAAATATTGATTCGCCCTTCCGTAATATTAGAGTTGGTCGAACTGATAATTTAAAAAAACTTTCCATGCATAACTAACAATTTTAGAAAGTTTGGTTGAAACTGTGTCAAAAATTGCGGAGCCTTAGCAGTACGGATGGATGGACGGACATTCGGTGAACTATATTTAAGTCATACATCCTAGGTGTATCAAATGAGGTCATCAGTGATGCGCTGTTTTCCTCGCCGATTTCGGGTTTCACATCATATCGGCTCCAACAGCAACCCCGGCATGACTCTAGAAGAGTCAAACTGCCTCCTTGATAGCGACGTGCTAAGCACCGTAACATTGCTAAAACAATAAAAAAATCCGTAAGGCTGGACTTCAACCGTTCTTTATTGACATATGTCATTCAGCATCAGCCAATGAAAACAGGGCATTTCGCGCTCCTCTACTATATAATGTTGTCATCACTTCATCCGGTTTCGATTAACTACTTCCGGATTCGATAACGAGGTAAGATGGTATTTTAAATGCTTTGTCTAAGTCCATGTTTTACATATTAAATGCTAATCCCCTAGTGATACTAAAACTTTAACAAAACCTACGGGTATCCAACCACAAATTGATCCTATACTAGTACTTCTAAAAAAAATAAATAAAATAAATGAAATAAGTCCCTACTCTAACTCTTCAGTCAATCTGTAACTTTTACCTTATACCCTTATTCGAGGTGAGAAAAAAAGCTTCTATCGCCCATTTATATATATATATATATATAACTATAAAATCAAATAAAAAATCGTACTCAAAAATGAATTTAAAAAACAATCTTAAAACACAAACTGAAAGTTTCCCTGTTTCTCGATCTTCAGTGCATATCGGACGTATCTCAATTTCGAATTTATTTATACATTAAGAATTTACTGCATATATGACCTTCTCCGCCATCCAGCGTATACTTCTCGTCCCTTAGTTATATATATATATATATATATATATGTGTGTGTGTGTGTGTGTGGATGACTATAGAGATATATACTCCCCTACCCCCGTAGGCTTGAGTTCTCTAGCGAATGAAGTAATCGTGTTGCCATTAGCGTTTATTGCAAGTCTCTTCATATATGAATTGAGGTCTCGGTAGCCGTTAAACGGATGTATGTAAACAATAGTAATTGTGATTCATAACCGTTTAAAATTTACTTCGCTGCTACTGGCTCCTCGTGGCTGAAGGGTTAGAGGCTTGGATTGGCGTTTGAGTCAACTGGATTTCGATCCCAGCTCCGGGAAGCTAATATGTCTAGACACACTGATGAGTTCTGATAGAGCGAAACAGATCTGTCTGTGGATGCCTATACATATATATGTGTGTGTGTGTGTGTGTGTGTGTGTGAATAAAGTACTGAATAAAGTCTGTATAATAAAGACTTTATTCACAACTTGGCATAGTTGCGCTATTACGTCCACTTTCGGACTAAAACCCTTGGGAGAGGTATGAGCCCCCTTATCCTCCCAGCTATGGGTTGAATAGCACTACTACTGTTCTTCTAGGAGAAAAGCATTGGCATTAAATAACCTACAAAGGTTGATATGCCATTAAAACAACCTAACCAAATCAAACTACTTAGCGACAGCTGATACAGTAATCAACCTGAGAACCGTGTGCATCTACCAACTTACACACAATGATGACAACTTACACAAAGGAGACATGCGCAACTTATCACTTACAGAGACATGCGGATCTCTGCATAAACGGAATCATGGGCATTTATACAATAACGAAGGTATGTGCATCCATACACTTACGTAGACATGCGCATCAACACATAAACGAAAGCACGCGCATCTATACATAAACGAAGAAATGCACATCTATTTACTTACGGGATCAGGGGCAATTATATGTTAACAAATTGCTTGCTTGCTTTGTTTTATGGTATATCAACCCTTTTCGGGTCATTTAACACCTAATCAAGTTATTTTGATAAAAGTTTCAAACAAACGAGTTTAGTATAAATTGAGTTTTTTGTCTACACACAGTCAAATGTCAAAACAGTCCCATTGTTATATAACTGCGGAGGGATTTTTTTATATTATCATTTTTCGTTTTCGTTTTATATATCTTGCCTTTCGGTTTAGTTAGGCTGAGAACCTTTCGGCTTAGTGCATGGGTTAGTTAGGTGCACAAATTGAGTGCAGGTATTCACGCGTGCGCGAGGCGGATGTGACAATCACAGATGTCACAATAAAAACCCCAGATAGGAAATGAAAAACCGGGGACATGAATGACGTCATCCCCGGAAACGATGGGCTGAGGATTTTGGAATTTGAAAAAAAAAAGAGTGAGTTGTGATTTGGGCTTGGACGAAGGAAGTCGATTTTCGGACCTCGCTGAGGCCAGACCAGTAGTTTGCGACAGGGGTGCCGCACGTGGATGGAAAAGTCAGGATAGAAAGAAAGTGTGTGTGTGTGTGTGTGTGTGTGTGTGTGTGTGTGTGTGTGTGTGTGTGTGTGTGTGTGTCTCTCTCTCTCTCTCTCTCTCTCTCTCTCTCTCCTCATGTCGAAAAACCATAAACTCAAAAAGGTAAATAAAAGTTTCGTATCTGGACCAAGAGTGTCGTAAGTGTTTCGAGTGTTTTCGGATTCCTATATGCGTATAGTGAACGTTTTTTACATATATGAATATTTCACAAACTCATATCTGGCTATGTAACACCATTTCAAACAATTCAGTTTAGTATAAGTACACAGTTCAGTTCTATTTGACCCATAGATAGGACCTTATCAGGTGCTACCACTCCGGGCTAGAGTGGACCTGGGACTGTTGCCAGTGAAGGACTACAGAGTGGACCTGGGAGTAATGGCAATAAAGAGATACTCCGCATTCCCCAAAGCTCCAGCATCACTAGAACCTCACCATCAGATTGTTTAGTGTCATATCTAGGACACTCGTTGGGGGGGTACCCTTCTGTAGAGAAACAGTCGGTGTATTCTACAGCCCCAGCCGACTGGGCAATATATTAACGGAGGAATGAGCATCTATACAGAAACGGAGACATGTGCATATATATATATATATATATATATATATATATATATATATATATATATATATACAGAGACATGTGCATCTATCCATAAATGAAGACATGCTCATCTATAGATAAACAGAGTTGTGCACATTTAAACATAAATGTAGGTCTGCACATATATACGTAAACAGAGGATGTGCATCTATTCTCTAACAGAGACATGCACATTGATACATTAACAGAGGCATGCGTAACTATTCATAAACGAAGACATACATATCCATGTATTAACGAAGACATGCACATTCATATATAAACGGAAGCCGACGCACCTATTCACGAACAGACACATGCGTATCTTTACTATCACAGAGACATGCGCGTCAATATGTAAACGGAGATATGCACGTCTATACACAAATACACGTATTCTCGTCAATAAACACAGCCGCGTCAACAAGCTAACTGTGGTATTAGAATCATTAAGGTGTGGTCAGATATCCTCTGAGGATTGTAGAAAGATTTGACAGACTAACAAGAACTCATCAAACGGATTTAGTTAATTCCAGCGGCGTGATTATCAGCTGTAACCGATGGATCTATCTCATTTAATAATACAACGTAAAGAATACCGATCCCTTCTTAAATAGTCGCCATCTTTTTCAAAAGCTTTACGGATTAAAGTCGCCGGTTTTATAGCGAAAAATGGTTCCGAAATTCTGCTGAATAATTATAAAAATTCAGGCTTCCTTTATGAGTTTTTTTTTAACTGTTTTGTTTTTAAATCTTACTTTCGATATCAAATTACACGGCACGATGCGCAGAAATAAAACTGAAAAACAAAAAATTCCCAAGTGATAACCAAAGTTAACGTGAAGTAATTATACTAAAAATGACAACTATAATGGAGTTCTTGATATTACCATCTTAGGAATTGAATCCCAATAAAGGAATTCCTCTTGTTTGTCTTGAATTTCTTGAAAAAATCGATTTTCTTTTACTGACAATTGAATTAACAGAAACAGAGGGTGACTTTTCAAATTTTATGATGGCATTTTTGCGACTAGCTGACGATCTTGATATCCTTGGCAAAGGTATAAAACCTTTTATTCCCTAGCTATGGTTTAAATAGTATTACTATTGTTCTACAAGGATGTTTTTGGTATTAAATAACCCACAAAAGTATCAACCTTCATGAGTTATTCTTTAAAAAAGAAACCAAACCAAAATTTTTCCTCCATGTGTTATTTTAGGTTAGTAGCACCAAAGTACCTTATATAATAAATAATACCTAATAATATTCGTTTTAATCATAAAATGTTTAACTAGAAATAATATAATCTTGGTATATTCGGTTTAGATGAAGAGTAATTCTTTATAAAAATGTACGTGTGTAGCTATTCATGAATTATAATATATATATATATATATAGTTTGGTTTCTTTGTTAAATGGCATAACAACCTTTGGAGGTTATTTAATGCCAAAGCCATTCTCCTAGAAGAACAGTAGTGGTACTATTTAACCCTTAGCTGGGAGGATAAGGGGGTTAATGCCTTTCCCAATGGTATTTGTCCGAAAGTGAACGTAATAGCGCGACTGGAGTTCAAACTCGCTTACTATATATATATTGATCTTGTAGTTTGATGTCTTTATGAATGAAGGGTGCTCAATATTACATGGGTTTCCAGCTTGTTTTATCAACTACTTCAATACCCACGTTGTCTTTAAAGGATTCACTGAATTTGAAAAAAAAAAGTGTAAGTTGAGTTTATATGACACAAACTTCTTCTGACAGTTAGGGTGGTAGGTTGGAACAAGTTGCCTTGGTGTTAGCAACTCAAAGAGAAGAAAAAATTTTCTGTTAAGAAATATTTATTGAAATACAAATGTATAACAATAATATATGATATGACATATATTGGAAAATTGCTTTTGTGTTGAGAGAAAGGCAAGTTGAGAAATTCAGCTTGAGGTGTATTCCTGTGTTAATCAGTCTTATAATTTTTCAGAGATCTGGGTTTTCACAGGAGAGGCTATAGTGCTTGGAGAGACTTATTTCCTTATTTTTCTGTCTTCGGTATGGTCTTCGAATCTTCTTTCCTTTAGAAACTTTAATAAGGTATTTTTAAAGAGAATTCTTCTGAGAACAAACGTTTCCGATTGACTAAGCAATCACTGATGATTTAGAATTTTTCTACTTCTTGATCTAACATTCAAAAGTTCTGATTAACATCTGTGGGAAGAGTATCCACTTTACGGATCAGATTTCAATTGGTCATCCAATCAAGGCGCAATATAAGGGCTTAGCTAATTAAGCGTCCTAGCCCACAACTTGTGGCGTGACTATTCTTTTTTATTCTTTTTTTTATTTTTTAACCAATATGAAAGAAACGGAATGGAAGATCTGATAAATCTATCCGAAGGCCAGATTTGAGCTTTTAATTTTAACTAGTCGAAAAAAAAAGTTAATTTGGGATTGTTATGGGTTTAAATGGGCCAGTGTACTAACAAACCATAAACAACGTCTTTGCCGCCTGGTTACGTTGATTGTTTTGACAATTTGCAGGTGTGTAAGTTTTCACAGACCTTTCAAATTAACCTTTGAATTTCTTTATGACTACGCATAACGTAAATTAGTCTATATGCTTATATTTTTATATTAGAAAATTACATTTACCTGACTTTTAAAGAAAAGTATTATTCTTTTCATAAATTTGAACACCATCGAATACCTCATAATTACACGTATATATTCAAGTTAAGCGTAGACACGGAGTTAATGATGCTTTGCAGCTGTCAGTTTCACACCTACGTGTTCATCAGGCCAAATAAACACATAAACGAGAAACACGCTGCCAAACACCGTGTATATATATATATATATATATATACATATATATATATATATATATACAAAGAACAAAACATACTTAGCCCAGTCGACTGGGGCTATAGAATACATCGATTGCATTTTTGCAGAGGGATAAGAGCCCCCTCAATGAACACCACTAAACTGCATCAAATGGTGAGGCTCCCGCAATGCTAGAGCTTTGGGGAATGCGGAGTACCCCTTCCTTGCTATTTATTCCAGGTTCACTCTGGCCTCTGATAAGGTCCTATATGTAGGTCAAATTGAACCCTTTGATACTTAGACTCAGTGCAAACAGATGACATGCTAAATTGAATTGCTTGAAATAAAACTGTTTGCCATTTAACAGTGTGTAAACAAATTAGTGAAGTTGAACTGTTACTATTACATAGCAATACTTCAATATTTAACTGTATCCAAACAAATGATTAATAGCAAATAGAATTATTTGTATTAGATAGAAATACTTGAAACCATTTAACTGTGAGCAGAAAGAATGAAGTCAGGTTCGTTTTAAAATATTATCGACAAAATGCGTTTAGAAATCATACATATTTAATATATATGTATCAACAGGATTTGGCATTAGATAACCTACAATGGTTGATATGCTATAAAACCAAACCAAACAAAAATCATATATACTTAATATATATGTAAAAAGAGGATTTTGCATAAAATAACCAATAAGCTTTCATATGCCATAAAACACAAGTAAGCCAAATCATATGTATAAAGAGGAATTGGCATTAAATGACCTACAATGGTTGATATGCAATAAAACCCAAACAAAGAAAATCCTATGTATTTACTATATATGTATAAAGAAGATTCGGCGTTAAATAACTTACAATGGTTGATATGCCATAAAACCCAACCAAACCAAATCATATATATTGAATATATATGTATAAAAAGTATTTGGCATTAAATAACCTACAATGGTTGATATGCCATAAAACCAAACCAAACCAAATTATATATATTCAATATATATGTATAAAGAGGATTTGGGATTAAATAATCTACAATGGTTGATATGCTATAAAACCCAACCAATCTAAATCATATATATTTGATATATATGTGTAAAGAGGATTTGGCATTAAATAACCTACAATGGTTGATATGCCATAAAACCAAACCAAACCAAATTATATATATTCAATATATATCTATAAAGAGGATTTGGTTTTAAATAACCTACAATGGTTGATATGCCATAAAACCCAGCCAAACAAAATCACAAATATTTAATATATATGTATAAGGGGGATTTGGCATTGAATAACCTACAATGGTTGATATGCCATAAAACCAAACCAAACTAAACCAAAATTGATACGACAAATAGGAATATTTATCTTATGCTATTTTTTGTTCTCTATCAGGTCATCGTCATAAGAAAAAATTTATACTAAAAGTTTTTAAAAGGTTGATATTCTATAAGAGAATATATATATATATATATATATATATATATTGTCATGAGGTGGACGTGGTTTCATCTTTACCATCTTAGGAAATGGACACGGTGACCCGAGTTCAAATCCAGGACAAAGCTGTTTGCATTTCACATAGCACTTATACACTTGAGAAAGATTTGGATCCATATATTATTCTTCCAGCCGTAGTTAAATAGTTGGGCAAACTGGCTCTTTAACTCGGGTGTGGCAGCCGGTCTAGGAGAATGAAAACTCTGATTTCAAACTCCACTTAAAAATTTGACCTCCTGTCATATCCTGCTCGTGGACAGGGTTTGGATATGAATATATATACGCTGTCATATCACCTGGTATATTAACTCTTAATTTGGGAGGTATATGTTAAGTCTGGGAGGGGTTTATGTATAAGTTCCAAATACATTTTTTAACAAATAATTAGTTCTATTTCAAACAATTCAGTTTAACATGAGTACACAGTTTAATTGTCAAAAACATTTCTATTTCAAACTATTCAGTTTATTCAAACAGTTCTAATTCAGCTAATTAAGTTTAGTATAAGTACAGATTTTCTTTACACACAGTTAAATGACAAAACAGTTCTATATTAAACAATTCAGTTTAGCGCAAGTATAGTTTCAATGTCAAAAACAATTCCATTTCAAACAATTCAGTTTAGCATAAGTACGCAGTTTAATAGTCAAAAATATTTCTATTTCAAGCTATTCAGTTTAGCGTAATAGTTTTAATTTAAACAATTCAGTTTAGTTTAAGTATGCAGTTCAAATGTAAGTACACAGTTTAATTGTCAAAAACATTTCTATTTCAAGCTATTCAGTTTAGTCAAATAGTTCGAATTCAAACAATTCAGTTTAGCATAAGTATGCTGTTTAGTTCTATTTCACCCATAGACAGGGCCCTATCAGGTGCTACCCTTCTGAGCCAGAGAGAACCGGGAACAATGACAATGAAGAGGTGCTCCGCTCTCCCCAAAGCCCTAGCATTACTGGAACCTCACCATTAGATTGATTAGTGTCATATCCAGAACACTCATTGGGGTGGTCTTACCCCTCTGTAGAGGTGCAGTCAGTGTATTTTACAGCTCCAGCCAACTGGGCAAGAGGATGTTTGGGTTTCACATAACGCTAATACACTTCGAAAAGGCATGCATCCAACTATTTTCCCTTCCAGCTATATATAAATAGTAGGGTAGACTATCTTA
Organism: Sepioteuthis lessoniana; assembly: GCA_963585895.1. NCBI lineage: Eukaryota > Metazoa > Mollusca > Cephalopoda > Myopsida > Loliginidae > Sepioteuthis > Sepioteuthis lessoniana. Next base: position 17,374,092 of record OY757924.1, read on the forward strand.
TATGGTAACTACTCAAGGAGAAGGAAAACTTTGAATCCAGACTTATTAAACTCCGCTTAAAAATTGACCTTGTGTCGAATCTTGCTCGTGTCAAGGATTTGTTTAAATACATTCAGCTATCTTTCTTGACAAATTGTATTTAAACAATTTTAACTTCTTTGTGGTCATTTAAGCAGTAAGTGTAGATAGTACAAATCTACAAAAATAGTCAACACTTGACTGCATCGTTGGTTGTCAGTTTAATGTCTTCCGATCCTTTGTATCCCCAATCTCACGTAATTTATCAACGAGACGCCACAATAGTTTCTTCTTGTTAAGAGTGCAGACAGCATACTTCTCCCATAAAATTTATATCTCACACGTTTGACAGATTTTTAAGCAAAATTCGTTCTGCAGGGGTGCAGTCGGTGTATTCTATAGCCCTAGCCGACTGGGCAAGAAATTTAAAAAAAAGGATACAACTTTATTAGTAGTAGAGTTATTAGCAGTCAGAAGGGTCCCATGTAAATTAAGACAATATATTTCGAGCAATTACTCTTTTTTTTAATTATTAGTAAAAGTAAAAAGTAAAGTTGGCGACCTTAGTCGAGGTCTACCAGAAGGCTCTCTTTTCAATAGCTACCACACCAAGGTGTAGGGGAGGGCACTACTCCTTTCCCTGGATTGCTCCACTTTACCCTTGATATGAACCATATATTGCTGAGTGTTAAGCAAGGAGGTATCAAGTACCATTTTAAAAGTCTTTGGTATGACACGACCTGGGATTGAACCTAGGTCTCCCGGACCAAGGCGAACACTCTACCCACTAGACCAATATCTGGTAATATATTCAAAATAATAGTTTTAGCAAATGTACAACGTTTTTACAAGCATTTACTTATGTATTCACCCCTATAGGGGTGGCTTAGAATATTCTGAGGGTGGGGTGAGACACCCCCCAAGAACAGCTATCCTGAGTATTACTGTAAATAACATCTGATGTTGTAGAATACACCGACTACGAGGCGCAAACGATAAGTTTCCAGACATTTTTTCGTATGGGCACTTTTATTGATAGTACACTCACGAAACTCTTGTCTCCTTCGAGGTAATCTCCTCCGTCTGCAATGCACTTGCTATACCGTTCCAACAACTTCCGCCAAGCCCCAGGGAAGTCCTCTTGTGTGAGCATGTAAATGACCTTCGTCACAGCCTTTTTCATCTCTGCAATTGTCTCATAACGACAGCCTCTAAGTTTTTCCTTGAGCTTAGGGAATAACCAAACGTCACTGGGAGCAAGGACTGGACTATAGGGGGGCTGAGGAACTGTCTTGATGCCCATCTTGGTCAAATAGTCTGTGATAAGGATGGAGTTGTGGACTGGTGTATTGTCCAAGTGGAAATGCCATTGAGTGCTGGCCTCTTCCGACGGAATCTCTCCCTGAACTCCCTTAAAACCTCAACATAGTAACCCTAACCCTAACCTTAACCCTTTGGCCAATCAACTCTGTGGTTTATTGACTTCCTTTTTCCTTCCACACCTCTCATCATCCCTCACAGACTCCCTGCCTTCCTTGAATCTCTTATGCCACTTAAAAACTGATGCTCCAAAAGCAGTCTGAAGCATTTTTCCAAGTTTAAAAACAGTGTCATTTTTCCAAGTTTAAAACAGAATTTTATTGCTTATCGTTCTTAAGTGTCTGACTGCATTTTTGAAATTCACCAGCAATGATAATCAGGCTTTAGTAGGGTGTATTCCAATTCCTACTTTTGCTGTTCATTTGAAGCTGAAATCATAAAGATTGGTAAGTCATCTCATAAGATGTACAGCAATAACATAGTGAATTTTTAAGAGTCTACGGCAATTTTAAATGCCCATACGAAAAAAGTCTGAAAACTTATCGTATGCCCCTTGTATATCTTTGCAGAGGGGCAAGACTCCCACCACCAACAACAAATGTCTTGTGGCCCAGTCAACCGGGGCTGTAGAATACAATAACTGCTTCTCTGCAGAGAAGTAAGACTCCCTCCCCAACGAGTGCCCTCGATATGACACTAAACAATCTGATGTTGAGGTTCCAGCAATAATGGATCTTTGGAGAACAGAGTAATTCTTCATTGCCATTGTTTCCAGGTTTACTCTGGCTCAGAGTGATGGCACTAGATAGAGTCCTATCTATGGGTTAAAAAGAACTAAACTGTTTATTTATGCTAAACTGAATTGTTTGAAATAGAACTTTTTTGACATTTAACTGTGTTTAAACAAAGAAAAACTATACTTATACAAAACTGAATTGTTTGAAACTTTTTTCAAAATGACTTATTTTGGTGTTAAATGGCCCGAAAAGGGTTGATACGCCATAAAACAAAGCAAACAACTTGTATCTCCCGAGGAGGGGTAAGACAGACCCTAAAAGAACTATCCTGAGTATGACACTTATCTACATCTGATGGAGAGACTTCAGTTCTGTGGATCATATGGAATATTTCTTCATTGCCTTTACTCCAATGTCCACTCTGACTCGGAGTGGTAGTTCCTGTTCGGGTTCCATTTAATTTGATAAATCCGTTTTAAAATGATTCGTATTCTATTGGACCGTTCATAAAAAAATCTGTAATAAAACTACACAAAAAAATTAATATGAACGTACAATGAACGCGATTCCCTTACCTCTAAGCATAAAATAACCCTAGACAGGTTGACATGCAATTAAAATCAACCAACCATTTGCTTATGGGCTCGGATTTGTCTTTTTCTAAGCTGCCGTTATCGTGAAACGGTCTTATCGTATATGAATAAACAATGCTCCCTTACCAACTCCTTAGACAAAATTCATCTCATTTTTTGAATGACCCACGTATATATATTCTTATCTCCAATTCTGTTTTAGTTAAAAAAAATCTTTACAAATAGGCTAAACACAGGTTTGTCACTAAAAAGACAGTCCATGGAGTGAAAGCACAATGACAAAAAAGGTCTAGTCACAGCTGTCAGTAAAGAAGGTTGTGCTGACTGTTTTAAATGGTATGAAAGAATCCTATCATTATTGATTTCTTTGAAAAAGGTGCGTCTGTAAACAGTGCTTCCTATTGCCAATTCCTTAGACAATATTTCACCTTATTTATTGAATGACCGTCGTATATCAATAAAATTCATTTATGTCTGTCCAGCATATTTAATAAAAAAATAAATAAATAATGGTGCAAATTCGTCGACCCACAAATAGTATCATTACTCACCGCGCAACAATTTTTTTTTTTTCTTTTTTACACGCATTATTTCTTCTGAGTGTTTACGAAGGGGATGGGTGTTTTAATAACTTCCTCTTACACGACAAGTTTTCTTCTCAACTTACTCGTCCTTTTAACAAGGTCAGTTACAGTGCAAATGTAACAGAGCCGGTTTCAACTTTTTGAATTATAGTTGTGAAAAAAAAACATTAAGAAAAAGAGACAGCAAAAAAAAAAATAGTCTTCTCCTTGTACAAGAAAACACAATCGGACCTCAACTTTAAGAATTGTTTCTACACGTTTGTACGGAGGTAAGGTTTATATTTGACATAATCAGTTTCCTTTGGACCATAATTGAGAATTCAGACTCGATTGATTGATCCTAACGGCATGCCATTGTATATTTACTTGCACATCATATGTGCCGTTGTTTCTTGAGAGGTCTTTTTTTTATTACTTGCACACGATCCTATCGAATACTAATAATTTTAAAAGAAATATATTTATCCATAGGTTCCCACCAATAAGTCAAATAGATTTCTTTTATAATTATTCAGTAAATCTTGTTAATTCTTTTACCTCTTTTTTAAAATAAGTTATGACAATCAGGTATTCCTATCTCATACAAATTTTTTTCAAACACATATATAAGAGTACTTTTAAAGAGTTTTAGGTTTTTTTATAGCATAACAAAATTACGTAAGCGTAAGGTTGGATAAAACTGATATGCTGATGAATTTAAAACACAGAACGCTATCAACGGAAATAGAATATTATATCATAAAAGACCTAAATAGAATTATATAGATAAAATGTGTCTTTATTATTTAATCAAACCAGCTAATATATATATATATATATATATATATATATATATATATATATATATATATATATACCTAGGACACCTCTTTTTAGTGGAGAAAGAGTCTTACCTCTCTACAAGAAAAATCACCTGCATTTTGTTAGTCCCACCCACAGGGTCCTGAGAACGAAGACACACTCAGCAGAGGAAAACATAAAAGATAATTAGTGGGCGTTACCTATTTCATTTAAGTCATATACCAATTTCTTACTCTCTACTTGCATAGATTTACTTTTTAAGTCTGTTCATATCTCTCTCTCTCTCTCTCTCTCTCTCTCTCTCTCTCTCTCTCTCTCTCTCTCTCTCTCACTCTCACTTTCTCACTCTCTCTCTCACTCTCTCACTCTCACTCTCACTCTCTCTCTCTCACTCTCTCTCTCTCTATATATATATATGTGTGTGTGTGTGTGTGCGTGTGTGTGTGATTGAACGTATATATCTTAGTCAAGTCAACCTAGCTATAATCTTACCCAGTCGGCTGGGGCAGTAGAATACACTGAGCGCACCTCTGCAAAGGGGTAAGACCTCTCCTCCAACGAATGTCCTGATATATGACACTAAACAATCTGACGCTGGAGGTTTAGAGAATGCAGAGTATCCCTTCATTGCCATCGCTCCCAGGTCCACTGGCTCAGAGTGGTAGCACTTGATAGGGCCCTATCTATGGGTTAAATAGAACTAAACTGCGTAATCATACAAAACTGAATTGTTTGAATTAGTACAGTTTGACTAAACTGAATAGGTTGAAATAGAAATGTTTTTGATAATTGAACTGTGTACTCATGCATAACTATATTATTTAAAATAGAACTGAGTATTTGTAGGAAAATGGACTTAGAATTAAATAACCTACAAAGGTTGATATGCCATAAAACCCAACCAACCAACCAATGTAGCAATAGTCAACGCCGACAGTTACCAAACATCATTGATTCTATACCTACGTTTTACTAACTTATATATATATATATATATATAATATAAGGATAAATATATATATATATATATATATATCATATTTATATCTAATATATATTTAAATCTAATATATGTTTATTTATTATTATAAATAATTATTTATTATTATTTATTATTATTAATTATTATTTATTATTATTATATAATAGCTCTATCCTAGATATTGAGCACTCTCCATATTATATTGCACTTGGTTCGCCACAAAACCAAAAAGTGATTTAGTGACAATCAACACTGTTAATATATATATATATATATATATATATATATATATATATAAGCTTGTTCTCATCCAGACACAGGTATTAAAAGTGTAAGCAAAGATGCAAAAATTTATGTTGTTTGGTTTCTTTGTTTAATGACAAATCAACTCTTTTTAGCTAATTTAATGCCAAATCCATTCTCCTAGAAGAACAGTAGTGGTACTATTTAACCCATAGCTGGGAGGATAAGGGGGTTCCTACCTTTCCCAAGGGTATTTGTCCGAAAGTGAACGTAACAGCGCGACTGGAGTACGAACTCACGTACTACGATTTCGTAGTCCATCGCTTTAACCATTACACCACGAGGACACCCCCTAATTTATGTTGTCAGGACCTATATTATGAAACCTTAAAATGACAGTATGTTAAGTAACGAGACTGATTTTTGTAAATATATTTTCTATTATTATAAACTTAATTGTTAATCAATTTTCTGTCCTTGAAAATAATTCCTATGGGAAATTAAAAACTGACCAGACATTGTTTGATAGTGCTTCAATTAGACTGCAACTGACACTGTCTTGCGTGTCTTCAATCGTTCCAAAATAGCAAATATAAAGTTAGATTTCGATTTTCAAGAACAAGAAGTGTTGGCTGGCTATGTTTTATGACATCTAAACCCTTGTAGGATATTTAATGTCATATATACCAAATATATATGCGTTGTAAACGAATAGTCTGCTGGTAACATTTTTAACACGGCAGATTTCATTTGTTTCCAGACATTTTATATGCGATGAAGAATTGCTGTTTACTACCAATTCATTATATTACCCAATCAGCTGGAGCTGTAGAATACACCGACTGCACCTCTGCGGAGGGGTAAGACCCCCCTCCAACGAGTGTCCTGGATATGACACTAAACAATCTGATTGTGAGATTCCAGTGATGCTGGGGCTTTGGGAAATGCGGAGCACCCCTTTATTGCCATTGCTCCCAGGTCCACTCTGCCCCCGGAATGGTAGCACCTGATAGGGCCCTATCTATGGGTTAAATAGAACTAACAGCATGATTATGCTAAACTGAATTATTTGACTAAACTGAATGTTTTTGACAAATAAACTGTACTTACATTTAAACTGCATGCTGACTGAATTATTTGAAATGGAACTGTTTTTTGACATCGAAACTCTACTTACACTAAACTGATTTGTTTAAAATAGAACTGTTTTGACATTTAACTGTGTGTAAACAAGATCTGAACTTATACTAAACTGAATGAGCTGAATAATAACTGCTTGACTAAACTGAATAGCTTGAAATAAAACTGTACTTACATTTAAACTGCGTACTTATCTTAAACTGAATTATTTGTAAGAGAACCATACTCATAAAAATGAATTTGGCGTTAAATAACCGACAAAGGTTGATATGCCATAAAACCCAACCAACCAACCAACCAACAACCAATTCATTATATATTAGTTTGCATACAGTTAAATGGTTCCAAGTATTGCTATGTTATATTAATTCAATTTGAATAGTTTTAAGTATTGTAAATCATTAATATTTCCATTTGAACCATAGGTAGGACTCTCACAAGTACTATCACATCAGGTCAGAGTGGACAGGGAAGTAATGGCAATGAAGGTGTACTTCACAATTCACAAAGCTCTAGTATTGACCGCTCACTATTGTAGAGTTGGTAGTATCTGCGACCCGTCTCGAATAGCAGCAGATCAATTTGGACAGCTTATAAGTGTTTCACACATCCACCGTTGAGACCTATTTGCATACCTCGTGCAAATGGAGCCGACAATGCTTTGTAATCAGACGTCCCCGACTAGTGTTCTTGCATTCCTTCACAACCATCAGATACAATTTAATCTCGTATCCGGGACCCTCGTTGGGTGGATAAGGGCGTCTTACTCCTCTGCAGAGATTCAATCTGTGTTTTCTACAGCCCCATTCAACTGGGTTTCTACATTGAGGGTGTTGACCATTAAATAAAGGTGGAAAACATGAGCTTTTTTATTTTCACATATGTGGGCATCTCAGCACCTCAGGACTACCTGCTTGGATAGAAAAATATTTTTCGAATATCTATGACATTTTAATCACATGATTGAGACCATCCAATCCCCGTCAAGCTCTAAGATTCATCTCGAGGTCATATTTTGTCGCTTACGCCCTGTTGAGCTAATGTCTCTGAGTACGATTCTTGAGTCAGTTTTTCAAATCCTTCACTACCTGTCAAATAAAAAAAATGCGGCTACTCTATTATTTTAAAGTAGTTCTACAGAATCAGATCAAGGGAATAAGAGGCCTGAGCTACAACTGGAGGAATATACTTTTAGACCAAAATTTCGTTCACAGCGAGTGTCCAGAAAATAATGAGACTTTTTTCTTTTTGTTATTTTTCTTTTTGTTCTTTTTTGTTTTATGTTTTGCAGATTAGTGATCAGCAGATCAATGTTAATTTCTCACCAATCATTTTCATTGTGAAACGTTGAACAGATCAAGGTTTCGTTTTGGATTTTTTTTTTTTTTTCTGTGATGGCATATCAACCTTCTTGAGTTATTTTATGCCAAAACTATCCTTGTGGAAAGACAGTAATGATATTAGTAAGTAAAATAAAGTTGGCGACCATGGTTGAGGGTGACCCGAAGGCTCCCTTTTCAATAGCTTCGACACAAAGGTGTAGGGGAGGGCGCAACTCCTTTCCCAGGATTGACTCTCTTTACCCTTGATCCGTACTTTATAATGCCGAGTGTTAAGCAAGGAGGCATCAAGTAGCATTTTTTGAGACTTTGGTATAACTCGACCAGGGATTGAACCCAAGTCTCCCGGGCCATTGACGAATACTCTTACCATTATGCCAATTCAACCTATAACTAGGGGGATAAGGGGTTTCATGCCTTTCCCAGTGTTATTAGTCCAAAAGTGAACGCAATAACCTGATTAGAGTTCGAACTCGCTTACTATCATGTCCCAGTCCAGAACATTAACCACTTGATACAGGTATCGAAAGTGTAAGTTATGTAAGATGGAAAAATTCATACTGCAAAAACCTATATTATAAAAACTGTAAAATGTCTGTACGTTAAGTAATGAAACTGATTTTTGTAAATATTGTTATATAATAGCCGAGGGATTTCGGTTCATGCCTTTAAGTTTAGTTAGGCTGAGAACCTTTCGGTTTTGGTTGGTTTCTTTGTTTAATGGCATATCAACTCTTTTTAGGTTATTTAATGCCAACGCCATTCTCCTAGAAGAACAGTACTGGTACTATTTAACCCATAGCTGGGAGGATTAGGGGGTTCATACCTTTCCCAAGGGTATTTGCCCGAAAGTGAACGTAATAGCGCGACTGGAGTTCGAACTCGCGTACTACGAGAACCTTTCGGCTCAGCGCATGGGTTGGTTAGGTGCAACCTTGATGCAGGTGGTAACGCATGTGCGCGCACAGAGCGGACATGTCACTCAGATGTCACAATAGTCAAAAAGGAAACGGGGTGACAGGGTGCGGGTGACGTCACGCACTGGAAGCGCGCAGAGGTTTGTGTAAGAATCTGAAGAAAGTTGGAGAGTTGAGATTAGACACTGGACGAAGACGGTCGACGTTTGGAGCTCGCAGACGCGAGACGAACGTGCGCCCTATGGGGGCCGCTCGAGATGGGGACCAAATGAATAAGACGGCATAGAAGATTGTGCCTCTCCTCCTTACGTCGAAACCTTTAACTCAAAGTTAATAAAAAGGTTTCGTACCTGAACAAGAGGTCGTTACATGTTTTCGAATTTTGAGATTCCTATGTTCTTTATATGTTCTATCGTTATGAACATTATATGTCCATTTCGCACATAGCGTTAATTGTGAATATGGTACAATATTTTTTATCATAATAAACTTAAGTGTAAATCAATTTTCTGTCCTTGAAAATAATTTCCTCTATACAATTAGTTTATACAATCGTATAATTACTTAAATCTGCATTATATTATCACACAGTTACTTTCGACATAATCAAGCAAAGCAAATAACACAGATTCCTTTTAGCCTCTCTTGTCATCCGTCCCTTTCGGTGATAACTCACGGTATGTCCTCTAAACGGCATCGAGTGTCGACACAGGGTTGTTAAATGTAATTTAATGTAATTTAAATGTAATATAATTGCGGAGGGATTTCGTTTTTTATATCTTGCCTTTCGGTTTAGTTAGACTGAGAACCTTTCGCTTAGCGCATGGGTTAGTTAGGAGCAACATTAACGCTGATGTTCACGCGCGCGCGGAGAGGATGTGTCATTCAGAGATGTTAAAATAAAAATCCCAGATAGGACTTTGGGACCAGGCGATGTGGGTGACGTCACGCACCGGAAGCGTGGGCTGAGATTTGAGAAAAAGCAGTTAGTTGAGTTCCGGCCTCCGAACGAGAGAGTCGAGATTCAGAGCTGGGTGAGGCCAGACGACTTTGTGCGCTACGGGCGCCGCGCGTTGGTTAGGTTGAGAGCTGACAATGTAAAAGCAGTCAGCATAGAAAGTGTGTGTCTCTCTCTCCTCATGTCGAATTACCTTTAACTCAAGGGTAATAAAAAGTTTCGTACCTGAACCAATTTTGTGAATGTCCTTTATTTCGGATTCCCTATGTATATTTCACACATCCGTATATCTGGCTATGTTACAGGCTGACACAGGTGTGTCCATGTGTTGGAGTCCATAGGAGAATGACGCTTTTTAAGTTAGTTCTTACTTCTCCAACAATGCCCAGCATGTCTTGTTCGTTTTACTTGGATGGTTTGTGAGACGAAAGGTGAATGGTCGTAAAATTGCTGTTTCGTAGGGTGCTACTTCCAGGATTTATTCATAACAGCAGATTTTTTTCTCTAGACGTGGCATTAAAGTCCAAGTGGTGCAACCATACAAAAGTACTGACACGGCTAGCTTGGAAGATTACCTAAATTATCCAGATGATAAACAAAAATCTGTAAAAACTATTTTCATTACTTAACATACTGTCGTTTTATGGTTTTTTGTGAAATAGGTTTTTGAAACGTAAAGTTTGGCAATTTGCTAAAAAAACTGTTTCGGTGATACTAGTCGTAGAGAACCTGGAAAAGAAACTGGAGAAAGTAGAGATTTTAGATTTGAGACCATCCACACTACAATACAGTTGAGATCGGCTAATTTACAAAGAAGTGTCTTAGAGAGCTGAGTGATTGATTTTAACGGTAAGTTAACCCGTCGGGGGCTATTTTATAACTGAACATTTTGAAATTGTGTACATTTATATTCAGGATTTATGGAGTTTCTGAAAGGGTTTCTTTGTTGTTGTTTTTCGGATACAGTTATATATCAGTGTCTCGAAATATTTCGGCTTGTACTTCAAATTTTAAACAGCAAACCTCGTCTTCATGCTATCATCGTGGCACGAGTAGGGAAATAAAAGCAGCAAACAAATCGTGGTTTTGGAAAAGAAGAATATCCTGGAAAATATGAAATAAATTGGAAAAACGTAGTTCATAAAGAATGTTCAATTTCAGCAAAGATTAAAACTCGAAAAAATTGAGAAGACAGCATAAGTTGAAGTAATTATATTATTAAGTAATTTATTTCAACTCATAAGAAAAATGAAAAAATAAACATCCACGACAAAAGTTTGTAAATGTTCCAGGAAAATATTATTCCCTTCTCCGGGAGAAACAATCCAATCTAAAAATTGTTACGGCAGACAACTCTGATTTTTAAATACTCAAAATTTTCCCTTCTGTGGAAACTGATCGTCTGCTTTTAATCAAATATTCCCTCTCCACGTTTATTGGCTGCCCAACGGTTTAAGCGGTGCAACTCTTGTTGTTGTTTTTTAATGTAAAAAACGAACAAATATTTATAATTACTTTATGGGGATCTGGAAGATTTTGGTTGGTTATTATTTGTTGTTGTTTTTTTGTTTGTTTGTTTGTTTTTTGTTGTTTTTGTCTTTTGCTTTGTTTTTGTTTGTTTTTTTACTTTCGTAGATTGTGGGTATTTGAGCTAAGATATCTGACTCCATTTGTGTCTTCTCTATCCCGTTTAATTTGTTGACATCTTCTTTGTCTGTAAAGGTTGCAAAAGATTTACTGAAGGAAGGAAGAAAAGAGACTAAGATACCTTTTGTATTTCAACTTCATTCTGGGGTTCCATACGGCTATTCGGTAGGGAGGAAATGTCTTCTTGGACCATTATAGAACAGTCGCGCATCATTTTCACACTAAACGGTAGCCCTCTGTAACTATTAGACAAGTTCACCTACCTAGGAAGCAGAGCCTCATCGACCGAGACAGACATCGACACGCGACTAACAACGGCATGGACAGCTATCATTAGGCTATCGGTCATATGGAATTCAGACCTGACCGATAAAATGAAACGCAGTTTCTTTCAAGCAGCGATCGTGTCGATACTGCTATATGGATGCACTACACGGATGGAGAAAAAGCTTAACGGCAACTACACAAGAATGCTGCGAGCAATATTGAACAGGTGCTGGAGGCAACACCCCACAAAGCAGCAGCTGTACGGCCACCAACCACCCATCACGAAAACTATCCAAGCTAGACAAACCAGACGTGCAGGACACTGCTGGAGAAGTTGGGACGAGCTCATAAGTGATGTACTCCTATGGACCCCTTCACATGGCCGAGCAAAAGCAGGGCGACCAGCTCGAACCTACATACAGCAGCTCTGTGAGGATACGAGGTGTAGCCCTGAGGACCTGCCGGAAGCGATGAACGATAGAGAGAGATGACGAGAAAGGGTCAGGGATATCAGTGCTGGCGGAACGACAAGATGATGATGAATGTACAGAAAATAATCTTGGAGAGCTGAGACTTGATTGTCATTCATTCGGACGTCAGTTACTCATACATTGGTTTGGTTTTATGGCATATCAACCTTTGTAGGTTATTTAAAGCCAGATCCATTTTTATACATATAAACAGTTCTATTTCATGCAATTCAGTTTAACACAAGTACACTGTTTAGTTCTATTTGCCCCATAAACAGGACCTATCAGGTGTTTGCACTCCGAGCCAGAGCAGACCTGGGAGCAAATGCAATGAAGGGGTACTGTAATATAATTGCGGAGGGATTTCGTTTTGTATATCTTGCCTTTCGGTTTAGTTAGGATGAGAACCTTTCAGCCCAGTGCATGGGTTAGTTAGGTGAAAACATGAGCGCAGGTGTTCACGCGCGTGCAGGGAGGATGCGTCATTCACAGATGTCAAAATAAACCCCAGGTAGAAAATAGGACCAGGGGGTGGGAATGACGTCATGCACCGGAAGCGTGTGCTGAGGATTTTGGGGATTTGAGAAAAGGCAGGGAGTTGAGTTCCGGCCTCCGAACGAGAGAGTCGAGATTCAAACCTGGGCGAGGCTATTTGACTTTGTGCGCTACGGGCGCCGCGCGTTGGTTGGGTTGAAAGCTGACGATGTAAAAGCAGTCAGCATAGAAAAATTGTCTCTCTCTCTCTCTCTCTCTCTCTCTCTCTCTCTCTCTCTCTCTTTCTCCTCATGTTGAAAAACCTTTAAACTCAAAAAGGTGAATAAAAGTTTCGTACCTGAAACAATTTCGTGTTTTCGGATTCCTATATATGTTTAAGAACATTTTATGAACATTATGTCTATTTCACATATCCGTATCATGGGTATGTTACAGTACTCTGCATTCCCCAAAGCTCTAGTATTACTGAAGCCTCACAATCCGATAACAATCTGATAGTGAGGCTTCAGTATATCCAGGACACTTGTTGGGGGAGTCTTACCCCTCTGCAGAGATGTAGTCAGTGTATTCTACGGCCCCAGCAAACTGGGTCACTCATACACAGGTTCACAATAAGCACTGACCAAAAAATATAGAGGCAAAAGCGAAATATTACAATCGATACGTGCTATCCAAATTCCCGAATTTCTGGGTAGCACCATGAACAGACACGAGCGTTTCCGGATTGTAAATGGAGAAGTTATGTATGAGATTAAAGGGGGTTTTATTCGAGCGTTGTGAGCTATTTCCGCAAAATTTCCATTTGCAGTCGCATTCCATTCATTCATGTTTTTCAAATTTTATTCTGTATTTTTAGCCAATCCCTCAAATTAACAAAGGACCATACTGTAACTGCAATTTGATGGACAATTTTCGTTATGCCGGTCAGAAAATTTAATCAGTAATCTAACATTGAATTCAAAAGGCACATCTTCAAATCTGCGTATAAAAATTTTATATATTATACAGAAAAAACTATTTTTGTCACATTACAAACATTATATATATATATATATATATAAACAAAAATAAAATAATAATTTTGTTTAGATAATCAAGAACTTTAATTTGGAAATAAACGTACACGTTACCTTGATAACGGTTCAAACGAGAACTGAAAGTACTCGGTATAACATCACTAACTCCTTTGGAGAAGTTATCAATAAATTTCAAGATTGTAACATCAAAAAAAAAAAACAAGGATTCTTGAAAGAAAAAAGAAATAACTTCAAAATTACAAAAACTAAATTGCTTAAAATAGAACTGTTTTGATATCTAAACTGAGTACTTATGTTAAAGTGAATTGTTTGAAATAGATTGTTTTGACATTTTGTAACATACCAATGATACGAATATGTCAAATAGACATAGAATGTTCATAACTCATATATAGATAACATAGGAATCCCGAGACACGAAAAACACTTACGACTTCTTAGTTCAGGTACGAAACTTTTTATTACCTTTGAGTTAAAAGGTTTTTCGACATAAGGAGAGAGAGTGACACAATCTTTCTATGCTGACTTTTCTGTCTGCCCTTCCCCTCCCCCGCCACGCGCGGCACCCGCCGCAAGGCCTCGGCAAGCTCCGAAAGTCAACCTTCTTCTTCGGAGGCTAAAACTCAACTCTGACTTTTTTCAAATCCCCAAAATCCTCCGCGCACACTTCCGGTGCATGACGTCATTCACATTCCCCGGTCACAACTCCTATCTGGGATTTTTATTTTGACATCCCTGAATGACACATCCTCCCCGAGCGCGTGTGAACATCTGCGCTCATGTTGCAACTAACTAACCCATGCGCTAAGCGAAAAGTTCTCAGCCTAAACCGAAAGGCAAGATATATAAAACGAAATCCCTCGGCCATGAAATTACAATTCAACTGAGAGTAAACAAAAAACTATTCTTATTCTAAACTTAATTGTTTGAAATAGAACTGTTTATATGAATAAAAATGGATTTGGCATTAAATTACCTATAATGGTTGATATGCCATAAAACCAAACAAAACCTAACCAAATGGTATATGCACAAATTAAGATCCATTTTTGAGAATGATACGAATCCCCCGCCATTTTGAGATACAAACGGATCAACTACATTCGGCCAGACGACCTAACCTAATGCTAATTAACAAAAAGAAAGAGACCTTATCATCTAAAGAAAGAAAACTTTCCATTTAAAAAATTTTGCCATTCGGGCAGACCACATCGTCAAAATAAAAGAAAACGAAAAGAGAGACATGTACTTGGACCTTGCCGGAGAACTAAAAAAAGCCGTGGAACATGAGGGTGACGGTGATACCAGTGGTAATTGGTGCACTTGGAACAGTCCTCAAAGACTTGGAAAGGGGGCCGAAAAAATTTGAATTCAGAGGAAGACTCAGAGAATAGACGGGCAAGAATACGGAGAACAGTCCTGGAAACCTGTGGAGACTTGCAGTCACTCAGACTCCAGATAAAGACCACCAGCTAACGATGGTGTAAAAAACACGCAAGGTTTGGTTTGGTTTGGTTTGGTTTACTTTTGTATATCAATCATTGTAAGTCATTTAATACCAAATCTTTTATATACATATATATCAAATATATAATTTCTTAACACATTTTTTGAATAACATTTTTAAACTGGCCGAAGTTCATTTTTTTTATATAGTTTAATGGTTTCACTTATTTTTATGAAATATGAATCATTCTATTTACTATTAATCATTTATTTGCACACAGTTTAATGTTTTCAAGTATTGCGATGTATCACTCATAATTCAATTAAACATCAGTTATTTGTTGACACACAGTTGAATGGTCAAACAGTTCTACTTCAAACAATTCAGTTTATCATGTCAACAAAGTTAAATGGTTCCAAGAATTACCATGTATCACAAACAATTCAATTAAACATAGTAATTTATTCACAGTAATTTATTTACACGCAGTTAAATAATTAACAGTTCTATTTCAAGCAATTCAGTTTAGCATAAGTACACTGTTTTTGTGTACACACAGTTAAATGTAAAAACGGTTTTTTTTAACAATCCAGTTTAGCATTAGTACACAGTTTAAATGTCGAAACAGTTCTATTTGACCCATAAGTTGGACCCTATCACGTGTTACCACTCCGGGCCAGAGTGGACCTGGGAGTGATGCAAGAAGAGGTACTCAGCATTCCCAAAAGCTGCAACATTACTGAAGCCTCACCATCTTATTGTATAGTGTCATATCTAGGACACTTGTTGGGGGGGTCTTACCTCCCCGCAAAAATGCTGTAGGAGTATTTTACAGCACCAGCCTACTGGGCCAGACTCGCAATCATACTGATCTACAAGATCTTTACGATACATTCGACCTACAGATGCCTCAAGCTGAACAAGAAGCTAGAGTGAAAAGAAAGCGGAAAGCCCCTCCACAATTCATAATTGACCCAAAAAGAAAAAAATACTAAAAATTCACAAAGAAAAGCTGGTCAAGAATATTAAAAAACAATCTTGTGGGGGGTGTTGGGTATCACCTACCTGTTCAGCATAATGAGCTGTTCCATCTGCCATATATGGCAGTAGCGGAGATCAGTCTGGGATTAAGTCTACGAGACAGACCAGAAGAGCCGTTCCTATTGTTGAAGTATATCATTACTCTATCACTAATCCCATGTTCTTATTACTAACAGTCTCTCTCTTGTAAATACTCTTTCCTGTAAATATAACTATTTACCTCACATATCGTGGTTTGTCTTATTATTACTACTACTTGTGTTCACTAACCAGAACACAACACATATCAAAGCAAAAAGGGATAATGCACAAAAGAATAGAAAATGTAGGTTATGTGGAGATAAAACAGTTAATCACATCAGCAACTGCAGCAGGCTCGCACGAAAGGAATGTAGACATGACTGGGTAAGAAAGGTGATCCACTGGGAATTGAGCAAGAGATTAAAATTTGACCGTACTATCAAATGGTATATGCACAAACCAGATTAAGTAAAAAAAAAAAAAAAGAAAACGAGACCCTTAAAATTCTCTGGGATTTTGAAATTAAAACGGATCACCCAGTCCCGGCCAGAAGACCTGATTTAGCTTTAATTAACCAGAAAAAAAATCCCACTTCTTGGGGACTTGCTGTTCGAGCAAACCAGAGAATTGTTACATATTGACCCTTGACCGAGCCGTCAATACGAGATGCACCTGTGTAAACAAGCGGAAGAAGATCACGTGATCTAATCAAAAGTGGGCTTTATGAAATAATATATGCAGATGCACGCGGCAGTTGAATCAGTTAGATCAGTTGGGGACAAGGAAGGCCAGAGTGAGAATTAGTCGCAGTCGGTGAGAACACCCCGCTTGGGGCTGTTGCTCTCAGCGACCTCCGGTTGAGCAACCCTGGCTATGAAGAAGAAGAAGTGTTAAGTGGGGGTCTTGAAGATAACACAGCGTGCTATGGTCAAAAGAAGAAGTTAGGGATCAATATGGCAATATGTCTTGCCTCCCTACGTCTGTCTGTCTCACACAGATGCTTCAACTCCTTACGAAAGAATAAAAATATGTATACATTCTTATAAAGAAGTGTTGTCCTTCACCACTTCAACCGCTGTGCAACAGAATAAAGATGAAAGAAATCGAAAAGATTGACAAATACTTGAACCGGGCCAGAGAACTGAAATGGCAGTGGAACATAAAGATGACCGTGATACCAGTTGTAGTTGAAGTACTTGAAACAGTACCTGTTGTATACCCACGATAATCATCTCAGTCACAACTTTACATATACATATGCAAAAACACAGGCGGACTCAAATACACAGGCGACTCCATTGTTCACGTTCGAACGTTTATTAACTTCTTGACTTCTGAGTTCGGTTCTTCGACACGTGGAGAGAGAGACACACAATTGTTAATCATTCTATACTAACAAAACTCAAACACTCGGCACATCTCGTAGTCTTTAAGATCTCTGTCGGTCGAGATCTGCAGAACTCCATGGTCAGACTTCAACTTCTCAACACCATGGTCTTAACTCAACTTCAACTCTCGACATGGCCAAAGTCAACTCCCAACTGAACTGGCCCCAGTCGAGTACCCAACTCGACTGGCCTACAGTAAAACTCAACTGGACTGGCCCCCAGTAAACTACCAACTCGACTCGCCTACAGTCGAGTACCCAACAGACGTGTTTTTCAAAATCCCCAAATTCTCAGCGTCATCCGGGCATGACGTCATTCACACTCCTGTCACATTTCCTATCTGGGGTTTATCATGACAATTGTGATTGTCATATCCCCTGCGCACGAGCGTAAACTGTACCAAAGTTCTCTGGCCCGGTCCAAGTATTTGTCAATCTTTTCGCTTTCTTTCATCTTCATTCTGTTGCACAGCAGTTGAAGTGATGAAGGACAACACTTCTTTATAGGGAAGTGACCGTGGTGTAATGGTTATCGTCGTAGGTTATCGTCGTAGGAAATGGACACGGCGACACGAGTTCAAATCCTTGACGAGACTGATTTCATTTCACATAGCACTAATACCCTTGGGAAAGGTATGAATCCAATTATTCTCCTTCCAGCTATGGGTAAATAGTAGGGCAGACTAGGTTCTTCAGCCTTGGTGAGGCAACTAGTCTAGGAGAAGGAAAACTCTGAATTCAAACCTGTTAAACTCCGCTTAAAAATTGACCTTGTGTCATATCCTGCCCGAGCGGAGGGGTTGGATAAATATGGTAAACTGTACCCAATGTATGTGCACCTGAACTAAGAGCCGAATAGTTCAAAGTCCAACCAAACTGAATGATAAAATATAATTAACGAAAAATGATTAATATAAAAAAAATCATTCTGTAGTTATTTACCCAAGAGCTTGAAAAAGAGACTGGATTTATTGGTGATTAGAAGAAGAATCGAGACCATACAGTCCACAGTATTATTAAGATCAGCTAGAATAGTGAGAAGAGTCCTGGTGAGCAGAGGAGACTTCTAGGAAAAAAACAAAACACCAAGTAAAATTGGTACGAAAACACTTGCAAGAAGGGAAATAATAAACCTTTCTAAGGGAAAAATTTGCAGTGTCTTGTAGAAGAATACTTTTAATTTAATTGAGTGACGCTTAGGAGATTTCTCAATTTGAATATTTTTGTGTTTCGAGTTCCAACTAAGCAACAATTTTACGAAATTATTTTCCATCTAAAACTAACGAGCCATCAATAAACCTAATTAGTCAATTCTAATTAAATATCCATAATTACATCCATTCTTTTTTAATTTTGAAAATTTAAATCATCTATGTATTTACCCACCTCTCCCCTACGAACAGGATACGACACAAGGTCAATTTTTCAGCAGTTAAAATTCAGTCTTCCTTCTTCTAAATTGGTTACCGTACGAAGACTGAATAGCTAAGTCTGATATATAACAAGGGGAAGAACTGATGGTTTCATGCCTTTCCCGAGGGCATTGTCAAAATGTAAAATGCTTCGTCCTGGATTTGATCTTGGTCCATCGGGCCCATTTCCTTATGGCGATAACTGTTACACTAAATTCACGTGCACAAATTTATATCATGTACGTCTCGCAGAGACATGGGTTCGACGAAAAAATAAAACTGTAAATAAATGAGCTATATATATATTGTCATCCACAGACAGACTGTTTCGTTCTATCAGAACTCTTCAGTGTGGCTAGACACGCAGGACGCTCGAAGCCGGGATCGAAATCCATCCAACTTTACGTTAGACTAAGTCTCAGACCACTCGGCCCACAAGCGGACTACGTTGACTAAGTAAATTTTTAAGGTAGCTACGATAGCAACAGCAGCAGCGTCCGTTTGTTTACATTTTAATACCCTATCGGCTAACAGAGTGCTCAATTCTTTCGAAGAGCTTTGAAATATGCGAGCGGCAGCCGACAATTTCCTTCGCCAGAGTGCTCAACCCCCATGGGGGAGCGTATATATATATATATATATATATATTATGTCGATCACCCACAAGTGATAATCTCTCACGACAAGTTTTATTTTCTTTTGTATTTTTTGTTTTTAACTATACATGGGACTAAAACTTAAGCCAAAATGCTCCCAAATCATATCAAAGGGTAAAAATACGCACCAGAATATTAAGAGCCCAGTCGGCCCGGGCCTTATAATACATCGACTACATCTCTGCTGTGGGGTAAGACTCCTCCACTTAATGAGTATCTTAAATATAACGCAAAACAATCTGATGGTGAGGATCCAGTCTTGGGGTTTTGGGGAATGTGGAGTGCCCTTCATTGCCATTACTCCCTGGTCTACTCTGATCTAGAGTGGTAACACTTGATAGGGTCCTATCTTTGGGTCAACTACAACTGTTTGACTTTTAATTGTGTGCTAACAAACAATTTATGCTAAACTGAATTGTTAAAAATTGAAATGTTTGATAATTTAATTTGTGTATAAACAAATGACTGATGTTTAATTGAATTGTTAGTGATACATAGCAATACTTGAAACTATTTAACTGTGCATAAACGAATGAATAATGTTCAATTGAATTATTAGTGTTAATAAGCAATACTTGAAACACATTAACGGTGTGTCTATATTGAAATATTTATATAACATGACAATACTTGGAACCATTTGTCTGCGTGCAAATGAATGAATAGTATTGAATAGAAAAATTAGTGTTAAATAGCAATACTTGTAACCACTTCATTGTGTGCAAACAAATGATTAATGTTTAATAGAATTATTCGTGTTAGATTGCAATACTTGAAAGCATTTAACGGTATGCAAACAAATGATTTATGCTAAATTGAATTGTTAGAAATCGAACTGTTTGTTCATTTACTTATGTGTAAACGAATGACTGATGTTTAATTAAATTGTTAGTGATATATAGCAATATTTGGAACCGTTTAACTTTATTGATCTACGCTAAATTGAATTGTTAGAAATTGAACTGTTTGATCATTTAACTGTATGTAAACAAATGACTTATGTTTAATTGAATTGTTAGTGATACATAAGAATACTTGGAACCATTTAACTGTGTGCAAATGAATGAGAAATGTTGACTGGAATATTTAGTGTTAAATAACAATACTTGTAACCACTTCACTGTCTACAAACAAATGATCAATGTTGTTACATAGCCACAATTATCGCCATGTGCGAAATAGACATATAATGTTCATAACGGTAGAACATAGGAATCTCGAAATTCGAAAACACGTAACGACTTCTTGTTCAGGTACGAAACCTTTTTATTAACTTTGAGTTAAAGGTTTCGACGTAAGGAGGAGAGACACAATCTTGCTATGCTGTCTTATTCATCTGGCCCCTATCTCGTGCAGCACCAACGGCGCGCAAATTCGTCTCGCCTCAGCGAGCCCCAAAAGTCGAACCTCCTCGTTCGGTGTCTAGTTTTCAACTCTCTAACTTTCTTCAGATTCTCACCAACCTCCGCACGCTTCCGGTGCGTGACGTCACCCGCACCCTGTCACCCCCTTTCGTCTCGGACTGTTGTGACATCTCTGAGTGATACCTCCATCCGCCTGCGCGCGCCCGCGTTAACACCTGCCTCAATGTTGCACCTAACTAACCCATGTGCTTCGAAATCCCTCGGCCATTACGTTACAATGTTTAATAGAATTATCTGTGCTTGATAACAAAAGTTGAAACCATTTAACTGTGCAGAAGAGATAGCAATAATAATATGCAAACAAATTAGTTCTAGCTCTTTTTAAAAATGAAATAGCCAGCAAATCGTGTGCAAACAAATGACTGATGTTGAATTGTAATCGTTATGTAGCAATAGGTGAGGCCAATTTGGCTGGGTCCAGGCAAATGATTCATAATGAATAGAAATTCTTGAAACCGTTTAACCGTGTGTAAAAAATGAGTTAAGTCTCGTTTAAAAATGTTATCAACAAAATGTGTTTACAAATCATGTCTATTTAATATATGTGTAAAGAGGGTTTGGCATTATATAACCTATAAAGTTTTATGTGCCATAAAACCCAACCAAACTAAATTTTACATATTTAATTGCACGTATAAGGAGGATTTGATATTAAATAAACTACAATCGTCGATATGCCATAAAACCCAACCAAACCAAATCATATATATTTAATATATATGTATAAAAAGGATTTAGCATTAAATAAACTACAATAGTTGATATGCCATAAAACCAAACCTAATCAAACCAAATCATAGATTTGATATATATGTATAAAAAGGATTTGGCATGGTTGATATGCCATAAAACCCGACCAAACCAAATCATATATATTTAATATATATGTATAATGAGGTGTCCTCGTTGTGTAATAGTTAAAGCGATGGACTGCGGAATCGTAGTACGCGAGTTCGTACCCCAGTCGCGCTATTACGTTCACTTTCGGGCAAAGGTATGAACCCCCTTATCCTCCCAGCTATGGGTTAAATAGTACCACTACTGTTCTTCTAGGAGAATGGCTTTGGCATTAAATAACCTAAAAAGAGTTGATATGCCATTAAAACAAAGAAACCAAACCAAACCAAACCAAATCATATATATCTAATATATATGTATAAAGAGGATTTGGCATTAAATAACCTTCGATGGTTGATATGCCATAAAACCCAACCAAACCAAATCATATATATTTAATATATATGTATAATGAGGATTTAGCATTTAATAACCAACAATGGTTGATATGCCATAAAACTAAACCAAACCAAATCATATATATTTAATATATATGTATAAAGAGGATTTGGCATTGATCAATCGTATTGAATAGAAAAATTAGTGTTAAATAGAACCCAACCAAACCAAATCATATATATTTAATATATATGTATAAAGAGGTTTTGGCATTAAATAACCTTCGATGGTTGATATGCCATAAAATCAAACGAAACTTGACCATAAAAGCATATCAAAATTATCTATCTATAGTTCAGAGAAGGAAAAGTGTATTTTATTCCCAAACGAACAGAACATTTCAAATATGGAATTCTACTAATCAACGAGGCTTAGATTATGCTGAATTGTATCCCCAGCAGGGAGAACCCCTCTCAATGAGTGTCAATCAAATGTATGACACAAAACTGCATCTGATGATGAAGCTCCAATTCAGGAATTATCGGTTGTGTGGAATACCCCTTCATAGCTATTACTCCCAGGTCCACTCTCACCGTGTGGTAATACCTGTTAGGGTGCCATCATTTAAAGATTGTAACACAATTTCGAAGATAAATTTGCAAACAAATTTTACCATCAATTTTTTGATAAAACTGTCCGCTTCAACCGTAACTTTTTTTTTAAAAAATGACAGAAATAAAATTTTAAAAACGTATGTATATCCCAAAATTCAAAATTAATAGGCTAAGAATAAGTTGACTGTATACCCAGCAGAGAGGTAAAACCGCCCCCACCCGATACACACAGTAAAAATAGGTGTCTTGGGTATGACACTAAACTGTACCAGTTGGTAAGGCTCCAGTTTCAGACATGTGGAGAGTGTGAAGTACCCCTTCATTGCCATAACTCCCTGTTCCACTCTGATTGTTCCTGTTAAGGTACCAGCTATGGGTCAAATAGATTTGTTTAAAAATTATTCGTAGTAAGAATACACAAAACCATACCATTGTATGCATAGATAGATAGATAGATAGATAGAATGGGGGGGGGAGAGAGAATGGGGAGAGAGATAAATATTAACAGGCATAGATAGATAGATAGATAGAATGGGAGAGAGAGAGGGGGGAGATAGAATGGGGAAAGAGATAAATATAACAGGCAAAGGTAAAATATAAGTTCTGGAGATCTGGAGAGTATGGGGTACCTTCATTTGCCATTACTCCCGGGGGCACTCTGATCCAGAGTGGTAGTACCTGTTAGGGTACCATCTATGGGTCAAATAGATTTGTTTAAAAATTATGTGTATTTGGAATACATGAAATCATACGACTGTGTGCAAATTATTTGTATTGGATAGGAATACTTGATATCATATAACTTCGCACTGACTGTATTCCATACAGAAGAAGTAAGACCCCACCAAAAAAATGAAGTATGTCCTTGGTATGACACTAAACTGAATCTGATGGTGAAGCTCCAGTTCTGGAGATCGGGAGAGTATGGAGTACCTCTTCATCAACATTACTGCCAGGTCCACTCTTACCTGGTAAGGTTTCATCTACGAGTCAAATAGACCTGTTTAAAGCTTATTCCTATTTAATAGGACCGTGTGCAAAAAATGTCTTAAGAAACAACTCCACAAAAATTTAGATATAAATATACATTGAAAGCAATTCCTAAACCTCTCGGTATAAAATAATCTTTGACAGGTTTGCATGCCGTTGAAATCAATCACTGAATCATTTCGAAAAATTTTAATTCATATACGTTCTTTATTCATTCTGCTAAATGTGTTGTTTTTTTTAATATTTTCCCAAACTACTGCTTCGAATGTCTGGATTGTCATGGTCATATGGTTCGAAGGGAATGAGTTTTTCGTTTCTTTAAGAGATTCTAGTCGTTTTGTTCTTCTCGGTCTTTGGACGTCTTCTCTTGCTAACATATTTCATGACTCCAGACTGTCCCAAGTTCTTTACTGCTGGGATGAAGAACGAAGACATTTTCTTTGAGCACAGTTCTTTATTCGTTTTTGATTATATTTCTCACGTACCGGGAATTAGCCAGACCATAGATGTTCCATCTATGGTCTGGCTAATTCCCGATTGCTCGCTTCAGCGATTCTGGTCGAGCTGATTTAATGTTGCAATCTAGATTCTAACTTCTTGAACCATTCAGTCACCTGATTGAGATTATCCAATCACAGCCAAGTTCATAGTAACTGAGTTCAAGCCCCAGTCACGCTATTACGTTCTCTTTCGGAATAATACACGCGGGAAAGGTATAAAACTCCCTATCACATAATTATTGGATAAATTGTACCACTCCTGTTCTTTTACAAGGGTGGCTTTTGATATCAAATAATCCACAAAGTTTGATATGCTATTAAACAATGAAACTACATCAACCATTTAATTGATCTCGCTGTCAACTGTCATTTAAATTAAGTTGATATCAGAGATTTATATATTTTTAATTATCTACTCTAGCTTTCAAATAATTGATACGGCTAATTTGTAATTTTATACGAGGATATACGACTCATAGTGAGAAATTCTATAATGTAATCCTTGTTTTTTCAGATCTTCATCTTATCATTGTAGTGAGACGGATTGGGCGCTGGGTATAAGTCTTTTATTGATTATTTTCAACGGTGAAATTTAAGTTATTGGTTTTTCTATGTCTTTTCTTTGAATTTAAGATTTTTTAAAACTTGTTTTATGAAAGTTTGAAAGGTTTCATTGTTTTGGGGTGGTTTTAATTATATTTCCAATGACTTCTGAACAGTTGTTGCTACGTTATTAAAGTTATCTGAAAATTAGTTATTTTGGTGAATTCGGTTTTAAAATCATTGTTGTCTTTTTAGAATGTTTTTTCTTGTAATTTCCATTGACCATTTTCTTGTTGTTGTTGGATATTAGAGTTTCTTAAATATGTCATGATCATCATCAAGGCATGGTGATAGTAAAGATTCATTTGGTTCTCGAAATGGACAAGTCTGTGACATGACGTGCGGTTAAATACTTAATATATAAAAAATTAAAATTTATGAAATATATGAAAATTAATATATATATATATATATATATATATATATATATATCAAAAACAAAAAGATACTTATTTTAAGTATCTTTTTGTTCAAGGCCTGAATTGACTAAAAGAGTTGGTTGATTGTTCCAAAAAGTCAGTTAAGTGCGAGACA
This sequence comes from Sepioteuthis lessoniana, assembly GCA_963585895.1. NCBI lineage: Eukaryota > Metazoa > Mollusca > Cephalopoda > Myopsida > Loliginidae > Sepioteuthis > Sepioteuthis lessoniana. Next base: position 17,399,446 of record OY757924.1, read on the forward strand.
ATTGTTTTTAATTTTAATGGTCAGCGAGTTTATTTAATTTTTCGGTTGTCATCTAACTCCATCGATCATAATAATGAATATTTTCCTATCCCTTATCTTAAAGGTCAATGTCAAAAGGGAGATTTAATTTTGCTCCACCCTAAATAAAGGTGAGCCGGAGATGGCTCATCCAGTTAGGTGAGGCTGAGAATTTTTAGTTCAATCCCATTGCTCTAAACCTATTCCCATTGGTCAAAGCATCTAAAAAGGGTTTTCCAAATACCTGTAAGATATAATCCGGAACTAGGATTGGCTGACCAATCGGAGCATGACTCCTAATTGTCTCTTAATGGACAACCAATCAGAAACCTTTTTTAGTCCAGATTTTGATCTCTAAAAACAGGATGGTAAAACGAATCATTAGAGATGATGGGGAAAGAGACCAGAAGAAACTCAAGACTGCCAAAGAAGCATCCCTTCCATTCTAAACCCGAGGCACTCCGAACAACTTGCAGACTTTACAAAAATTCATAGTCCCAGACTTTAGATACATCAGTGTTATTCTAACCGCACCTCATCGTCACTCTTCCTCTCTCGGTATTCTTTCTTCTTTTTGCCAGGAAAGCAAACATTGTTTGCTTGTTATTTATTGTCTCACAAACTGGTTTGCTCCTGGTTGCTCCACCTCGTGGTGTAATGGTTAAAGCGATGAGCTGCGGAATCGTAGTACGCGAGTTCGTACTCCAGTCGCGCTATTACGTTCACTTTCGGGCAAATACCCTTGGGAAAGGTATGAACCCCCTTATTCTCCCTCCAGCTATGGGTAAATAGTAGGACGGACTAGGTTCTTCAGCCTTGGGGAGGCAACTAGTCTAGGAGAAGGAAAACTCTGAATTCAAAACCTGTTAAACTCCGCTTAAAAATTGACCTTGTGTCATATCCTGCCCGAGCGGAGGGGTTGGTAAATAGTACCTTTTTAATAAAAAGACATCTTTGTTATTTGTTAAAAACAGGTTTTCTCTATTCTTTGAGTTGCTAGACAATCTAGCCACTCATATTACCTGACCGTCAGAAGAAGTTCCGACTGAATTGTGTCAACCCCGCTTCGTAGATCTTTTAAACAAGGCGTGGGCACGGAAAGACTTGACGAAGCAAACAGTCGGGAACAAATGTGGTAGACACGAACACAACAGCCACAACAGGTACTGTGACTAGTAGTCCTACCACATTAGGAACCATGACAAGAATCGGACCACAAGTCCTCTAGACGATATTCAGTGTCTGCACAGTGTTGACGAATGTATGTTTTTGCTAGTTGGCCAACACTCGTTCGTTCGTGTGTAGAAATCCATAGGAAAATGTAACTTATTGTGATTTGGTTCTTACTTCAGCATGTCTTGCTGATATTTCTTTGATTCTCTCTCTCTCTCTCTCTCTCTCTCTCTCTCTCTGATAACGCTTTTAGTGAACTTTCTAGATGAAAAATGAATGTATATATGAATATATCTATCTACCCCTACGCACGAGCGGGATGTGACACGAAGTCAATTTTTGAAGCGGGGTTTAACAGGTTTCAATTCACAGTTTCCCTTCTTCTAGATTGGTTGCCATACCAAGGTCAAACAGCCCAGTCTGTCCTACAATTTACCCATAGCTGGAAGAAAAATAATTTATCCCTTTCCCAAGGGTATTAGCACTATGTGAAATGCAAGCAGCTTCATCCAGGTTTTGAACTCGTGTCGCCGTGTCCATTTCCAACGACATTGATAAATATAAATTTTTGCTGGTTGGCCAATATGTGTTGCTCGTCTCTGGTGGATGGTTTGCAAGATGGTAGGTAAGTGGCTATACAAGTAATGTTTTGTGGGGTGCTACTTCAGGATTTGTTCAAAAAAGCATGTATCACCTTTATACAGTTCCCATCGAGCGTTTTCTTCATTCATTTTGTTAGATTCCAAGTAGTGTCACCATACAGTAGTACTGAAATTTAGGCTCTTATGTGTATGTTGGGGTCACTCTCTCTCTCTCTCTCTCTCTCTCTCTCTCTCATTTCTATACACCCACACCCATATATATATATATATGCATAAACATATATATATATATACATCATGTATATAAGTAAGTTTGCGACCGCAATCGAGGGCGGAGTCCGAAGGCTCTCTTTTCAATAGTTACGACAAGGAGGTGTAGGAAAGAGCGCTACTCCTTTCCCTGAAGTGCTCCACTTTTCTCTTGAGCCATACCTTATAATGTCTTTGGTATGACTGGACCTGGAATTGAACCCTGGTCTCCTGGGCCTTTGGCGAACACTCTGACCGTTAGTTATGTGTTTGCAGATGTCAACCAGGGTGTTTATGGGGAGTGATGAGTTGAATTTAATTTTTCTTGAGTGAGTAGCAAGAAGGTTGAATTTTTTATGGGTATATTTGTGTAAAAAGAAGTTATATGTAAGCTGTTTATAGTTTTGTTTTGTATATAAGTAAGTAAAGTTGTCTCCCTTTTGTCGAGAGTGACCCGAAGACTCCCTTTTTAATAGCTACTACACTGAGGTGTACGGGAGGGCGCAACTCCGTTCCCTGGTTTGCTCCACCTTACCCTTGATACGCACCTTATAATGCTGAGTGTTAAGCAAGGCGGCATCAAGTACTATTTTTTAAGTCTTTAGTATGACTCGACCTGGAATTGAACCCTGATCTTCAGGACCATTGGCGAACGTTCAATAGATGACCCTTTCTTTATGAAGTCTCCGGAGTTTATAACGTGTGAGAGGCTGATTGTGCTATGTAGGTTGGGTCAACATTTTAGCTATGGAGCGAGCTATTTTCTGGGTGGCTCTACCAACGTTGGAAATAATGTGTCGTAGTGGGGTTTATGGATTTTGGGAACGCCAAAGGGATTGTAGGGTGGTGTTCAATGAGGGAAGTCCAAGTTTGTTTTTTTGTTTGTTTGCTTTTTTCTTTTTGCTTTTGACGTGTCTTTTTTAAGAGCTAGTTGCAAGAAATAATGTCTTAGTTGACAGTAATTAAATTAGATATTTCATTGGTGTTTGTGTCTTCTAGAGGTGAATTGATATACATACATGTATATATAGAGACATGAATGCATATATATATATATATATATATATCAGTGGCGACTCTAGCCTATTTTTGCTACTCGTCCCTCCCCGCCCTCTGTCAACTTCAGTTCCCAACCCGTGGTCCGTGGCCCCAAAGTAAGTCATCATAGTTGCTATTGCGTGATTCTCCTTTGTATAGCACAGATTGATAAACGTACCTTGCATGGTGTTTTTTTTTTTTGTAAACAATCAAGATACTATATAATTTGTAGTCTTGTTAATACAGTAGATAAGATAATTTTTTTTCCTTTCAAAAGTATAGAAGAAAAGAGAAGATGTTCATTACTATGACGAGAAAAATATGTTTATTAGAATAAAGAAACTGATGACAATATACACAGACACAGCTAGTAGTTTCAATTTCGCTTAAAATAAAGATTATTTGTTGAAAATGTATTCAAATAAACAAATTTTAGTTACAGAATGTAATATATGCAACATTCATTAAAGAAATAGACATCTGTTAGTGAAAAAACGAATTAAAACACGCCGTTTAACCAACATTTACCATAGCGATGATGATGACGTCGGGGACGGCTATAATCTGCTATCCCCCCTCTCTCTTTCTCTCTCTCTCTCTCTCTCTCTCTCTCTCTCGGTCCCTCGCCCTCTTCCCAAGACAGCTGTCAGCAGTCAAAATGTGTTAAGATTTTTGAGCACGGTGTTTGGGTTGCTCTTGCTATTGGCTACAGCCAAAAGCGGATTTCTCTAACATTACTGTTATTATAAGGGTCTAGTGCTCGGCACGGATTTGCGCGTGTTCAACATTATAGCCGATTTTATGGGATGTTCAATGAATCTGACGGTGGCCGGACAAAGACCATCCGTTCAAAACAGCATCGTTGTATTATTCCCAAATATATTTATGAACTTTTGGCTACTTAGTTATCGAAACTTGAATAGATACGTAATTTAATTGAGATCAGACTAAGTATGTTTGATTGAAATTAATGGATGATTTTTAATCCATTTTCAATAACATTGACCGAGTTATTGGTCGTGCCGGGCACGAGTAGCACTAGTCCCATTTCCGCCCTGTCGTTGGCCGACATTAGCTACTACGACGTGAAGGGAAGGGCGTTACTCCTTTCCCTGGATTGCTCCACTTACCCATGATACGTAACTTAAAATGCTGAGTGTTAAGAAGAAGGCATCAAGTATCATTTTTTGAGTTTATGGTATGACTCGACCAGGGATTGAACCTCGGTCTCCAGCACCATTGGCAAACACTAATAACTAAACATCATCATCATTATCCTCATGTCGTGCCGCCAGCACGGATATCCCTGACCCTCTCTCGCCACTTCTCCCTATCATTCATCGCCTCCGGCAGGTCTTCAGGGTTACATCCTGTGTCCTCACATAGTTGCTGTATGTAAGAATAACTAAACATACATGCATATATATACATATATATTCATATCCATATGTATATATATATATATTCATGCATATACTTATATACATATATACGAACACATAAATACACACACAAACACACACACACACACATATATATATATATATATAGAGAGAGAGAGAGAGAGAGAAATTTACCTTTAAAGAATTCCAAACTTTTTAGTATATTTTAAATGTGGCAAAATAATGTGCATTCACGTATGTGTTTGTATGTATAGATATATATGGATGTCTGTGTGTGTGTATGTGTGTGTGTGTGTGTGGACGTCAGAATCAAAAGGATTCTTATCTTCAGCATCTTTGGACGACGTTATATTGTCTGGCAGATCTTCCTTTGTCTGTCTATTTTGGCACAACGATCACACAAAGAGCTGTACCCGTATGAACCCACGTGAACCTGCGTGAAGGTTCGATGCCAGAAGTTGGGGTAGCAAGGATTAAGGATGTTGGTCAGTAAAGTCGAAGGGTCAGTCAGTTGAGGAGAGAGACCAAGGAGAGAAGGGTCTCGAGCAGACAGAAGGCAGCATGGGGTCAGTGAAGGCGACAGCCAAGCGAAGATGGGGTGCCAGCGGAGAGATAAGTCAGCACTTTTGGTAGCTGTTGCAGATTTTCACAAAGTTCTTGCAATGGCCACCTATACACACACGCAGGGTGCTAAAGATATCATACACTTTGCTTTCTCACTAAATACGGATTCTATAGAATCCGTGTTTTGTTTTGGTTTGTTTTGTTGTTTTTTCTATCCTCCATCTATTCGTTTGTTTTGTTTTGTTTTGTTTGGTTTGGTTTTCGTGGGGGGGGGGGTTCGATTTGTGAATTGCCCTCTCGACCGGGTGTAAGAAACAACAGGGTCTTGTTACGAGTTTCCACCCGTATTTTTAATTTTTCGAGATATGGACGGAGTCCTATGTGTGGGTTACTAAGACCACGGACGAATGAGGGTTTGAAGGTTAAAGAGGTCAACGTGATATGAATGGATATGTGGGGATTTCTGAACCGGACAAACAATATATCGCGGAGTTGGTTTTTTTCCTTTTCTTTATATATGTATCATTCATACATTTTTTTTCATTTAAAAGAAAGCACAACTGTGACAACAGACAAACAAAGAACAAAACGAATACAACAAAAAATGTACAGAAAGATGGAGGACAATCCGCTCCCAATAGTGTCTGACTAGGTCCTTCCAATAAAACAAAGTATTTTTTTTTCTTCTTTCACCGAAGAACAAGAGTCTCTCCTCTTCGTCTTTATGGATGTACAAATTTTAACCAAATAGGTTTTCCGCCGAAACTAGTTGCTGATGAACAGCCTCAAAAATGTTTCTTTGGAATAGTTTTGATACAGACCTTTATTTAGGTTACGTATATTATTCTTGATAAAAATTTTGACTAACCTTTTTTTTTTATCTTTCCCTTCTTTTGTTAATTTTTTCTTTTTTTTTCTTATATTCGTTAATCTCCTATTAACGAGTTTCAAGGCACCAGTTTTTGTTTCCCTTTTCTTTTACGTTGAGCCTCAGAGTCTTACCCAACGGAGCTAAATGCTTCTATGTGCCATTTTGGGACTAGGATTTCCTCTCTCACCGGACCCCGTGAAAAGCCAACCTTTCTCTTCCTTGGCGAAGCTCGAAACTAACTTTTTTGGGTTTCGTTTTTTTTTTTGGCGGTAAAGCGCCCTCCCTGTCTCTTCTCTGCTGCTTCTTCCCCTGTTGCTAGGGCTCGAAGACTCACCAATCGCCTTCCCCCACTTCCGGTCCACATAGTAGTTCTTGCACTATAATCCTACCGTGGCCGGTGGCCATAACAGTCTTCACTGGATGATCGAATGGCTAACCCGGTGTGTGGGTTATTATACAAAAACAACATAAAAATCTTTTCGAATATATGAGAATTAAACTATAAAAGGATTAATTCTCGCTTGTGGGGGAAATTACCGCAATTTTCAAGTTCGGACACTCAATGAAAAGACAAGATAAGACAAATGAATTCTACAGCAAATTTAATATGAGAAAAACGAGAAAAAAGGAAAGACAGATAAAGGGATAGGTTTGCAAATATTGGTGTGATTTGCGGAGACTTAACGCAGAGTCCGGTTAACAAGTTGGAAAATTTCGGAGGAATGTCGTAGATTTCTTCAGTCGTAGATTAATTCATTCGTAATTTTCTTTGTGACAATAAGGTAGCTGTGCTACAAAATTCCTTATTGTTGAAGGGTGCTCGTTGATATAATTTCGTGGGTTGTCTTGGAGTTGAATTAGTTCATTTTCAAGGTCTGCTCTTGGAAGCGGGTGGCGACTCATTTTTTCATTACAGTCTGAGGGAGTTGAGTCTTACAGGTTCTTTCACTTTGAAGCCGAACCGTCCACTGGCCGTTTTTCCATTAACAGTGAGAGTCAATCAAGTTCGTGGGAACCCGGCGCCTCGATGTCTGGAAGCATATTTCGAGTCTACACGTGTTCCAATATCAAGACCTCGTGGTGTTTTTTTGAGGAAATTTTCACAAAGAACTTTTTTCTTTCTTTTTTTTATCCGTTTTGTATAGACTTCTCTGATCTTCTGTAATGACACTTTCCAAATCAACTGTTCATAGCAGTATGTAGTGCCAAACATGTTCCCCGCTGGCTGGTTTTGGATGATAAAGATAGAGAACCGTGTTACATAATAAATAGGTTACCTGTTAATTTTGTAAAGTAAGTGTAGAATTCAAAATATATTAATTTTTAGCGCTATTTTTTGTTGTCTATGTTTAACGAGGACTATTTGTCGCTGCCTCCCACCAGACAGGACTTGACACAAGGTCAAAAGCCCGAAGGCCGATTAAAGTGGGGATAAGGGGGAAGGGAAGGTCGGGAACGAGTCGAGACTTGAACCCTGTTGGTCTGTGCTGCTCATCGGCTCACTTGGTGCAATGTGAGCCTGATGAGGCAAGCAGTTTCACGAACCCAAATGTGGGTCCGGGCACGTATGCCGGGTTATGGCTTGAACTAGACACCAAGGTCTAGTGCCATACATAGGTTTCGAGAAAGTCCGCGGGGACCTCTGTTTATTCGTCGCTGCCTCCCACCAGACACGACTTGACACATGGTCAAAAGCCCGAAGGCCGATTAAAGTGGGGATAAGGGAGAAGGGAAGGTCGGGAACGAGTCGAGACTTGAACCCTGTTGGTCTGTGCTGCTCATCGGCTCACTTGGTGCAATGTGAGCCTGATGAGGCAAGCAGTTTCACGAACCCAAATGTGGGTCCGGGCACGTATGCCGGGTTATGGCTTGAACTAGACACCAAGGTCTAGTGCCATAACGAGGGTAAGTTTTGTTTTTAGCGAGGATAGGTTGTAACGTATGTGTGTGTGTTTACGTTGAGTTGTTTCCTTGCTAAGTGTTGTTAGTCCCTCGCTAAGTTTTAAGAGTAAATAAAGGAAAGAATGATGAAGTAAAATGCCGATAGTCGAAATGTGTTTTTAGGAATAGTTTTTATTTGCAGCATGGAGTATTGGGTTTGCTTTTTGTGCTGCAAGTCTCGTAACGAGAGGTTGTGAGTATGGAGACGGTAAGGAGACGAAATAGATTCATGAGAAGGTTGAGAAGGTTGAGATGGCAGCGTGTGTCGTCGGACGTGCGAGGGATAATGTTCGCCGTAGTTTTGCGAAAGCCATGTTGCCGTTGGAGGAATTGAACTTTAGAGTCACCGTGTAGTTTTGTGCGTCTGGTAGAGAGTGCGTTGTCTCCATTAAAGTGGCCCAGAGGTGATTTGAGAGCTAGGTGTCGAGAGCTTAATTGTGCGTCGAATCGACATAGCCAATTTTGGGGGTGACATAAAGTTGTGCCTGTGCGTGGTATGTTGAATGTATCTAATTTATATTTAACTGGGATTCCTTGCAAGGAATCCATAAATTAGATAGGTTCCCTCATGTGTCCATGCTGCTGATGCTATTCAGGAGCCCCCAGTGAGACGTCTGCACTGGGCGGCGTTGTCCAGATAAAGAGAATGTGATTGGCAGCTTATCCAATTTCTCCTGCCCGGGAAAGGAGGTCCGGGATAAATAGGATAGTTCATCCTGATTGGGGGAAATTAAGTGTCGAATTAAATTGCGCGCCAAACCAAAATACGAAATTTTCTTCCCACTACAAATTCAAAGCTTAACTGGCAATTCGTTAGAAGAGGAGTCATGAAAACCAACCAGTGACATGATAGACAAAACTTGAACCTTGTATTTACCTAGCCCTTACGCACGAGCAGGATGTGACACAAGGTCAATTTTTAAGAGGTCTATGTATTTACCCAAACGCTCTGCACGAGCAGGATGTGACACAAGGTCAGTTTATTAGAAGACTATCTATTTACCTAACCCCAGCGTACCAGCGGGATACGACACAAAGTCAATTTTCAAGAAGACCCAACCCCTCCGCATGAACAGGATGTGACACAAGGTCAGTTTTTAGGAGGACTATGCATTTACCCAACCTCTCTGCACGAGCAGGATGTGACACAAAGTCAATTTTTAAGAGGTCTATGTATTTGCCCAACCCCTCTGCACAAGCGGGATGTGACACAAGGTCAAATTTTAAGAGGACTATGCAATTACCCAACCCCTCTGCATGAGCAGGATGTGACACAAGGTCAATTTTTTAAAAGGATTACCTCAGAATATTAGCATTATGTGCAATGCAAACAGATTCGTCCAGGGTTTGAACTCTGGTCGCCGTGTCCATTTCCTACGATGATATCCATTACACCAGGAGCGCCTTGTAAAGTTAGATGTAGGGGCACACGGATAAGCCTCGAGACCTGCTGTTACATACTGACCGTTGACAGAGCCGTCAATCAGGGATTTCTGGGACAGGATGTTCCAGCTGTGTAAACAAGCAGAAGCATATCACCTAAATCACGGGACCGGAAGAAAGCGTAGGCGTTATGAAATTATATATACACGTGTACCAACAGACAGATGGTCAGTCACTGTCAGCCGGTTGGAGCCACAAGTAAGTCAGAGCAGAGGCCGTGTCCAGCGCCACCTTCGCCGGAGTGAAGTGGTCTGCCGGCCGAGAAGTAAAAAAAAAAAGTGCTAAGTTGGGCTCTCGATATGGACGCTCAACCTGGGTTAAGAAAAGATCAATATAGCAGTCCTCCGCCATTCCTACACATTCAGCAAATCGCCTACAAAGATGAGGAACCTTCTTGTTAAATGACACTTTTAAATTGGAGTTTCTACCATCTAAGAAAATACCACACGCTGATCGCTTGTCTTGATTCCTAAAATAAAAGAACCATTAGAAGAGACAGTTTGAAAATTTTCGCAAAATCCATTCAATAGTACACTTAACATCTCTACCCTACCATTCAAGGTCAAACGGAATGGTAGAAAGATTTGTTGATATATTCAAGAAAGCATTTAAGAAGGCCAGCGGAATTGAAACCGTGAATTGTTTGACATTTTGTTGTATCGTCAAGGTGAATGATTCACAGAGAATAATGAGTGCTTTACATATTTATTCAGCACCATTATCTGGTGCTAATGGATGTATACAAAAAAGACAATACCATAAATTACAAACAACTAACAAGAGAATTTACAAGAAATAGAGGAAGGTGAAAATGCTATATAGCCAAACGCAGTTTGATCAATCTGACTATTAATCAGCTTATTAAAACAACCGTCGAAGTCTTTAGTCGTTGGCTATGAGCCAGTCCATTTCATAGCCACTCTACAAAATGTCCCCTTTGAAATTTTATGTCATTTGGACGACATATTTCTGTCTTTTAGGGTCTATTTTCATTGTACCCGTTGGAATTCGTTTTCACTAACTTGATCGATTCTGTTGTACTGGTTAAGGCTGAGATACTTCGAACATATCGTAAATCATCGTCATCGGTTCCTACTTGCGTTAATCTATGTCCGCTGTATATCTTTCTTTTTTTATATTTGATTTAAATGTCTCTTAAAATACCCATTTTGAATGTTTTATCAAGTGCAACATTTTGCCAATTCTTATTTTATCAATGGTTCCTTCTTCTCACGTTGCTTTTCCAAATTTATAATTCTTGACATTTTTTTTTCGCCGGGTTGTCATATTTACCATTGGTATTTTTTTCTTTCAACCATTTTCTTTTTTGTAAGTCTAAGTCGATCGAATACCTGTAACACTATGTAGGTGGTCCGCCAAGCAGACGATCCCTTTGTCTGTTTAGGCGCGAAACCAGACAAAGGGTTTGGACCCAAGATCTCGACGTGACCGGAAGTAGGAAGGAAACGCCAATCAGAGGAGTTGAACAAAAGGACTGAGAGGAGGCAGTTAGCGAAGGGTGACGTGAGTGGCCAGTCGACACCGGACAACAGAGAGACCAGTTGGCATGAGATAGGGTCCAGAGCAGTGAGGGAAGAGCGGTCAAGATAGGTTGTCATTCCTAGTAGCTTTGTAGAAATTTCGCTAGAAATCCACTCTAGCGTTAGTCTACATATGCACAAGGGAATGCAATGTTACATAACTCCTCTCTTGCACCTTGAGTTAACCCAAGTATTTTGTTCCTTTGTTCTCTTTCCTCCCGCTCAGTGGTTGCATTTTTTGTAGCCATGAAGAAATGTGCGATGCCCCTATCGGAACTACTAGTTGATCACCGACCAAGAAGTGAAATGGCTTGAAGAAGTTGACGTATTCGGAGGGCCGAGTGGGTACACAAGTACAACATTTTGCCAATTCTTATTTTATCAGTGGTTCCTTCTTCTCACGATGCTTTTCCAAATTTATAATTCTTGACATTTTTTTTTTTTTTTTCGCCGGGTTGTAATATTTACCATTGGTATTTTTTTCATTCAACCATTTTCTTTTTTGTAAGTCTAAGTCTATCGAATACCGAACGAATTTTCCTTGCAACCATGAGTTCGGCTGGGGCCATTCTTGAAATTGCATTTATGTTAGGTGTTATGCGATATATGGACAAAGATTTTGGTATTTCTTCGTTCACGGTTTCAATTCCGCTTGCCTTCTAAATTGCTCTCTTGAATACATCAACAAATCTTTCCATCATTCCGTTTGACCTTGGGTGGTAGGGTAGAGATGTTAAGTGTACAATTGAATGGATTTTGCGAAAATTTTCAAAATCTTTCGAAGAAAACTGCGTTGTGTTATCGGACACGAAAGTTTCTAATAAGCCGAATCTGGCGAATAATTCGTGTAAAAATCTATCGTGACACGGTTGGTTGGTGTTTTACATTTTAAAACTTCCGGCCACTTTGTGAAGTTATCTACCAAAATGAAGTAATAAGCCCTCTTTATTGGGCAGGCATAGTCAATGTGTAACTTCGATCATAGCTTATCGGTCTGGATTTTTTTGCCGAAGAGGGGTGAAGATAAAGAACCACGCCGGACTCTGAGACACAAAGCTCGCCTGATACTCTCTGAGTGCTACTCGCCGAGTTGGCCCCAATGATTTAGAGCTCGACTTCGGAATACACACTTTTAGGCCTAGCTGACCTCACCTAATCGTCGAGGTTCTTGTAACCCGAGCGAAATATCTTCAACCAATTGTAATCAACTACGCCTTCACCTTTCGCACCGCAAATATTTTAGTTGCTTCCACGGCATTATGGCCCAGTTCAAACTCCTTGAATTGCACCTTCATCAGCGTTGCTTTCAAATTACATTCAGAATAAAAGCAATAAACAACGTGTCAGCGTACCAAATACCGCGAAACTACCAACCATTGATAAAGCATATGTTCCAGAATTAGACTACGAAACACGTTTGTTTGTGCGGCTTTCAAATCAAATGCAGAGCAAAGCAATGTATCGAGTGTCTCAATATACATGGGACCCATGTGACTGCTAATAACTCTACAACTAATAATAACGTGTTCTTTTTTGTTTCAGATTTGAAAATAGTATACTATAACAACTATTAATCCTCGATCCCAATGCCTTGGACAAGAAAGGAAAAATATTTTGAATCACTACTTATTTAGAGACAAGTGAAAAAAAAAGTTGGCGACCTTAGTCGAGGGTGACCCGAAGGCTCCCTTTTCGATAGCTAAATCGAGGTGTGGGGGAGGGCGCTACTCCTTCCCTGGATTGCACCACTTTACCCTTGATCCCTACCTTGTATTGCTGAGTGTTAGGCAAAGAGGCATCAAGTACCATTGTTTAAGTCTTTGGTATGACTCGACTTGGGATTGAACCCAAGTTTCCCGGGCCATTGGCGAACATTTTAACCATCATTAAAAACTGTCTCAAAGTAGCTGCAGCTCATTAATATAATGATTTATTACTGAGACAAGAAACTTTAAAAGAAAGATTGCATGTCCTGGAAGCTGATATGATAAAAAATTAAAAAAAAAACATTGATTTCATGTCTCTGGCTCAAAAGATACATTTTTATGTGTTCCAAATGACTCCCATTGCGTTTGTCTCAGTAATGAATCATTATCATATTAATGAGTGGCATGTATTTTGAGACACCCAGCACAACGTGTTAGCATACCAACTACCATGATACTGCCATCTACAGCGGGTATCTCCCGCGGTTTGAACTACTTCGATTACGTAATATACTCGCCACAAACTATCACGTTCCAAAATGTAAAACTTTTGAACCGCCATCGTTACTTAGTTTCAACTAAGTAACTAATCATAAAAGAAATAATTTACACTGTTCTAAGGGTCTTTTTTTTATTACTTTATAATGAGAGAAGCCACATTCTATTATGATTACGTTCATTTGTTTTAATTTAAAATATAGCTGAGAAGAGCAGTCTGATTGAACGAAGAAAGTGAAGAACATACCTATATCTGAAAAGTGATGGCTGGAAAAAGTCATGTCGAATCAGTCTCAACGGTAAGAGAATTTCTTTAAATTTAAACCTTTTCAGAATAATTTCATAAATTAAATTTGAAATAAGTCTATCTATCTATCCATATCTATCTGTTTAAGTCTGTTCATATCTATTGGTCTATTTATCTATCTCAGTCTATTCGTATCTATCTATGAGGCACATGCAATAAGTTTCCAGACTTTTTTCGTATGGGCACTTTTATTGATAGTACACACGTGAAACGCTTGTCCCCTTCGAGGTAATCTCCTCCGGCTGCAATGCACTTGTACCGTTTCAACAACTTCTGCAAGGCCTCATCGAAATCCTCTTGTGTGAGCGTGTCAATGACCTTCGTCACAGCCTCTTTCATCTCCTCAATTGTCTCATAACGACAGCCTCTGAGTTTTGGGAATAAGCAAAAGTCATAGGGAGCAAGGTCTGGACTATAGGGAGGGTGACGAATTGTCTTGATGCCCATCTTGGTCAAGTAGTCTGTAACAAGGATGGAGTTGTGGACTGGTGCATTGTCCTCGTGGAAATGCCACAGATCCGATTTGAAGAGTGCTGGCCTCTTCCGACGAATCTCTTCCTGAACTCCCTTAGAACCTCAACATAGTAACCCTAAGCCTAACCCTAACTCTTTGGCCAATCAACTCTTGTGTATTGACTTCCTTACTCCTCCTACATCTCTCATCATCCCTCACAGACTCCGTGCCTTCGTTGAATCTCTCAAAAATGATGCTCGATTCATGCAAGATGCTCCAAAAGCAATCTGAAGCATTCCATACGTTTCTGTGGCATTTTTTCCAAGTTTAAAACAGAATTTTATTGCATATCGTTCTTCTAAAGTGTCAGATTGCATTTTTGATGTTCACCAGCTGTGACAATCAGGCTTTAGTAGGCTGTATTCCAATTGCTGGTGTAGCTGTTCATTTGAAGCTGAAATCATAAAAATTAGTCAGTCATCTCATAAGATGTATAGCAATAACATAGTGAATTTTCAAGAGTCTACGACAATTTTAAATGCTCACACGAAAAAAGTCTGGAAACTTATTGAATGCCCCTCGTATTTATCATACTCTGTTCATAGCTATCCGGTCTGTTCATATTTATCTAAACTATTTTTCTGTCCCACTCTATTCAAATCTATCTATTTTAATCTGTTCATATCTATCTATATAACTATCTCAATCTATTTCTATATATCTACCTATCTCAATATCTATCTCACTCGCAATGTATTGGCACAGTAAAATCTGATATTTTAATAAGGTTGAACACTTTTTATGTTTAATTCCAGAATCATATTAAATATTTTCAACATTTCTTAGTGATTTCTACTATAACACAAGACAGTTTTTCCTTTATTTTTCAGTGTTTTAAGGGATAATGTTGGGGAGGCATAGAACGACAACGTTGCAGCGTTTGATAGGCAATTTGATATGAAAACAGTTCATCTACGTGTCAATAAGAAATCCAGAATTCTATGAAATGGTTGACTGGCTGATCTTTGATTCTGAGTTCTAAGCTAAGCGACCATAAATAGTTTTAGTTTGCTGATATGACATAAAATAGAGTTATACACGTTAACAGCTATTTAAGGCATACAGAGTTGTCTCCCTGAATATAAGCTATTTCCTGAGATTCGTATGACACAAAATTGCATCTGGTGGTGAGGCTCCAGTTCTGGAAACCTGAGGTGTGTGGAAGACCCCTTCGTTGTCATTACTCCCAGTTCCACTCTTACCTGTAGTGGGAGTACTTTTTAGGGTCCCATCAGTGGGTCAAATAAATCTGTTTAAAAATTATTCGTATTCGATCGGACCGTGAGCCATAAAAAATCTTAAGATTAAACTATACAAAAAAATTAAATATCTACATACAATGTGAAGGCATAAAATAACCCTAACCGGGTTGACATGCCGTTGAAATAATCAGTCTAAGGACTCTAATCAAAAATCAAATTGCAACACTTCAGACGCACAAAATAAATTTTATAAAAAATTTTGGACAAGTATATATTCTACACATACTGTAGAGGGTGATAATAAATAATACCTAATAATATCCGTTTTGATAGTCGAATTTTTCGCTGGAAATTATAAAATCCAGGTAGCTTTTTATTTGAGAAATGCTAAGGGTGTACTTTCCTGATATTCCAGGACTTACTTGGCGTTCTTACCGAGTAGGTGGTTTATATTCAACCGCCTTGTCCCAGGGAACCCTACAAAACAGAGCTGAATTAATTGCGTTGCGCTTTTAAAAAGGAATATTTCTGGCTCCCCACTCTATAAAATAATTTCATGTCAAAATCTGACGAGGTGGTAAATTCATAATCATTTTTAAAGGAAGCTGTATTTCTCTCGTAATATTATTTGGTTTCTTTGTTTTAATGGCATATTAACCTTCGTGGGTTACTTAATGCCATAGATGCCTCTGCGGAGGGGTAAGACCCCCTTACGAGTGTCCTGTATATGACACTAAACAATCTGATGATGAGGTTCCAGTATTGCTGGAGCTTTGGGGAATGCGGAGTACCCCTTCATTGCCATCGCTCCCAGTTACACTCTAATCCGGAGTGGTAGCACATGATAGGGTCCTATCTATATGTCAAATAGTATTAAACTGCATACTTGTGCTAAACTGAATTGTTTGAATTAGATCTGTTTGACTATACTGAATAGCTTGAAATAAAACTGTGTACTTAGATTTAAACTGCGTACTTATGCTAAACTGAATTGTTTGAAATAGAATTGATTATCTGTATGAAAATGGATTTGGCATTAAATAACCTACAAAGGTTGATATGCCATAAAACCTAAATAACCTATTGCCCAGTCGGCTGTGGCTGTCGAATACACCGACTGCACCCCCGCAGAGTGGTAAAAACCCCTGCAATAGGTATCCTGGATATGACACTAAACAATCTGATGGTGAGGTTCCAGGGATGCTGGAGCTTTGGGGAATACGGAGCACTCCTTCATTGCCATTGCTCCCAGGTCCACTCTGGCCCGGAATGGTTGCACCTGATAGGGATCTATCTATGGGTTAAATAGAACTAACTTCATATTTATGCTAAACTGAATAGCTTAAATAGAAATGATTTTGACAATTAAATTGTACTTACATTTAAACTGCTGAATTGAAATGTTTGAAATGGAACTGTTTTTGACACTGAAACGGTACTTACTCTAAACTGAATTGTTTAATATAGAACTGTTTTGACATTTAAGTGTGTGTAAAGAAAATCTGTACTTATACTAGACTGAATTAGCTGAATTAGAACCGTTTGACTAAACTGAATAGCTTGAAATAGAAATGTTTTTGACAATTATACTGTGTACTCATGCTGTAATATAATGGCCGAGGGATTTCGTTTTATGCCTTTGGGTTTAGTTAGGCTGAGAACCTTTCGGCTAAGTGCATGGGTTACTTAGGTGCAACATTAACGCAGGTGCACGCGTGCACGCGGGTGGAGCAGACGTGTTACTCAGAGATGTCACAATAGCCCAGATGGGAAACGGGGCTAGCAAGTGCGAATGATGTCACGCACCAGAAGCGCGTGGAGGATTTGGAGAATTTCAAAAAAAAGTCAGTGAGTAGAGTTGAGTTCTGCCTCGGGAGAAGACGGTTGGCTTTCGCTTGCTCGCGGATACCTTTGTGGCGGGTGCCACACGTGTTGGAGGGGGGTGCAAATGAAAAAGACAGCATAGAAAGAATGTGTATCTCTCTCCTTATGTCGAAGAACCTTAAAGGTAATAAAAAGAACCCAAAGGTAATAAAAAGTTTCGTACCTGAACTGAGAAGTCGTTACGTGTTTTTCGAATTTCGAGATTCTTATGTTCTATGTATATAGATATATGAACATTATATGTCCATTTCGCATATCCGTATCTGGCTATGGTACAATGCTAAACTGAATTGTTTGAAATAGAACGATTTGCCTAAAAATGGGTTCGGCGTTAGATAACCGACAAAGGTTGATATGTCATAAAACCCAACCAAACAATCAAATCAACCAACCTGAATTGTTTGAAATAGAACTGATTATTTGTATAAAATGGATTTGACATTAAATAACCTACAAAGGTTGATATGCCATAAAATTCAAACAACCAAACCAACCAACCTCGCAGAAAATGGTTAAAGCGATGGACTGCGGAATCGTAGTAAACGAGTTCGTATTCCAGTCGCGTTATTACGTTCACTTTCGGGCAAATACCCTTGGGAAAGGTATGAACCCCCTTATCCTCCCAGCTATGGGTTAAATAGTACCTCTACTGTTCTTCTCGGAGAATGGCTTTGACATCAAGTAAACCTACAAAGGTTGATATGCCATTAAACAAAGAAACCGAAACCAACCTCGCAGAAGAATAACAGTGAAAATAGCATCATCAGTTATTTCCATGAATGAGATTTCTATCAATTTCTTGTCTTATTTACTACACACATTTTCTTTCTTTCTTTTTCTTTCTTTCTTCTCACATAGATTGCTGATTGGATATTACTCACTCTTATCTTGACTGAAACAGTCGTCTCATTTCCCCAGAAATGCCCGGAGAATAAAAGTTTGATTCGAATATTTAAAACAGAATGTAATATCGCTCCAATTGACGAAGACTACGTGAAATTTTGTCACTTCAAACGTTGTGTTACAGTCGACGTTAAAAAGGTGCTCAATATCTATCCTAATCTGATGTTGCCATTAAAAATAAAAGGACAACGAAACCTTTCGAAAAATCTTGAAAATTTTAAAGCGAATCCTTCTTTTATGGAAAATATCAATTCGGATTTAGATGAATGCTGCCCAACGTAAGTAATTCTCTCTCTCTCTCTCTCTCTCTCCCTCTCTCTCTCTCTCTCTCTATCTCTCTTATATATATATATATATATATGTGTGTGTGTGTGTGTGTGTGTGTGTGTGTGCCACAGAAAATGAATGGAAAACGTGATACTATAATCACGAAAAATACAAAAAAAAATGTGTTTGGCAAAGAAAAATGAAAACAAAAACAGAATATCATAAAGTACGATCATTTAGAAAGAAAGAATGGAAAAAGAAAAAACTGTAACTTATGCACGGAAGAAAAACTTCGCACAAACAAAAAACGATTTCCTGAACGAACTCGTTTCAAAATGCAGACACGATGACAAATTCCGAAGAAACGTTAAAGAATCAACCAATGAAGAAAGAAAACAAATGCAACGTATGAGTAACAATATTCGTTTTATTTGGTTCAGGCGCGGAAGTGGTCCCGAGCACTTTTAGAACTTCATATGCCATCATCAGGGGTTTTGCAAATGTAAAGAATGTGTTTAATAATAATATATATATATATAAGTTTTTGTGGTACGTACAGAATTTAAATAATGCTTTTTAAAGCATATGCATAATAAGATTAATAAAATATTTTAAAATTATATTAGAATATTTTAAGATTCTAAAAAAAATAGGGAACCCTTCGTTTCAGTTACGTCTCTTCAGAGAATTAAAACCGTGGCAATCAAGTTTATACAAAAGGAATTAAACTTAGTGTAGTGACTGTCAAAAATGCGTGGAGTGGAGAAAGAAAAGTGATCGAAAAAAAAAGAATTGGCGCGGGTAATATTTTCTTCCCGTGGTCCTAATCATCATCATCATCATGTCGTGCCGCTAACACGGATAACCCTTACCCTCTCTCGCCACTTCTCCCTATCGTTCATCACCTCTGGCAGGTATCCTCACATAGCTGCTGTATGTATGTTAGAGCTGGTCGTCCTGCTTTTGCTTGGCCATATGCGGGGTCCATCGGAGTACATCACTTATGAGCTCGTCTCTGCTTCTCCAGCAGTGTCCTGCATGTCTGGTTCGTCTAACTTGGATAGTTTTCGTGATGGGAGGCTGGTGGCCGTATAGTTGGTGCCTTGTGGGGTGTTGCTGCCAGGACTTGTTCAATATTGCTCGCAGCATTCTTGTGTAATTGCCGTCTAGCTTCTTTTCCAGCCGTTTAGTTAGCGTCCAAGTAGTGCATCCATATAGCAATATCGATACGACCACTGCCTGGAAGAAACTGCGTTTCATTTTATCGGTCAGGTCTGACCGTGGTCCCATAGGATTGTTAAAAAGTAGTGTATAAAAGTGTTTTTTGAATGCACAATGTTGGTTCGTATTTTGTAATGAAGAGGACCTCAAATATTGACAAATGAAGTTATTTACTTGATGTCTCCTGGATGGTAAGCATAATGGGGTTATTAGAAGCTGCATCAGCCGGATTGATGAGCAATAGCGGAAGATTTATTTGGATTCCTCGACGCTGTATAATAGTATATTATTTTTTTTTCTTTAAAGAAAAAAAACAAAGACCGGTATTTTAGGATTATAAATTTATTTCCATCCTGTTTTGCGTTCCTGATGTAAACCAAAAACACGAAGAAAAATATAACAGGACTTCTTCAAATCTAATGGATAAATAAAATAGAATAAACACGGGGGGAAGGGGAAGGAGAAAGGTAAAGAGTTACCTCCTCGTTTTTTTGAATTTCCGTTTTTTTATTTACCTATTTATTTATTTTCAAAATTCTTCCGTCAGTTAAAATTATGGTAATTTAACTTTTTTATTTATTTTATTTTATTTTATTTTATTTATTTTCTTTTCTTATTAAGTTCGGTAAATAACTTTTATGTTCTATGTCAATGTAATGAGTTTTTGTAAGGGAAATATTAATGTTTATATTAATTTCGATACTATTTCTTTAGCCACCTATTTTTTCCATGTGCGTATATTCGATACGTTTTTTTTCTTGTTTCACGATTTATTTCTATGTTTGTTTTTTTAATTAGTCTATAGTTTTGACAGTAAATGCAATTGTGCTTAGAAGAGAAAATACAAATAATGATGCATAAATTGCCTGAAAAGTTATTAAATAAGAGATGTGAATTAATTGCTAGATGTAGACATAGGACAAAATTCAAACTAGTCTATTCTGTTTTATTTATCCATTAGATCTGAAGAAGTCCTGTCATATTTTTCTTCGTGTTTTTGGTTTACATCAGAAACGCAAAACAGGATGGAAATAAATCTATAATCCTAAAATACCGGTCTTTGTTTTTTTTTCTTTTAAGAAAGTATTGCTCTGTAAAATTAGTTACATTGAGCTCTCTACAAGGAAAATTTGAATGTTCAGCTCTTGAATGATTTTCTTGTCCTGAAGGAATTACTCCCAACTCTGGTTTAACAGGACCGAATAATACCCCTCTCTATTTCTCTCTCTCTCTCTCTCTCTATATATATATATATATATATATATATATATATATACGGGGAATAAAAGGGTATTCAAGAAATGGTTTTATTTATAGTGAAATTATTTTCAATCGTTAATTTTTTTTTTTTTTTTAGATCAAGCTATCATCAGAGCAATGTTAATATGTGATACTGTATCTTCTGAATTACTCAACTTTTCCAATTTTCGAATTGCCTAGTTGACTAGGGCAGTAGAATACGCCGGCTGCAAATCTACAGAGGGGTAAGACCTCCCCTCCACAATGAGTGTCCTGGATATGACACTAAACAATCTGATGGTCAGTTTCCAGTAATGCTGTGGCTTTAGGGAATGCGGAGTACCCCTTTATTGCCATCGCTCACAGGCCCACTCTGGCCCGGAGTGGTAGCACCTGATAAGGGTCCTATCTGTGGGTTAAATAGAACTAAACCGTGCTTCCTTCACAAAACTGATTTTTGCATTTAAACTGCGTATTTATGCCAAACTGAATTAATTAGAATAGAACTGTTTTGACATTTAAACCGCGTACTTATGCTCAACTGGATTCCTCGATATAGAACTGTTTTGACGTCTAAACTCTGTACTTGCGAAACTGAATTATCTGAAATAAAACTGTTTTGACATTTAATACTGTGTACTCCCCAGTTGGCATGGTCTGTAGAATACACTGATTGCACCTCTGTATCCTGGATATGACAATAAACAATCTGATGATGAGGTTCCAGTAATGCTGGGGCTTTGGGGAATGCGGAGCACCCCTTCATTGCAATTTCTCCCAGGTCCACTCGAGCCCGGCATGCCAGCACCCTATCTGTGGGTTAAATAGAACTAAGGGCATATGTATGCTAAAATGAATTGTTTGACTAAACTGAATTGCTTGAAATATAAATGTTTTTGACAATTAAACAGTACTTACAATTAAACTGCGTGCTTATGCTAAACTGAGTTGTTTGAAATTTTGACATTGAAACTGTACTTACACCAAACTGAATTGTTATATATAGAACTGCTTTGACATTTTACTGTGTAAACAAAACTGTACTCACACTAAACTGAATTGTTTGACATAGAACTGATTATTTTTATAAAAATGGATTTATTGTAATATTTTTATAGAGGGTGGAACGATAAAATTGTCGCCCTAGAAAAGACGATAGGAGCCTTCTATCATGTCTGAAAGTGACACAATGTTGAGCGAGCGAGATCGGAAATGCGCCGCTGTACAACTCATGCTCTCTACCGATCCAAGTTATGACAACAGGACCCTCAAAATGCATCGCTAGATTGCCACGTATAACAGGGACGTGCCCAGAATGATGAAAACAAAGTTTCCGGCTACGGTTATGGTCTTTGGTGTGGTTTCAAGTGAGGACCACATCATGCTACCTCACATCTTCGAAGTCGGCTTGAAAGTCAACACCGAAGTGTACCTGGATGTTCTGAAGAGTGTGGTGATCCCCTGGTGCAATCAGGTGGCCGGTAATAGACCCTGGGTGTGGCAGCAGGACTCGGCGCCGGCCCACAAGTCCAAAGAGACCCAGGCTTGGCTTCAGGAGTGCGTCTTTGTACCCTTCTCTCACTGGACCCCTCATCCCCAGACCTGAACCCGCAGGACTACTTCGTTTGATCATACGTCGAGAACATCACCAACATGACCTTCCACAACACCAAAGCCAGCCTGGTCGCCGCCATCCACCGAGTATTCACCGAGCTCGCCCCCAACCCCTGGCGCTTGTGGAAAAGGCATGCTCCCTGTTCCGGATCCGTATCGAGGCGGTGATTGAGGCTGAAGGCGGCTACATTGAATAGATGTCATCTCTACTACATAATCAAGTTACCTGAATTGATTTTTTTTTCAATAAAAGTTTTAAAATAAAGCTGTAGTGTTGTTTTCTTTAGGACGACAATTTTATCGTTCCACCCGGTAGTATAAAAAAAAGAAATTAAATGAATACATTTTTTATCATTGTTACTCAACAAGCAATTAAGAACTGAATTAAAATTTTTGTAATATTAAGAAACGTTTTCGGGAAAATAAACTTATTATAATGTTTAAAACAACACATGAGTTTCGGGTTACATTTTTTTTAATAATATTTTAAATGTAAATTTTTTAAAATTCTTCAAATAAGAATATTGTAATACCTGAAGTTTTAGATTCTTGGTCAATTCTTAGATTCTTTCACGTTAAATTTTAAGAAGATGAATAGAAATTTGAATTAAAACTATGCTATTTTTTTTTAAATTATCTAATTAAAAAATTGTTCCCGAACTAAGCATTAACTATTAAAAATAAAAATTTATTAGTGACCAAAAAAAAAAAATGATGAAAACCTTTTAAACCTTTCATTACTGTTGGTTGTTTGGTTAGTTGTTATGTTTTACGGCAAATCCACACTTTTCAGGTAATTTAATGCCAAATTAAATTTTAAACAATTTTGTTTAGTATAAGTATTTTTTTTACAAACAGTGTCAATGTCAAAAACAATTCTATTTCAAACAGTTCAGTTTAGCATAAATATACAGTTTAGTTCCATTTGACCAAAAGATAGGGCCCTATCAGATGCTACCACTCTGAACCAGAGTGGAACTGGAAGCGATGGCGATGAAGGAGTACTTCGCATTCCCCAAAGCTCCAGCATTACTGGAACCTCACCATCTTTGTTTAGTGTCATATCCAGGAAACTCGTGGGGTGGGGTCTTATTCCTCAGCGGAGAAGCAGTCTGTGTATTCTACAGCCCCAGCCGACAGGGTAAACTAGTATAGGGTTACATATTTTTGTATATTATCTTGAATGTAAACTAAAGAAGAATTTTTTAAAAAACACAGTTCATAAAATGAAAATATTTTTGATTTGAATCAATTCCCTTTTGGTTTTCATGATGAATTTTCTGCGAGAGACTTGATTTGGAAGAGATTTTCCAAGAGTCCTGCTATTCCTGAATATTGTCCCGATATCATATGGACGACATATCATTTGAATCTTTTCGTCTTGCCTTTTGACGTAGAGAACAGACTGTGGTGAGTTTTCAAGTACTCTTCTGTCATTCGATCCAGATTTCTTGGAACCGATCTTACGCTCTCGAGGTAGTTTTGATTTGGTTTTATGGCATATCAACTATTGTTGATCCATTTTTATACATATAAACAGTTCTATTTCAAACAATTCAGTTTAACATAAGAACAGCTTTTTGTTTGCACATAGTTAAATGTAAAAACAGTTCTATTTCTAACAATTAAGTTTAGCAAACGTACGCAGTTTAAATGTCAAACACAATTCTATTTCAAACAATTCAGTTTGGTATAAGTAAAGTTTAAATATCAAACAATTCTATTTGACCCATTGATAAGATCCTATCAAGTGTTACCACTCTGGGAGCGATGGCAATAAAGCATTCCCCAATTCTCCAGCTTTACTGGAGCCTCACCATCAGATTGTTTAGTGTCAAATTGAGGACACTCGTTGGGGGAGTCTTGCAGTCAGTGTATTCTACAACCCCAGCCGACTGAGCCAGACCACGTGGTGGTGTGGGCTCTGACCCATCTACAGAGATGCAATCGGCGTATTCTGAAGCTCTGCCTTCCCAGTCGACAGGGCCATCTAGGTAGTTATTGCGATAGAAGTTTGTCTCTTAAGCTAATCATTTCTTCTTGATATGCATTAGTATCACGACAAATGGTTTTTGTTCGATGATGTAAGCAACGAACGATTCCTTTCTTTATATCATATGGATAGTGGGAGGTGCCCGTGGTGTAATGGTTACCATCGTAGGAAATGGACACGGCGACACGAGTTCAAATCCTAGACGCGACTGATTGCATTTCACATAGCACTAATACCCTTCGGAAAGGTATGAATCAAATTATTCTCCTTCAAGCTAAGGGTAAATAGTAGGGCAGACTGGGTTCTTCAGCCTTGGTGAGGCAACTAGTCTAGGAGAAGGAAAACTCTGAATTCAAACCTGTTAAACTCCGCTTAAAAATTGACCTTGTGTCATATCCTGCCCGAGCAGAGGGGTTGGTAAATATGGATAGTGGGAGTTGAAGTTGAGGTACTGTCCAGTGAAGGTATGGCAGACCATATGTGGAAATAAAAGGGAAACCATCTGCCCTTATAGGATGAAATCCAAATAATATATAGGGAGGAACATTGGAGAATAAGATGTCTTAAAGAAGCACCACATATGTTGGGCTACAATCACCTTTTGAGTAGATTAAACCTAGAGATGAATACGATATGGAAACTAATAATCAAAAAGGCTGGATAAAAATTGCAAAAAAAATCATACATAATAGTGATAAGCAGTAATGTTGTCGAAATTATTTTTTTAAAGATAGAGGTTTGTATTGACGGGACTTTTTTCGCTTTCACCGGAGAAAGTGGATTAGTGACCTGACCGGAACTAACACCGTTTTTGACGCTGAAGCGGGAAATAGGAAACTAGGCCCTTTTCGGAGAAGACTTTGGTGCGAACGGACCACTCCAAAAGAAGCTCCGCGCTTGACCGCTGAGAACGATGTGGTGTAAAGAATTTTTCTCTGAATAGGAAAATTTCTAATGGCTGACTGAGAGCCAGTGGAGTTCTATTACGTATTCTTTTCCAATTGTTGAGTCCCCTATTTGAAAGGAGATATTTATAATTGCTGAACGGAGACATTATTATGGAATTTCTATTCCGAGAACACAAAAATTATGAATGCTGAACACGAGGCTGGAAGGGGTTTTTTCCTTCAAGACTCTTCATAAAGGAACTTTCTAAGAAGCAATTGCAGGAATCTGTCTTGATACATTATTTTAATTACTGCTGCTGCTGCTGTTGAACTGAACATTTTACTGTGGAGAAGACTTCCATTTTTTTTATTACCCAGTTAGCTGGGGCTGTAGAATACACCGACTGCACCTCTGCAGAGGGGTATGACCACCCCCACCACCACCAATGAATGTCCTGGCTATGACACTAAACAATCTGATGGTGAGGTTCCAGTAATGCTGGAACTTTGGCGAATGCGGAGTACTCCTTCATTGCCATTGCTCCCAGGTCCACTCTGGCCCGGAATGGTAGCACCTGATAGGGCCTTATCTATGGGTTAAATAGAACTAAACCGTACTTTATTCACAATACAGATTTTTGTATTTAAACTTCGTATTTATGCAAAACTGAATTTGTTTAAAATAAAACTGTTTTGACATGATAATAGAACTGATTATTTACATAAAAAATGGATTTGGGGTTAAAACCTATAAGGGTTGATATGCCATAAAACCCTACAAACCAACCAACCAACCCGCTAACCATTTTTAAATTACCTTTTTGAATCTGTAAGACTGTTTTATTTTTGAATTCTAACGAATTCTCTTATTTCTTTATATCAGTACCTCTGCTTTGTTCGTTGTTTTCGGCCCAAATCTTTTTCAGAGAGTGCTGTCAAGGGTTAACCGTTCAGTCATTCGACTGAACGCTAAAATGCAATAATTTTAGCAGTATGTGTTTTCTTTCTTTTTAAGTGAATGTTATATGCATGTTTTTTTTTTATCTGTAAATAAATAGACAGTTTATTGGACGCACGTGCTACTTTTATTCCTGGTTTAATATTGGAATTTAAATTGACACACGTCCGGCTGGTTATCTTGGGGTTAAAGAAGGCCGTGAGTTATAGTGTGCTTGTTTTTTCCCTTTTTTTTTTTTTTTCTTTTTACGTCGAAGGACTTGTTTCTTGTGATATTTTTTTGTAAGAAACATAATCCTTTAAATGTTGATAAAAACATTAGGCATGTAAGTCCCTATAAATCACACTGAATTATCCAACGGGGCACGTAGCATAGCGGTTTGGTTTCTTTATTTTAATGGCATCCCAACCTTCGTAAATTATTTAATGCGAAAGCCATCCTTCTAGAAGAACAGTAGTGGTATTATTTAACACATAGCTGGGAGTATAAGAGGGTTCATACCTTTCCCAAGGGGAATTTGTCCGAAGGTGAACGTACTAGCGCAATCCAACGCATTAACCATTACACTACGAGGGCGCCACCGTAGCATAATGGATATAGGCGTTTGGTTATTGAAATTTTCTGTGAAAGAATCTGGAGGTTGCAGATTCAGTTCTGACAACATATATAAATAAAAAGGAATACTCACTATAGCTTATTACTTGTACCCGGTTATAGTATGTGGGATTTGAAGGCTTTTGAAGGTCAGTGGCTAAGGGCAAGGCTGTGTTGCCGTAAGATATCTGACTCCATATTTTGGTTACATCATTTTACTGGCCGGCGCAATGCCTTACCCAAAGAAAGTCCCAAAAGAAATATACAAAAAGAAAAGATAGAAACAGATAAGAGACGAAAACATTTCTTCCATACTCTCCTTTATTTACTTGGTGAAGAGACTAACTGACGCTACGTCCCAAGACGTAGCGTGGTGCCCAAAACACCAGGCAGCAAAATGGTGTTGTTGGTTCGACGGACACTGCCTGAAAGTTGCTCCCTAAAGGGAAAAGAGGAAATCCTTTTTTTCTTTTTACGCATGCGTCATCTCCTTTTCCGTTATAGACCTCTGGGAGTTTCTTCAAATCTAATAGTTTTCTTTTTATCTATTTATTTATTTTTTTTAATTTAATTTTTTATTTATTTATTCGTTCCCTACAATCTACCCCCGTACATTAAATAAAGGGTTTATTACGAAGTTCCGTTTAGGTTCCCGAGTTCGACAAGAAACACGTGAAGAAGGCCGAAAGACGCATCAGCCGAAACGTTGGAAATATAACAATAAAGATTTAGATAATAGTCTAAATGATTAAAATAGCGTTGTAGTTTGAAATGATGCCAGATCCAACAACCTTTCGATATTTTTGTTATGTATATAAACTAACATATTAGAATCTAAATTATGTCAGACCATAGAATTATTTACCTTTCCTATTGCTAAGTCTCTTTAGAGTTTGTGAAATCGTTTTTGAAGATTACGAGCGGTTTTACCCTGGTATTTTTTATGAGAATCCAAATACTGGATAGCGTAAATACCTGGTTCTGATTTAATACGGGTATTTCTGTTCTATTCTTATTATTGATTAAATATACATAGTTTTTTTTTTTGTTTTTTTTTTTGTTTTTTTTGTTTTTTTGTGTGGGTGCTTTTTTTTTCGCATTTTTCGATGATATTTGTAGAATATAGAATTATAGAATTATATATCTCTATGACAGAGATTAGGGAAATTATTGTTTAAAATTTTTGAAAAATATTTACGTTTGTGAATTTTGAGTGCTTTTATCTTTGCACGATGATATAAAGGATTTAGGATACTAAAATTGAACGAAGGAATTTTCTATATAGTCAAATTCATCATTTATATATATATATATATATATATATATAGATATATATATATATACGAGGTGCATACGATAAGTTTCCAGACTTTTTTCGTATGGCCACTTTACTGATAGTACACACATGAAACTCTAGTCCCCTTTGAAGTAATCTCCTCCAGCTGCAATGCACTTATTGTACCGTTCCAACAACTTCTGCAAGGCCCCATGGAAGTCCTCTTGTGTGAGCGTGTCAATGACCTTCGTCACAGCCTCTTTTATCTCCTCAATTGTCTCATAACGACAGCCTCTGAGCTTAGGGAATAACCAAAAGTCACAGGGAGCAAGCTCTCAACTATAGGGAGGCTGGGGAACTATCTTAATGCCCATCTTAGATAAATAGTCTGTAACAAGGATGGAGTTGTGGACTGGTGCATTGTCCTGTTGGAAATGCCACTGACCCAATTTGAAGAGTGCTGGCCTCTTCCGACGAATCTCTCCCTGAACTCCCTTAAAATCTCAACATAGTAACCCTAAGCCTTTGGCCAATCAACTCTGGTGTATTGACTTCCTTACTCCTCCCACACCTCTCATCATCCCTCACAGACTCCCTGTCTTCCTTGTATCTCTTATGCCACTCAAAAACTGATGTTCGATTCATGCAAGATGGTCGAAAAGCAGTCTAAAGCATTCCATACGTTTCTGTGGTATTTTTTCCAAGTTTAAAAAAGAATTTTACTGCATATCGTTCTTCTAAAGTGTCAGATTATATTTTTTAAATTCACCAGCTGTGACAACCAGGCTTTAGTAGGGTGCATTCCAATTCCTTCTGTAGGTGTTCCTTTGAAGCTGAAATCATAAAAATTGGTCAGTCATCTCATAAGATGTATAGCAATAACATACTGAATTTTCAAGAGTCTACGTATGCACCTCGTGTATATATATATATATATATATATATATATATATATATATATATGTATATATATATATATATTGGCTGGAGGGGTAGAGAAAATCTTACGAGCTCTAATATATAAACCTAGAATTATTCTGTTTTTAGTTTTGATTTTATCATGTGAGTAAAAATGTTTATGGTCATTTTTATTGGTGGATTTGTGATGACCTTTAGAATTTTATATTGTTGTTTCATATTTGGTTATTTAAACACACATACACACAATGATATGAACACTATGCATTGCTTTTTATTTTCTTTCAGTTTACGCTCCTTCAATCCGTCAGAAATTATGGAAAACATTTATGGCATCTCCCGTGTGATTTTTCAAACAGATCATTTAACACAGTTGATTCCAACAGGACAATGTCTAAAGTGAGTGTGGATTGAATATTTAATTCCTACACTGTTTAAAATTTCAAAATCTACGCATTTCTGCTACCAGATGCTGAAAGTAAATCATAATTATTAAAATACATATGAGGTAAATTTAAAAAAAACAAACAAGTATCGAGATTGAAGCCGTATTTACCAAAACAGAAATGAAAAGTGAATGAAACATTTATTTTACTTCAAAATACGAGCTATTTTGAAAAAGTATCGAGACTGAAGCTGTATTTACCAAAACAGAAATGAATAATGAATAAAACGTTGATTTTCTTCAAAATGCCAGCTGTGTTGAAAATTATCAAAACTGAAGTTGAATTTACTAAAACAGAAATGAACAATGAAAGAAATGTTCATTTTCTTCAAAATAGTCTCCTTCACACTTATTCAAGAATTTTTCATTGGTGAAAATACTTGAAATTCTTTTCTTTATTGTTTTTTTTTTCTATTTGCATTGGTTATGAAGCAGTTGAATCATATTTTGTTAGAATTTCCTCCAAATTCGCAAATCTTAAGATCTAGATTAATCGTTCAGTTTAGAAAACAAATCGCGCAGAACTAGATCTCGTAACAACGGTGGGTGTGATACTTTCAAAATCCTGCGTTTTGCTAAAATATGCTAATCAAAAAGTATCGAGAATTGACTTTGATTTGTTTAGACAGCAGTTGTTCAGCAGTGCGCACGTCTTCATCAAACTTTGTTTTATAAATTTAAAGATTCAGTCTCGATACTTTTTCACAATGAGTTTTATATCATCTTCTCCCTTCATCATCTTATCATATAAGTTGTTCAGCTGTGTGCACGTTTTCATCAAAATTTGTTTTATAAATTTGAAGATTCGGTCTTGATACTTTTTGACAATGACTTTTATGTTATCTCTCCCAGTCGGATGTCTGGCATAGAATACGCTGAACTGTATCTCCTGTAGCGGAGAACGACTCCCAACCACCGACAAAAAAAAACGGGTGTCCTGATTGTGAAAATAAACTACACCTGATGGTGTGGTTGAGATCTGGGGACTGTTGAGTACCCTTTCATTGCTATGACTACCAGGGCCACCCTCACCCATATTGGTGGTACCTGTTAGTACCACCTATGGGTCAAATAGATCTCTTTGAAAATTCCTCGCACTCGATAGAACCATATACAAAAATACTCTTCAGAAACAACGACACAAAAAAATGTTGATATGAACGTACAATGAAGGTAATTCCCAAACCTCTTGGCATAAAATAATCCTAGAGGGGCCTTTCTTCTTTGCCATTATACCTCGCCGACCGACCCCACTATCTCAGCGTGACTAAACCAATAATGGCGATTGGATCAAATTGTCTAGTGGTTTCTCTTATTTCCGACCAGAGGCATTACACATTTCTTTACGGACACACAAAACACATCTGATAGGTTGGAAGAAAAGAACAAAAGAACAAACACGGGCTTGGGTCATCTCCAAGCGCAAGAAGATAGAAGTCTATGTGACACTTTTTGTGCATTCTGCAAGCTAACGCGAGCGTTTACTCGAACGAAACTCCCACAAAAGCCACCAGCCATGCTAACATCCGTTGACTGTATCCCCTTCTCCTTCTCCTGACTGCTCTCTCAAGCCGAATGGTCTCTTCTGCCCTCCTTTGTCAACAGCCTCTCTCTGTCTTCTCTGGGACCTTCCTTCCCTCATCCACTTCCTGTCTCGCGAGAGATCTCCCCCCAGACCCTTTGTGTGGGTCTCGTACCAAAACAGACAAAGGGATTCCCTGACCGACACCCACACAAACAGATACGAACGCCACCCATCGTGTCACACTTCAAATCCCTGGGGCAAGGGCGATAAAAATAATCTTTGTTTTTAATGGTATATCAACCTTCATGGGTTATTTTAATGCCAAAGCAAAAACATTGTAAAAGCATATTGATGGTACTATAACGGTTGGGATATGAGTGTTTACGCTTTGTCCAAGTGTATTAGTCCGAAAATAGATGTGATAGGAGAACTAGAGTTGGAACTCGCATCTTACGATTCTGCAGTTGAGTACTTTGACCATTATACTACAGTGACTTTCCTAAAAGTAATCGACATGAGCACAGTACCTCTATTTTTTTAAGTGTGTGTAAAATATTTACACTTCAGTCCAATGTGGTTGGTAGATGTATAAATGATCGAATCAAACACCGATCTACGATTTAATGAATTTTATTTTTTTACTTAGAGTGAAAATTTTGTTGAAAAACAAAAGTTACAAAGTCTTTTCTTGTAAGAAAAGATAATATTAGTCAGAGCGTAAATATTTGCCAATATCTACATTACAAGAAGGGAGAGTTCACGCATTAAATAGAGTAGTTTGTGTGGCCTAACTCTAAATGATATTTTGTGTGTGTGTGTATGTGTCACTATGTGAGAGAGAAAGTATATTTGAAATGTAAGCGGATGCAGCTGAAATATTTTTCATCAGCAAGCGAAGACTGTAATGGTTGTACGATTATCTTTGCATAAACAATATTTTCATTCAATTTAGAATAATTAAGCGATGTTGGAATTAAATGCATACTTGAAGGAACCATTGGTAGATTTTGGTCGGCTCGAAATTAAATTTTAAAACGTTGATTTATCTATGATTCTAATTAGTTAAAAGAAATTATATTTAAAACAATCTAGGAGGGAAAATATTTCTTGAATTATTTTGGGTTTTGATCCTTCAAATTTTGCGCGGCAAGTCACAAAGAAATTTTTAAAAGAGCGGGAAAGCGTCCATTGGTCTATCCTATTTACCAACCCCCCACGCTCGGGCAGGATATGACACAAGGTCAATTTTTAAGCGGAGTTTAACAGGCTTGAATTCAGAGTTTTCCTTCTCCTAGACTAGTTGCCTCACCAAGGCTGAAGAACCCTACTATTTACCCATAACTGGAGGGAGAATAATTGGAGTCATACCTTTCTCAAGGGTATTCGTGCTATGTGAAATGCAATCATTTGAACTCGAGTCGCCGTGTCCGTTTCCTACGACGAACACGATTACACCACGGGCACCTCCATTGGTCTATAAATGCGAAAATACAGATACAAAAATTACTGCTTCTCGAGTCGAGTTTTTGTAAAAAAATTAACACTTTTTAGTTTCAAAAT
This sequence comes from Sepioteuthis lessoniana, assembly GCA_963585895.1. Taxonomy (NCBI): domain Eukaryota; kingdom Metazoa; phylum Mollusca; class Cephalopoda; order Myopsida; family Loliginidae; genus Sepioteuthis; species Sepioteuthis lessoniana. The sequence continues at coordinate 17,431,800 of OY757924.1, forward strand.
CCGTTGATTTTTCCATATCTATTTGCTTATTCCTCCCTTGTCGAAGGGCTTACTCTATTATAAGACTAATTTCCAAAATCTTTTATTTATTTATTTATTTATTTATTTTTCCAGTCATGGAAAGTGTGGAAGATGCATCATCAGAAATCGAACAATGTCAATCCTAGTTATCGATTTCACCGGAAATCATCATCCTCCAGTTGAATTCGATCAATTTAATGTACCTTTATATTGTACTTGCTTAAAGTTTTAATGATAAAACTTCCGGATACAATTACCAGATGGCTTATTCGTAAAGACATTGTGATACTAGAACGATCGAAAAGATTTTCCTTATTTTGTTTACGTGATTAGCCGCAATGGCTTGGAGCACGATCTCGGAATCCTCTCTTTTAGGTCAAACTGACCTTGCAAGATCATCGAGGTTTTTGTAACCCGAGCAATTATTTTTCAAACATCTGGTTACTCTGTGGTAATCAACTGCACCTTCAACTTTTGCTCACAAAAATATTTTTGGTTGCTTCTGCGGCGGCGTTATGACCTAATTTGAACTCCCGGTAAAGAATACGTTCCTGAATTAAACTACGTTACAAGTTCGATATTGCAGCTTTCAAATCACACGCGGAATGAAGAAAAGCACAACGTGTCAGCGTACCAACATACTACATACAATACAACCAACCACAGTGGGTACCTCCCACTCCTTCGGTCACGTGATATACGCGCCGCACGTACCGAATATATTGTAAAACTTTTAACTCACCTTTGTAAAAACCGACGATAATGAGTAGGATATTTTTAATCTGAATTATTGATAAAAATGATTGTCGAAGCTTAAACGAAAAAATAAATAATTTTTTTTAAAAGTTCTGTTTTCATTGTCTAATTTTTTTTATCGTAAAACCTTCTTATCCACTGTAGATGGGTTCTAAGACCACGAATAATAATAACGAGCCATATCGGTAAGTCCAATATTTTAAGAACTTATTTGTTGACAAGAGCGCAACACCTCCCTCAAGTAAGGGTGTTTCAGAAAAATTGATATATAGTGTCTCAATATACATGGGACCCATGGGACGGCTAATAACTCTATTAATAATAATGTTGTGTTCTTTTCCTTTCAGATTTGAAAATACTATACTATAACTATTAATCTTCGATCACAATGCCTTGGACAAGAGAGGAAAAAATATTTTACGTCACTACTGATTTGGAGAAAAAATCATTGAAAACCATCTCAAAACAGCTGCAACCGATTAATATGATAATGTTTTATTATTAAGACAAGAAACTCAAAAAAAGGTTTTATATCCTGAAAGCTAATATTGTAACATATTGACCCCGGCCCAGCTGTCAAAAGAAGAAATGCACCTGTGTAAATAACAGGTGCATCCGGTCGAATATATCAGGGGATAACCTTGACTGTCGACGGGTTGGATTGAGTGCAAATGTGACGCTCACAAGAGGCAGGTGTACGTCAAATAATTATATAACCTGGGTGCAACAGGAAGTCAGATCAGTTGGAGAGAAGATGCTGGAATGAGAACCATGTCCCAGCAGAGGCTGGGCCCCCAGGTTCCCGGTTGAGCAGCCCAGGAGAACGGGAAAGAAATGCTGCTGTAGCCAGAAGAGTTCGGGGGTCAATATATTGGAGTTCTGTTCAGTCTCCAACTCACCTCTCACAGATAATACCTTTCGTGACCCTTTCGAATAAAGTGAGAGGTATATTTTCACTCGTCCTTATTGTGTTGAATATGTTTCTGCATGCATCTGCATGTAACAATATAATAACAATTTAAAAAATTGATTAGACGTCTCTAGCTCAAAGGATGCATTTTTACAGGACCTATTCCAAATGACTGTCATTTTGCTTGAATCAGTAATAAATAATTATAATATTAATGGGTTGTATCTATTTTGAGACACTGTATTTTCGTAATCTAATAACTTGACCAATTCTCGTTCAAATTATCTAAAATATTAACTGCGTGAAAACAACTGAAAATTAGATTTATTTTCAGGTTTACAAATATTATTCTCTGCAAAAGAAAAAAAAACATTTAAATTTTTAATGGTTTCTACACATGCTGTTAAAATTTGAGACCATTTGAACGAGAATTGTCAAGTTGAGATTATAAGATGATATAAATTTTACTGAATGCTCAGTACATCTCAAAAGATATCAAATATTTTTAAATATCCAGTATATTTAACTTACGCACCAAGACATAGACATTTCTTCGTCGTAGAGGTACTGCTCATGTAGCGTGTCTTGGGCAAGAACAGCCGAGCAGAGCCCATCCCTCTCCAGGTCTGCAACGAGTTAGAATACAAAATTTTCCTTTTCCTAGACCAGTTACCATAACAAGGTTAAAGAGCTCAGTCTTTACTATCATTTTCTCATAACTGGATTCATACCTCTCCCGAAGGTAATAGCACTTTTTGAAATGCAAACAAGTTCGTTCGGGATTTGAACTCAGGTCACTGAGTACACTTCATACGACGTTGGCCGTTAAGCGACAAGTAAAAGTAAAGTGGGCGATCTTAGTCGAGGGTGACCCGAAGGCTCCCTTTTCAATAGCTACCACACTGAATTGTAGGGGAGGGCGCTACTCCATTACCTGGATTGCTCCACTTTATCCTTGATACGTACCTTATGATACTGAGTGCCGAACAAGGCAGCGTCAAGTACTATTTTTTGAGTCTTTGGTATGACTCGACCTGGGATTGAAGCCTGGTCCCCCGGGCCATTGGCGAACACACTACTCATTGACACATGTCAATTTCTTATTTTCTCTCCACCTTTAGTTCCCTGAACTCATGGGTCGAACCAACCATATTTGTACGTATACATACAGCATGCATATAAGAGAGAGAGAGAGAGAGAGAGAGAGAGAGAGAGAGAGATACAGAATTCATTAATGTGTAACAAACACTTCTTTTACAGAGAAATAGCCACAGTAATGTGTTCACTTAGAATTTTGTTTTTCATCGTGTGAGCTTACTTTCTCAAACTTGTTGCATTTTTGTTTTAACGTTTGGAGTTGACTCAATACTGCAAAAATGTTTTGTTTCAAAACAAGTTAACTGGGTAAATTTTTATTTTTAGTCTATACAAGCAAAATTTGATCATGTGAAATTTAGCGGCTATAAATTCTAAAAAGTCAGGATATATAGATATATTTCTTTTTATTCAGAATTTTGTTGCTAAAATTCAGTGATGTATTTTTACATGAATAACTACTGTAATAACAGATTTCCTTCGTTCAGATTTTCCATAGAAATGATAACCTATATCTGCTTCCACCGGCTTTGACATGAGGTTATATTTAATGTCCAACCATAGATGGCATCAAGGAATGGTAAAACAGTTCCATCCAAGAGTTATCAATAAAAATCACTAGTTTCCTTAATGGAGGAAAAAAAAAAAAAAAAAAAATCAACCATATTCTTCTTTCCAATCAAATTATAAGTTCTTTTAAGTTATTTCTTTACTTTAAAGTTGGTTGCTAGTTTTGTTTTACAATTTATCGGCCCTTTTCAGGTCATTAACACCGAATTAAATTTCAAACAATTCAGTTTAGTACAAGTATAGTTTTTGTTTACAAACAGTTAAATGTCAAAACATTTCCATTTCAAACAGTTCAGCTTAGCATAAGTATGCAGTTTAAATGTCAAAACCAATTCCATTTCAAACAATTCAGTTTAGCATAAGTACAGTTTACTTCTATTCGACCCACAGATAGGACCCTATCAGGTGCTACCACTCTGGGCCAGAGTAAACCTAGAAGCAATAGCAATGAAGGGGTACTTCACATTTCCCAAAGCTCCAGGATTACTAGATCCTCACCATCAGATTGTTTAGGGTCATATGCAGGACACTCATTGAAGAAAGAGTCTTACACCTCAGCAGAGAAGCAGTCAGTGTATTCTACAGCCCCAACCGACTGGGCAATTCTTCATTTTAAAGCTAGAACTAATGTTAACATACAAAAACACAGGCGTCTTCCATTATTTGCAATGTAAGTGGATGACTTACAGCAATATTTCTACCTCTATTGTAATTCACTTGTCCAGAAAAGTATGAATATAAAAAAAAAATATATATCTGTGAAATGAAATCGTTTGAGTTAAATTTAATAAAGCTTTTCATATTCCTTTCTTGATTATTGAATCAATTTATGAAAACAATTTTGCAAGAAGAAAAAAATACAGCTGAGAGTGATAGACAGTTATTACACTCTAATCCAGCTCCATTAGTCATCCGTTTTTTACCCACAGTTTTTAAGCCAGCAGCTGCAATGCTCACACAAAATACTAGTCTTTTTAGAGATCTTGGGAATTTCCCTGGCTTCAAGGCCTCCTTTCAACACAATGGATACTTTTTGCACATCTTAAAATAACAAACTATTAAGATCCAGGATTTATTTTCCAGATATCGCCCCACCATCAATCTTGAAATTGACTCTTCTAACGGTGCAATGTTTTTCTTTTTTATTCACCAACATTTTAATTTTAGAATTTTTTCTTCTAAAGAACTGACCATATTTAATTTTATTACATCTCAAAATCAACAAAAGGTGTTTTGTTTAAATAAAAAAAAAAAAAAAAAAAAAAAAAACACCCAAAAAATAAACGATGGGATTTTTACTATCTAGTGGAGTTAAACCGGCTCATTGGCCTAGTGGGTAGAATGTTCGCCAATGGTCCGGGAGACCAGGGTTCAATCCCAGGTTGAGTCATACCAAAGACTTTAAAATGGTACCTGATACCTCCTCACTTTACACTCAGCATTACAAGGTATGTAGCAAGGGTAAAGTGGAGCAATCCAGGGAAAGGAATAGCATCCTCCCCTACACCTTGGTGTAGTAGCTATTGAAAAGGGAGCCTTCGGGTTACCCTCGACTACGGTCGCCAACTTTACTTTTAGTGGCGTTAAATTAATGTTTCAATCTAAAATCATTTCAAGCGCAATATAAACAACTGTTTTGTTTGGCAACTTTTAGTTTTATTTAAAGATAAAGAGTACATTTACATTCATAATAAAATGTAGCTGTAGATTCACGATACTCAAATATATACAGGACCTGAGAATTAATTTTTTATTTATTGCGGACTTTTTGTCCTCATCTTGGTAGTTTTTGTGTTGTTTCTTCTTTCACTACATTTCAGCCAAATTTCACCTCTGGCCTTCTTCAGGTGATTTTACCACGACCTCGGCCGGCTTGGGTAGGATTTGAAACCGCTATCTTCTGACAATGCTCACCTGGAACCGTAGAGACTCAATGCCTCTATCCGCTGCACCACGGGCCACGATGGGTAATCAAGGATGGATTTTTTTGGTCTTATGAACCCAATTATTTGTTCTCCTTATCTGGTCTTCCATAGTCAGGTCCGTAATTTTTGTAAGCCGGACAGAGGTTTACTAGGTCAAAAACGTGGTGCGATAGACAACAACTACGGAAGGCAGTAATTACTGGGGATACGGTTACAAGACTCAGCATTCCTATCTGAGGTCGCGGTCGCGGTAAAATCACCTGAAGAAGGCCGGAGTTGAAATTTGGCCAAAATGTAGTGAAAGAAGAAACAACACAAAAACTACCAAGATGAGGACAAAAAGTCCGCAATAAATAAAAATTAATTCTCAGATTAAGAAGCCTCATCTCAAAATGATTCCAATTAAAGACTATATACAGGATGTTTTTAAAAAAATTTGACATCATTTTGTAATCTAATAACTAGATAGATTCTCATTCAAATGATCTGATTTGAACAACATAAAATAAAAACTTAAAATTCTAAATTCAATATTTAAATACCATTTCCTTTCCAGTGAATGGAATTTCTATACATAAAAGAAAAAAAAAATTTGAGTAGTTTCTACGGGTGTTGTTAAAATTTGAGATCATTTGAACAAGAATGGGTCAACTTATAAGATTACAAATAGATATCAGTATTTCTGAAACATCCTGTATTATCATTATTATTATTATTTAAAAACTAAAAAGAAAACTGAAGAAAGAAAAATAGTTATATATTGGAGTTATTTTTGCGGAATTACTTGAAAATATTAAAAGAAAGCCACTTTTTTTCTTTTGTTGCATAGTAACCCTTGACAGAGCCAGATAATCCAGCTGTGTAAACAAAATGATTGCAGGACATGTCTATGCAAACAAGTGGAAGCAGCTCATGTGAATCGATGTCAGAATAGTGTGTAGGCGTTATGAAATTATATACACACAGGTACACCAGAGTAACAGTCAGTCACGGAGAGCAGCTACTGGGCACCGCCCAGGAGCAGGGGTGCAACAGCCCACAGCAGTCTTTAGTCTTCAGTATTGGAGTCCCAGAGTGGCCGCAGGGGCCCAAGTGGCCTCCTGGCAAAGACCGGTTGAGAACATCTCGTCAAAGAAGAAAAGACGTACAACCTTGAATCTGAGTGTGGCACAGTGTGCTTAAGAATAAAGGGTCAATATAGCAGTTCGCCTTTGTCTCCATTTGTGTCTCTCTCTCTCATAGTTACCCCAGTTTCGGCCCTTTGGAGGAATAAAGTTGAGTTATAATTTTGTAAGCAGGTGTTGTGGTTTCTTCCTTCATCATGTTATACAACACTTTGTTTCATATCTCACTTAATTTAAACAATGTTTGTCATCAGGCTAACACTGTGTAAATTCTGATATGAAACTTACTTCACTTATCAGTCTCATCGGGTATCCCATTCATTCAAAGCCTTGTGTCCCATCAAAGCAAAGTAAGTAGCAAAAATTGAGGGTGGCCCAAAGGCTCCCTTTTCAACAGCTACTACACTGAGGTGTAAGGGAGGGGTGCTACTCCTTTCCCTTGATTGCTCCACTTTACCCTTGATCCGTACCTTATATTACTGAGTGTTAAGTAAGGATGTATCAAGTACCATTTTTTAAGTCTTTGGTATGACTCGACCTGGATTGAACCCTGGTCTCCTGGACCATTGGTGAACACTCTATCCACTAGAAAATTACTCCTTCACATTATTCACCTTTGAATATCATTTACACCTTCACCCAGTCCACTGTTGGGTTTTCTTGGACCCTAACACTCACATTATAATGCTGAATGCCTACAACAAAATAATGAGAAATAATGTAGGATATGTAATATTCTGGGTGTGTGTGAGAGAGAGAGAGAGAGAGAGAGCGAGAGAGCATTCGTCCGATTAAGTTAAGCCAGCTCACACATTGAATTGACATCTTGGATTGCTGTTCCTCTAAGCTTGATGATTGGTAATATCAGCTTTTGTGATGTCAACCCATTCAAAGTTCCATCAATGGAAACAAAGACGTGGGCAGGACATGAGCTCAAGACTAATTTCATATCGACTTACTAGATCCTTAGCTGACCGCCTGATGTTTTCTCCATCCTCAAAGGATTAGTAAAATCTTGTTGATCACTTTAGATTTGGGGTATCGCAAAACGTGTTGAACCAGCATAGCCGTCTGTATTTTAGCACAACATTGAAGACACCCAAGTGCAAATGAAGATCATCATTGGAAAAGTGATCACATAGGTGTACTTCTAGGAGCCAGAAACTGTCGAGGGTCTCAAGACTAAGTTAAAGAGACACACGGACCAGGACTGACAGCAATAAGGAAGAATAAAATAAATGGATGGCTGGTTGTCTGTTAGTTTCAATCATATTGATTTTGGTTGTTGGGTTTTATGGCATATCAACCATTGTAGGTTATTTAATGCTAAATACTTTTTATACATATATATTCAATATATATGATTTGGTTTGGTTGGGTTTTATGGCATATCAACCATTGTAGGTTATTTAATGCCAAATCCTCTTTATACATATATATTAAAATATATATGATTTGGTTTGGTTGGGTTTTATGGCATATCAACCATTGTAGGTTATTTAATGCCAAATACTTTTTATACATATATATTCAATATATATGATTTGGTTTGGTTGGGGTTTGTTATGGCATATCAACCATTGTAGGTTATTTAATGCCAAATCCTCTTTATACATGTATATTAAATATATAGGATTTGGTTTGGTTGGGTTGGGTTTTATGGCATATCAACCATTGTAGGTTATTTAATGCCAAATATATTTTATACATATATATTCAATATATATGATTTGGTTCCCTTTCAGACTAATACCACTGGGAAAGGTATGAACCCCTTATCCTTGCAGCTATGGGTTAAATAGCATCACTGCTGTTCTTCTAGAAGGATGGCTTTCACATTAAATAACCCACAAAGGGTGATATGCCATTAAAACAAAGAAATCAAACAGGTTAGTTCTATTTAACCCTCTCAGGTGCTACTACTCCGAGTAGCACCTGGGAGCAATGACAATGAAGGAGTACTCCACAATAACCAAAGCTCCAGCATTACTGGAACCTCACCATCAGATTGTTTTAGTGTCATAATCAGGACACTCGTTGAGGAGGGAGGGGGTTACCCCTCTGCAGAGAAGTAGTCAGCAGACTGGGCAACAATCATATCGAAGTTAAGCAACTTTCTTTCTGGTTCCTAGTGGCCAGAAAGAAAGTGAAAGTATGATGACCACTGGACAATTCCAGGTGTGTGACAAAAAAAAAAAAAAAAAAAAAAAGGGGGTCATGACAAATTTTACTATGGATTGTTAAGCATATTGTTGCAAAAATAAATAAAAAATGGATAAAAGATATCATTCCTGAAATAATTCTTTACCGTTTATCCATCACTGATTAGGATATTATAAGACCTTTAATTTCATTAAAACTGAAGACAAAGATGAGTTCCTTGTATGATGAGTAACCCCTGAAACAGACAAGTAGTTTTTCTGGGACACCCACAAAAATGTTGTACTTATCAATTTGTAGTTTAATGGCATATCAGACCTTCTTGGGTTATTTAATGCCAAATCCATCCATAGATGGGAAGATAAGGATGTTCATACTTTTCCCAAAAGTGGATGTAATAGTGCGACTGGAGTTTGAACTGACATACTACGATCCTGCAGTCCAGCGCTTTTAACCATTACATCTCGAGGACATCGCTATAATTATGTGTGCATAAGAAGCACTATTTTCCCAGATTTTTCAGCCCAAAAGTTACAAAGATATATAATGAACCTTTTTTTTTTTTACTAGCTGCATCCGTCACCGCATTCAAGAGCCTTTCATTACAAATTTCATCAGTGAAAACTGTTTCCCGTGTTGATGCAAGAAAAAAAAAAAAATCAATCCTGAAATACCATAATTAGTTATATATAATAAAACCCCATCTAACATTTTTCTACAACATTCTGGAAAAAAAAATCTTTCATATATAATACAGATTGACTTTTTTAGAATTTGTAGCAGCTAAATTTATACTAAAGTTAATTTTTGTTCAACTTTCATTTCATTTGTATAGACAGAAAATAAAAATTTATATAGTTTATACATTTTGCAAGATAAAATTTACTCACAGTATTTAGAGCAAAGGTAATTATATTTGTCGCTGCCTCCCACCAGACAGACTTGACACAAAGTCAAAAGCCCGATGGCCAATTAAAGTGGGGATAAAGGGGAAGAGAAGGTCGGGAACTAGCCAAGACTCGAACCCTGCTAGTCATTGACCCACTAAGTGCAATGTGGGTCTAATGAGTCAAGCAATATCACAGACCTAAATTCAGGCACGTATGCCAGAATATAGCTTGAACTAGACTGTGAGGTCTAGTGCTATACAAGGGGTGCATAGGGGACAAAGGTTGCAGCCTCGCCCACCCAAAGGTGGCCCAACCGAAGTTGGGGCCTTTCAGCTTCGAATCTGCCATTGTTAGTTAGTTGGGACCATAAATATAACTTACTTTTAGTCAAGTCGTTCAGAAAAATTTACTTCACCGGTGTAATACGCACACCTAGCTTTTAGGCTTAAAAATCTGAGATAAGAGTGTATTATACACAGATAATTACAGAAATCTTATTTTTTTATCAATTGCAGTCTAGGATCATGTAAAACCTTAATTTCATTGAAACTGAAGATGTGAGATTTGGAGAAGAATAAACCCTGAAAGAGACTAGTTGTTTAAGAAGTAGAATCATCAATACTTCTGAAGAAGAGATATATATATATATATATATATAATATATATATATATTATATATATATATATATATAATATATATATATATATATACACACACACGCGCGAGGTGCATACGATAAGCTTCCAGACTTTTTTCGTATTGACATTTAAAATTGTCTTAGACTCTTGAAAATTCAGTATCTTATTGCTAAACATCTTATGAGATGATTGACCAATTTGTATGATTTCAGGTTCAAATGAACAGCTACATCAGTAATTGGAATACACCCTACTAAAGCTTGATTGTCACCGCTGGTGAATTTCAAAAATGCAATCTGGACACGAGAACACTTTAGAAGAACTATATGCAATAAAATTGTGTTTTAAACTTGGAAAAAATGCCACAGAAACGTATGGAATGCTTCAGACTGATTTCCGACCATCTTGCATGAATCAAGCATCAGTTTTTGAGTGGCATAAAAGATTCAAGCACGGCAGGGAGTCTGTGAGGGATGATGAGAGGTGTGGAAGGAGTAAGGAAGTCAGTACACCAGAGGTCATTGGCCAAAGGGTTACAGTTAGGGTTACAATGTTGAGGTTTCAAGGGAGTTCAGGAAGAGATTCCGTCGGGAGAGGCCAGCACTCTTCAAATTGGGTCAGAGGCATTTCCACCAAGACAATAAACCAGTCCACAAATCCATCCTTGTCACAAACTATTTGACCAAGATGTGCATCAAGGCAGTTCTTCAGCCTCCCTATAATCCAGACCTTGCTCCTTGTGACTTTTGGTTATTCCCTTAGCTTAGAGGCTGTCGTTATGAGACAATTGAGGAGATGAAAGAGGCTGTGACGAAGGTCACTGACACGCTCACACAAGAGGACTTCCATGGGGCCTTCCAGAAGTTGTTGGAACGGTAAAACAAGTGCATTGCAGCCGGAGGAGATTACTTCGAAGGGGACTAGAGTTTCATGTGTGTACTATCAATAAAAGTGCCCATACGAAAAAAGTCTGGAAACTTATTGTATGCACCTCGTATATATATTTATTTATCTAAAAAAATTAAAAATTAAGAAAAAAATTAACTCGATTTAAGAGGATTAGCCAGAATAAAGTGGAGAACAATTTATTCCGGCGGCAATTTTCAGTTTATCTACAAATTTACAGAAAATAACCAATCATCACATTTAACATTAATAGACAGAGCCATTTCTTTCATCCTTCAGTTTATTACAGAGACTGAATTTTTTAAAAAGCCCTCCCCATCAAACCAACCAAAATATAAGAGAGAGTGTTTAAGAAAAATTGATATCATTATCTAATAACTTGACCAATTATCGTTCAAATGGTCTCAAATTTTAACAGCATGTGTAGAAACAACCATGTTCAAGGTTTTTTTTCTTTTTCAGTTATAGAAAAATGCCATTTACTGGAACGGGAAAGGCTTTAAATATTAAACAAAATTTTTAATTGTTTCAACAGCAATTGGTCAAGTTATGAGAGTATAAAGTAAAAAGTAAAGTTGTCTCCCTTGAGTCGAGGGTGAACCGAAGACTCTTTTCGATAGCTACTACACCAAGGTGTAGGGGAGGGTGCTACTCCTTTCTCTGGATTGCTCCACTTTACCCTTGATCCGTACACTATAATGCTGAGTGTTAAGCAAGGAGGCATCAAGTACCATTTTTTGAATCTTTGGTATGACTCGACCTGGGATGGAACCCAGGTCTCCCGGGGCATTGGCGAACACTCTAACTATCATGCCAATGTCCGGTAATGAGAGTGTAAAAAAAAAATAAAATAAAATAATATGTATAAAATGATACCAAAATTTTCAAAACACTCTATATATGTCAAATGATATAAAATTTGTTGAAATACCAAGTACTGTCTCAGTCTCACAATAACTGTTACATTTACAAGTATATTTCATAAAATAAATGTAATAATTATTATGAGACAGAGGTAGCAGCAACATAAGAAAACAATTCAATTATATTTTTGAGATATTAAAACCCTTCCCATACTAACAAATACAACTAATCAATATAAAAAATATATATATATATATTTCATTTAATAGAAACCCATCAAGTGCTGTATTGGCCTTAGAATTAATTTGAAGGATGTCCTGAAAAGCTTAATCTGATCATGTGAAATTTGGTTAAAACGCAGGAAAGCCTGAGAAAATGTTTCAGTTTTTGTTATTTTCTAAATAGTCTTTTGCTTCATTTATCTTGGCTGCCAGGTACGGAGAACCACCTACAAGAAAAAAAAAAAAAAAAAAGTAAATAAAAAAAGAAATTAAAAGATCAGCTGAAAAAACAGAACAAAGACTGCAAAATATCACAATCAAACGTTAAGTCAATTTTGGAAATAAAAAAACAAACACAACCACTCCTTGAATGTAAATGCAATAGAAATATACTAACTTTTCAATGAAGATGCATCAACGATTAATAAGTTTTACAAATTTTAACCTTCATCTTCCTAAGGTTTGGTTTGGTTTCATGGGACATCAACCATTGTAGGTTATTAATGCTAAATCCATTTTTATACATATAAGTTAGCGACCTTAGTCAAGGGTGACCTAAAGGCTCCCTTTTCAATAGCTACTACACTGAGGTATAGGGGAGGGTGCTACTCCATTCCTTGGATTGCTCCACTTTACCCTTGATACATACCTTATGATGCTGAGTGTTAAGCAAGGTGGCATCAAGTACCATTTTTTTGAGTCTTTGGTATGACTCAACCTGGGATTGAATCCTGGTCTACCAGACCATTGGCAAATACTCTACTCATTAGGCCAATAACAATTCAGTTTAGTATAACTATAGTTTTTGTTTACACACAGTTAAATGTCAAAACAGTTCTATTTCAAACAATTCAGTCTAGCATACATCAGATTTGTTTAGTGTCATATCCAGGACAATTGATGGATGGCAGGGGTCTTACTCCTCAGCAGAGATGCAGTCGGTATATTCTACACCCCCAGCCAACTGGGCTATTATACTTAGGGATATTATATTATAAAAGTAATAATATATTATGAAAATATATCATTAAATAAAGTAATAATCTCTATATGATAATTACTATCATGGGTTTATTTGGTTTTTAGTCACATTTTTCTGTATCACCACACGATGATATAGCAAATACAACCATCATCAGAATTTTGTGTTTTGATGACAAAAGTAAAAATGAATTTTTTTTTAATTCAAAAAAGAAACTCAAAATTTGCTAATCCTGTCAAACAATTTTCACTAGAAAAAAAAACAAAAAAACATGCCATTCTTTTTGGTTTTATTTCCAAGGAAAACAATGACAGAAATTCAAATATAAAACGTTTTTATAATACATTTTCAACAACTTGGTTAAATTTCATCATATTAACACAGGCAGTGATCTTAGAAAGTATCAAGTGTCTATTGTATCGATAAAATGATGGTTTGGTTTCATTGATTAATGTCCCATAGGTTATTTAATGCCAAAGCCATCCTTATAGAAGCACAGTAGTGGTACTATATTTAACCCACAGTTGTGAGGGAGGATAAAAGAGTTCATTCCTGTCCCAAGGTTATTCATCCAAAAGTGGATGTAATAGCACAACTGGAGTTTGAACTCACTTACCACAATGTCACAGTTGAGCATGTTAACCACTACGATAGGGAGACTCTCTGTTAATGTTGGAATTCAGGGAATAAAAATATACAAGGGGGAGTTAAAAATGTATTAAGACTGAAGCAGTTATTTGCCCAGAAAGAAATGGATGATGAATGAAATATCAATTTCCTTCATTCCTGTGAGTTTTCCATGGATTGAAGCACTTCTGAAACCCCTTTGTAGGTATAGTCTACAATCTTGTATTTTGCCAAAAACATTTCATTGAAAAGTATTGAGATTTGAATTCCAACACAAACTGATGCAACATATTGACCCTATGGTTTGCAATATTCCACACTAGACGGAACCCCTCTGAAACTGGTAGACAAATTCACCTACCTAGGAAGCAGCGTCTCATCAACCGAAAAGGACATCGACATGCGGCTAACGAAGGCATGGGCAACTATTGATAAGGCTATCGATCATAGGGAAATCAGACCCGACTGATAAAACGAAACACAGTTTCTTCTAGGCAGCGGTCGTATCGATACTGCTATATGGATGCACTACTTGGACACTAACTAATTACACAAGAATGCTGCGAGCAATATTGAACAAGTCCTGGCGGCAACACCTCACAAGGCACCAACTATGTGGCCACCTGCTTCCCATCACGAAAACTATCCAAGTTAGATGAACCAGATATGCAGGACACTGCTGGAGAAGCAGGGACAAGCTCATAAGTGATGTACTCCTATGGACCCACACATATGGCCCGGGCAAAAGCAGGACGACCAGCCCGAACATACATTCAACAGCTATGTGAGGATACGGGATGCAGCCCTGAAGACCTGCCAGAGGCGATGAACGATAGGGAGAAGTGGAGAGAGAGGGTCAGGGATATCTGTGCTAGCGGCACAACATCATGATGATAATGAAAGTTGGCGACCTGAAGGCTCCCTTTTCATTAGCTATTACACTGAGGTGTAGGAGAGGGTATTACTCCTTTCTCTTGATCCTTACTTCATAATGCTGAGTGTTAAGCAAGGAGGCATCAAGTACCATTTTTTGAGTCTTTGGTATGATTCAACACGGAACTGAACCCCAGTATCCTGCACCATTGATGAATACTCTACCCACTAAACCAATGCAATAATAATAATAATAATAATAATAATACATAAAGTAGTCATGTTAAGATCTTAAGACAAGATGCAGATGATATCCCACAGAAACTATCATTGATGCAGACTATAAAGATGATCTTGAGCTTCTTGTAAAACGCCTGCTCATGTCGAATCTCTGCTGTATAACCTGTGAACTCAGATAAAACAGAATTCATGTTTTATTCAAGATGGAACCATTTCCTCATTAAATGGCAAACCTCTGAAATAAAAAGACTGTTTCATATACCTCAGTAGCAATATCTCATCTACTGAAAGCGATGCCAACATATGCATACGGTTACAGGTTAATGCCCATATAGAAATCTGATCTCTCTGACAAAATAAAATGAGGATTCTTCAGCGCTGGATTTTAATGAAACAAGTATACAAGAATGCAAGATGGGAACTACACAAAGAATGTTCCGTTTTGAACAAATCCTGGAAGCAGCACATGGCAAAACAGCAGCTGTACGGCCACCTACTTCCCATCACACAAATCATTCAAGTAAGACGAGCAAGAGTACTAGAGAAGAACAAACTCAAAAGCTACGTTTTTTATGGACTCTTACACATGGACTCACCCGTGTTGGCTGACCAAGAAAAATTTACATTCATCAGCTCTGTGCAGACACTGAATAGCATCTTGAAGAATGACCAAGAGAAATGACTGATAGGGCAAATGTTGAGAGAGTGTCAGGGGGAATCCATGCTATCAGTATGCCTTGTGATGATAATCACCAAAATGTTTATTCATCAATACCACTTAGACTCTGCTAATTTTGGGTCTGATTTCAACCAAATTTTCAGGAAATGTTAGGGATGTGCTTGAAAAGGTTTTAAATTCTATTTGGCCAAGGTCATAATATTACTTCCTATGTTAATATCTTATTAAAATTCACCAGATGTCCACTAATCAGTGCATAATGCAATGGCTCCACCATTTTTAGATTAATTTCAAATAAACTTGCAAGAATTGTTAGAGTCATGCTTGAAAAGGTTTTAAATTGCATTAGGCCAAGATTATTTGATTTTTTTTATTTTCCAAAATGAAACTACTTCTAATCAATGGTGCGGTTCAAAAATTTTAAGAACTGGTTCTCTCACTACCACAATCTCTAGCAGCAAAATATGCTGGCTGGCCCAATATACACACAAAGGTTAATCTTTGGGTTACCACATGCTATATAGTCTAGTAAGTGAAATAATTCATTTTAGTTATTTTCCTCATTTTAAAAAAATGTCTGTAAAAAAAAAAAAAAAAAAAAAAAAAAAGATTTAGAACCCCTAATTTAAACTAACACTCAATTCTTAGGATTAATGAAATTACAAGAACAGCTTAGTGAAAACTGTCTAAATTCCATTACTGTTTCTTTTCTCATTGAGTTGGTTGAGTTTTGTGGCATATCAACCTTTGTAGGTTATTTAATGCCAAATCCATTTTGATGAAAATAGTTCTATTTCAAACAATTCAGTTTAGCATAAGTACACAGTTTAAATGTAACTACAGTTTAATTGTGAAAAACATTTCTATTTCAAGCTATTCAGTTATTTCAGTTTAGTATAAGTACAGATTTGCTTACACACAGTTAAATGTCAAAACAGTTCTATATCAAACAATTCAGTTTAGTGTAAGTACAGTTTCAATGTCAAAAAACAGTTCCATTTTAAATAATTCAGTTTAGCATAAGCACACAGTTTAAATATAAGTTCAATTTAGTCAAACAGTTCTAATTCAAACAATTCAGTTTAGCATAAGTATGCTAAGTTCTATTTAACCAATTGATAGGGCCCTATCAGGTGCTACCATGTTGGGCCAGAGTGGACTTGGGAGCAATAGCAATGAAGGGGTACTCTGCATTCCCCAAAGTTCCAGCATAACTGAAACCTCCCCATCAGGTTGTTTAGTGTCATATTAGCCAAATAAAGCTCAAACTCACTATGATGTCAGTGTGGCACAGGCCCCCCCACCAATCATAGCTTCAAGTGTTTAGTGTCATATCCAGGACACTCGTGGGGGAGGGGGGTATTAACCCTCTGTAGAGGTGCAGTTGGTGTATTCTACAGCCCCCCCCCCAGCCGACTGGGCAATAATCTCATTGAGTAAGGTTATGATTTGCAAGGGAGATAACTAAGTAATCAATTCAATGATGGCATATGTGAAAGCCAGATTGTCAATAACATAAAAATAAAAAAAGTAATATCAAGAAGTTCCAAGATTGGATGGAGGTTACAAGGATCTTCTATTCTCACATTGATGGAAACCAGATGACATTAATAATGAAAAAAAAGTTCACGAGTTCAGTAGAGAAATTAGACATAAATCAAAAGGTTTTAATCCAAAGTATCTTAACATCAGCAATCAACTTAAAATGGTTCAGTATTGTTAATAATAATAATAATAATAAAGTGATGATAATAAAATGAAATAATGATAATGATTAAATAATTATATAAAAACTAATAATGTGGAAAATGATAAACAGATTAATACAAAAATATAAAGGACAATATCGCATGTTGAAATGTTGAATCAAAAATCTTATCTCGTAGTGAGTGCAAGATTGAGAATGAACTTAGAGCTGTCAAGGATATCTTTATAGATAACGGATACTCAGAGGATGTTATTCACAGTAACATCGAGTATACGGTGACAAGATTCAAGGACACGAATAAAGTTTTTGGTCCTTTGAAATGCTCTGTATATTTTAGACTCCCTTGGGTTGGTTCTGCTACCGAATCCTTTGCGAATAAGATTGCCTCTTCTGTGTATCATTGCTATCATGCTGTTAACCTAAGACTAATATTCACTTCGAGGCCGGCCTTTAATTCTACCAACAAAGACAATCTACCTATCTTTAAACAAAGTAATTTAATTTATAAATTCCTTTGTCGATGTAATTCGACATATATAGGTATGACTTGTCAACGTCTCGAAGTGAGGGTTAGGCAGCATATACCCAGATCTCTTTTGTCAGGCCGACTAACATCCGGGCATTCCCAAGCAATGGATTCAGCAATTGGTGAGCATCTGCTCACTATAAATAATTGCAGAACTCGTTATGAAGATGCTTGTTTCTCAGTCCTGCACAGGGCAAGAAACAAATCCCATCTTAAATTTCTAGAGGCGATTTATATCTCTATGAATCGCCCCTCTCTGTGCAGGCAGTTAAAGAATCACATTCTTAATATATTTGGGTAACTCCTGGATACAGGGGTTACTCCCCCACCCCTCTATATCTGGCCATTCTGCTTATATATATATATATATATATATATATACCCCGTTTTTAGTTAAATTTCCAGTGTTCCCAACTTGAAAAGAGCTGGACGAAAAGGGTTTTTCGTTGTTTTATAGTTTTACTCAAGTTCCCCGACTACAATTACCAATGGTGTCTGTTTATTATATTGTACAAATCTTATGTTTGTACAAAAACCTCTAGACCAGTAATTCCCAACATCGAACACATATCCCACCAGTGGGGCAAGTTAATGGCCTTTTAAGCTATTTTTACGTGAATTGCAGTAAAGTTTTGAATATGTAGAATTAAATATAATGGGGGGGCAGGATTTTAGAAATACCAAAGTTAGGCATGGCTGAAAATTGGTTGGGAACCACTGTTCTAGACAAATTAAATTGTGAAAAATTTTAATAAAAATTTTTTACCATATTTGTTCAAAAACTTCTTGATAAATTTTTAAAATCTCAATTTTATGTTTACAAATATTAATTTTATTAATCGTACACCAAGAAACTTAAGCAATTTTTTTTTATTTTTATGTAGTAGAGATAAATGCTCAAAAATGCTTTCCAAATGTAATATAATGGCCGAGGGATTTTGTTTTATATATCTTGCCTTTCGGTTTAGTTAGGCTGAGAACCTTTCGCTTAGCGCATCGGTTAGTTAGGTGCAACATGAGCGCAGGTGTTCACGCGCATGCGGGTAGGACGTGTCATTCAGAGATGTCAAAACAAAAATCCCAGATAGAAATTGTGACTGGGGGATGTGAATGACGTCAGTGAGTTGAGTTTTTGCCTCCGAACAAGAAGGTTGACTTTCGGAGCCCATTTGCCGTGGTGGGGGGCAGATGGAAAAGTCAACATAGAAAGATTGTTTATCACTCTCCTTATGTCGAAAAACCTTTTAACTCAAAGATAATAAAAATTTTCGTACCTGAACTAAGAAGTGGTAAGTGTTTTTTGTGTTTCGGGATTCCTATGTTATCTATATATGAGTTATGAACATTCTATGTACATTTCACATATTCATGTATGGCGATGTTACACAAATTCAGATCTTTAGTTACAGAAAAATAATTTTTTTTTTTTTGTTACATAAAGCTGGAAAGACATTACCTCTGTCAGGATGGTTCAAAAGCATAATTCTTTTGTGAGCTTCTTTCAGCTTGGCTTTACTCACTGAAGGACTGCCAAAATACAAGAAACAATATTTCAATATAATAGACTAAGGCAAGTTTCAATATTATAAAATAAACATATTAGTTTTTCACTTCAGTATCACATCATAGTAACTGCTAACTATATAAATGGCTTAATCAGGAGTTTACAAGCAATATTAAAGAAAAGGGTGCCCATGGTGTAATGGTTATCGTCGTAGGAAATGGATACGGCGACACAAGTTTAAATCCTAGATGAGACTAATTGCATTTCACATAGCACTAATACCCTTGGGAAAAGTATGAATCCAATTATTCTCCCTTCAGCTATGAGTAAATAGTAGGGCAGACTTGGTTCTTCAGCCTTAGTCAAGGAGAAGGAAAACTCTGAATTCAAACCGGTTAAACTCCGCTTAAAAATTGACCTTGTGTCATATCCTGCACGAGCAGAGGGGTTGGGTAAATATGATATTAAAGAAAAAGAAAGAATTGATCAAAAGATGAAATGACTGATGGAATTTAACGGCATGTCAATTCATGTGGGGTTAAGAGGTTAAGGATTCATAAACATTTACATTTTATTTAAAGTTTTTCAAGCTTTTTGCTGAGTTATGTGATGACAAGTATTTCTATCATTTATCATATTTACCAACCCCTCCGCTCAGACAGGATATGACACAAGGTCAATTTTTAAGCGGAGTTTAACAGGTTTGAATTCAGAGTTTTCCTTCTCCTAGACTAGTTGCTTCCCCAAGGCTAAAGAACCCAGTCTGCCCTACTATTTACCCATAGCTGGAGGGAGAATAATTGGATTCATACCTTTCCCAAGGGTATTAGTGCTATGGGAAATGCAATCAGTTTCATCCAGGATTTGAACTCCTCGCCATGTCCATTTCCTATGACGATAACCATTACACCACGGGCATCTCCATTTCTATCATTTATTCATATTTTAAATGGCATATCAACAATCGTGGGTTATTTAAAGCCAAAGCCATCCTCGCAGAAGAACAGTAGTAATAGTATTTAACACATAGCTGGGAGGATAAGGAGGTTCATACCATTCTCAAGAGATATGGTTCAAAAGTGAACATAATAGAAGTATTTTTATCTAATACAAAAAAATTTGGACACAGTTGTATGGTTTCAAATATTCCTTTCTAACACTAATAATTATTTGGTTTCAATTAATTATTCCTATTTTTGCTAATGGCCCAAGAGATTAGTGTTCAATCTCAGGTCAAGTCATACTGAAGACTCAAAAAATGGTACTTGATATCTCCTTGCTTACTCAGCATCATAAGGTATGGATGCAGGGCAGGTAGAGTAATACAGGGAAAAAAATAGCGCCCTCCCCTACACATCTGTATAGCAGTTACTGAGCTGTCAGGTTGCCCTTGACTACAATCGACTAACTTATTCAATAATAATCATTTGTTTGCACAGTTATACATTTCCAAGTAACTAATAATAAGTAGTAAGTATAGTTGACAACTGTAGTCGAGGGTGACCCGAATGCTCCCATTTCAATAGCTACTACACCAAGGTGTAGAGGAGAACGCTCCTCCTTTCCCTGGATTGCTCCACTTTACCCTTGATCCGTACCTTATAAGGCCGAGTGTTAAGCAAGGTACTATTTTTTTGAGTGTTTGGTATGACTCGACCTGGGAATGAACCCAGGTCTCCCAGACTATTGGTGAACATTCTAACCATTTTGCCAATGGACAGGTCAATGAGATACAAATAATTTTCTAACAGATCTATTTGACCCATTGATAGGACTTTATTTATGACTGTTGTTATATTTAAGAGGAGGTTGTGGTGTAACTGTCATTATTGTCATTGTTGTATCGTGGTAAGGAATCGATACACAGTGAAACAGGGTTTATTATTTATTAACTCAAGTGGATACGGTTCGACTAGTATTATAAGTCTCTCACTGTAGGTGTTACATCCGAAGTTAGTCTTCTACTGATGGATGTCCTTTAGAGTTCTTCTGTCTCTGCTTCTGTCCCTGACTTAAGAGAGACAGCATCATTTATACTTCCACTATACCGGAAGTCATGTAGTACAAGTCACTATACACCATTCATATTAAGTGGATACACACAGCAACATGAGTTCAAATCCTAGATGAAGCTGTTTGCATTTCACCCAATGCTAATACCCTTGGGGAAAGCTATGAATCTAACTATTCTCCTTAAGCTATGGGTAAATAGTAGGAGAGACTGAGATCTAACTTTGGCATGGCAACCAGTCTAGAAGGAAGAAAGACTGAATTCAAACCAGTTGTAGACCTGGAGAGGAATGGGCTTTGCCAGGCTATTTCTATCCTAGACATGCTACGCGAGTAGTGCTCCATAACCAAACTTACAGAACCAGTGATTGAGTATATTGAAGAACACCAAGTTGAACAAGTGAAATCTTATTCTATGTGCTAAAGGGAAGAACCAACATCAATGCCGATGTAAAAAATATAATCTGTCTCTTTTCTTGTTTTTTTTTCAATTGCTTGAAATATATAAAATGGTAGAATGAAGGAGAGAATCAAAGATGGCTGAGATTTACACACAGGGTGATATACGAATCTTCAGTTAACCATATCTTTTTCATTCTGCTTTCAGAATTCTGGTACACGGCCACATCAAAACATTGAATCATCTTAGTTTCTCCTTGCTTCTGGTATAGAGCCATCTGAAGGCACCAAATTATCTTTGTTTCTACTCAACTTTTCCAAGTTTTGTCAGGGCCACTTCAAGGCACCGAATCATCTTAGATTCTCCTCACTTCTCTGCTTTTACAAATCTGATACAGCGCATGCTTTTCTCTAACTCTAAGACCAAGGCAGTCTTGTGCAAGGCCAGTGCCCAGAGTAGCATAACGTCTAGTAGCTCTTCTGCCAGTCTTCTTCATTCTCTCAGGTTGAAATTTTTCCTGGTTTATATAATTTCCCCAGACCCCCACGTAATCCTTGTGGTCGAATCTCCTGCCTCTGTGTCATGCATGGTCATGCCTCCTGTATAGCATGCCACCCACAGAACTTACAAGGCACTTCCACAGAGGAAGAAGTATCCTGTTTACTTTAGGAAATAGGTATACATCTTGTTATGCTACTCTGACAACTTACAAGGCATGTCAAAGGGATCTTTCTGGTTGATATTCAATACTAACAACCAAAATATATAACCAAACAACAAAATTCTGATTTTACTCGTAGAGAGAGTAATAATCAAAATTTGATGAATGCTTACCTGACACCTAAAACTAGGCCAGCCTCTCTCTTAGACATTTTAGGTTCAAAACCTCCTTTGTAGTATTTGTTGTTGGAAAACGCCTGGAATATAAAAATAATATTAATAACATATCATTATTGATGAAGAATGGGATATTTGGCAATTAAAGAGACCGATGGTGAAAAATCCTCAGTGAACATGGCCCAGAATTCTAATATTCAGAAATCTGGACATATTTTTTAATGAGATGTGATGAGATGAGATAGCGGTTAAAAGCTTATTGGAAGGGTACAGATAAGGTGATTTTTAAAAAAATATTTTCAGTTCTGAAAATTAAGTTCGTTTTTTGAGTTTTATGGCATATCAACCTTTGTAGGTTATTCAATGCCAAATCCATTTTTAAACAAATAAACAGTTCTATTTCAAACAATTCAGTTTAATTAAAGAGTTTTATTTCAAACAATTCAGTTTAATTTAAGTACAGTTTCAATGTCAAAAACAGTTCAATTTCAAATAATTCAGTTTAGCATTAAGTATGCAGTTTAAATGTCAAAACAGTTCTATTTCGAGCAATTAAGTTCAGCACAAGTATACAGTTTAGTTCCATTTGGCCCATAGATAGGACCCTATCAGCTGCTACCACCCTGGGCAAGAGTGGACCTGGGAGTGCTGACAATGAAGGGGTACTCTGCATTCTCCAAAGCCCAAGCCTTACTGGAACCTCACCATCAGATTGTTTAGCGTCATATCGAGGACACTTGCAGTGGGGGGGGTCTTACTCCCTCTGCAGTCAGTGTATTCTATAGCCCTAGCCAACTGGGAAATGAAAATTAAGGGCTTGAACATTCCAATTAAGTATCAGAAATGTAACCACTAGAGAAGCAAATCAGAAGAAAACATTTGCAATAAAAAAAAATTTTTTTTAAATAAAATAAAAAAAATTAAATAAAAAAAACAAAAAACTATACAACTGAGACAGCAACTTTTCAGACGCCCTTTTTTATTGAAACAAACTAAAACAAAATTTAAGGTTTACCAAGCACTCAGTAGTCAACAAAATCATCATGTTTTTACAGCAAGTGCTTTATCTATGTATACACTGACAATTCTCAGAATATCCTTTTTTTGTGGGGTGTGTAAGGGCGAGGGTGGGGCTTACTCTTCTGAAAGTCAGCATATTCTAAGCTCCACCAACAGAGAAAAATCATTTAGTGAGAAAGAAGCCATTCCCTTTGATAACACATTAAAAAGTAAGGGGGTGTCCTCGTGGTGTAATGGTTAAAGTGATGGACTGCAGAATCGTAGTAAGCAAGTTTGTACTCCAGTCGCACTATTACGTTCACTTTCGGGCAAATACCCTTGGGAAAGGTATGAACCCCCTTATCCTCCCAGCTATGGGTTAAATAGTACCACTACTGTTCTTCTAGGAGAATGGCTTTGGCATTAAATAACCTACAAAGGTTGATATGCCATTAAGCAAAGAAACCAAACCATTAAAAAATAAGATACTTACTGTAGATGGTAGAGAATCAATCTGTTTTTTCAGAACATCTCCTGCAACTTTCCCATAGCGAACAGCATACCGTCCTGAAGAAATAGGAGTTGATTTTTTTTTTTTTTTTAAAGTACTAACATTCATAAGTTGATTTCATTTCCAAATTTTAAAAGTGAATAAAAATAAAATAAAATAAAACTTAATTCAAACCAGATCGCATAAAACGTCTTGGTTAATTTTTTTAAAATGATATTTGAACTTTAAAAAGCGAAATAATAATTAAAAAATAATAAATTTATATTCCCTGTATAAACAAAAAATAACAATCACTGAACTCTACCAATCCCAAGGTGATTGCTTGATTTTAATGGCATGTCAACCATTTTGGGATAATGTTATGCTTAGAAGTTAAGGAATCACCTTCATTGTACATTCATATTTACATTTTTTTTTTGTATATTTGTTTCTAAAGACATTTTTAAGTAAAAAGTTTTAATTCATTTCATCAATGGTGGAGCAAATTTGGCGATATTATTAAACAGAGTGCTCAATATCAATGATAGAGCTGAGATATATATATATATATATATATATATATATATATAGGAATTCATATTAGTATATATCTTATATTATCCAAAGCCAAGTCAGCCGATGATGTGAACAATTCTTTTTTAGGATTTTCTTTCTTCAATAACATTTAATTCAAAATCCAAAAGAGAACTCAATGTAAAATAATAATAAATTTAAGTACAGAGCAAATAATTCCATATAAAAGAAAAACCCTTTAAAAATCACTCTTATTTTTTGTTGTGAAAATATTTATTTCAGCAGACCCTTTATTTTTTTAAATGTTAGATCAGCATCTTGTTTGAAGATGCAGATCTAACATTTTAAAAAAGGGTCTGCTGAAATAAATATCATAAAAAAATTTTTAAAGGGTTTTTCTTTTATATGGTGTGTGTGTGTGTGTGTGTGTGTATATATATATATATATATATATATTACATGGTAATATCTGTTACTCCAGGTTTCATGCTTTACGCATTCATAAGACAGAGTGAAAGGTTAAAAAAAATAATAAATAAAATTTAAAAAAAAAAAAAAAAATTAAGAAATAAATATAGTCAAAATCATTTAAAAAAAAAAACAAAAACAAAAAAACCTTTCATTCTGTTTGGAAACCTAGAGTCACAGATATTACCATGTTATTACCATGCAGAGATGCAGTTGGTATATTCTACAACCCCAGCCAACTGGGCTCATAAATATAGTGTGCATAAAAACTATATAAATATATATATATATATATATATATACATATATACACACTCACGAAGTAAGAACAGTTAGTTTTGGAAAAAACAAGTAACCATAAATGGGTGATCATTCTACATTGAATTAGAATGCGAAAGTGAACCCTCTTATAAAATGTAAATTTTTCTTTAAAAAAAAAAAAAAAAAAAAAAAAAGAGAGGGACAAAAAAATTTTTTTTCCTGGTGTACTAGTAAAGGTGCATGTATAGAATATTAGCGGTGTGTATATATATATATATATATATATATATATATATATATATATATATATATATATATATATGCACACACACACAATGCAGACTCTTATTTATCAATGGTCAAAATGCATAATCATTAGCAGTGACAAAGTGTAATAAATAGTTTCAAAGCAGAAAAGTTTCTCCCTCCAACAGTGTACTCTCTGAATCTGTTGTATTTGCCATGGCTTCATTTTTAGAGTGTCTCTCAAACTTGTCAAATCTATAAATACTGAAAATTAAACGTACCTACAAAGCCGACAACTGTTAATCCGAGTCCAGCCAAAATTAAGTTACTTGCCTGAAATATATAAACACATGAGAATTATTTTCAAGCAACACTTGCATTCCAATTGCTGAAAACAGAGACAAATGCTTATTAATTCATCAATAAGTAAATAACATCTTAATTAGGAATATGGTCTTGGTTTCTTTGTTTAATGCCATATCAACCTTTGATGGTTATTTAATGCCAAAGCCATCTTTGTAAAAGAACAGTGGTAATATTATTTAACCCATAACTGTGAGGGGGATAAGAGAGTTCATGTCTTTTACCAAGGGCATTGGTCCATAAGTGAATGCAGTAGCATAATTGGATTTGTTTTAGTTTGGTTTGGCTTGATGGCATAACAACCATTGTCAGTCATTTAATGCCAAATCCTTTTTATACTTATATTAGATACATGGTTTCTTAACACATTTTGTAGATAACATTTTTAAACAAGCTGGGGATCATTGCACACAATTAAACGGTTTCACTAATTTCAAACAATTCAGTTTGTGCAAGTACAGTTTTTTGTTTATATACAGTTAAACAATCAAACAGTTCTATTTTAAACAATTCAGTTTCGCATGTCAACAAAGTTAAATGGTTCTAAGTATTACTGTGTATCACCAACAACTCTAGTAAACATCAATCATTTGTTTAAACACAGATGTAAAAACAGTTCTATTTCAAACAATTCAGTTTAGCTCAAGTACAGTTTAAAAGTCAAACAGTTCTATTTGATCCAAAGATAGGATCCTATCAGGTGCTACCACACCAGGCCAGAGTAGACCTGGGAGTGATAACAATGTAGAGGTACTTCGCATTCCCCAACGCTCCAGCATTACTGACTGTTTAGTGTCATATTCTGGACACTCATTGAAGGAGTCTTATTCCTCAGCAGAAGTGCAGTCGGTGTATTCTGCAGCCCAAACTAGGCTTCGTTGAAGGAGTCTTAACTCTCTACAGAGATGCAGTCGGTGTATTCTGCAGCCTCAGCTCACTGGGTCAAGCACAACGGTAGTTTGAACTCACTTACTAGAATGTCGCAGTTCAGCATGCAAGCCAATACGCCACAGGGAATCTCCCTGATAAGGAGTAAACAATTTCTTTTAAAAAGATTTCTCTCAGAGTAGCAAGACCCAAATTCCCTTTTTGGAAGGGGCACCTTAGAAACAAGAAAATTTTTTTTTACATCCAGAGCAGGATTAAAGATGGGGCCTTCCAGCACATGTTCCTAGGAAGCTGTACTTAGCGATGGACTGTGGAATCATAGTACGCGAGTTCATACTCCAGTCGCGCTATTACGTTCACTTTTGGGCAAATACCCTTGGGAAAGGTATGAACCCCCTTATCCTCCCAGCTATGGGTTAAATAGTACCACTACTGTTCTTCTAGGAGAATGGCTTTGGCATTAAATAACCTAAAAAGAGTTGATATGCCATTAAACAAAGAAACCAAACCAAACCATAAACACTTCAAATTCTGTTCTAACATATTATTTCAATAGTAGTAGTAAAAAAAAAAAAAATTCACTTTCTTAATGATTAAAGTGTTTTCTTTGTTAACTTTCTATCACTTCTTATATAATTTAATTTGGAAGGTTATATATTCTTAATATTGAACACGAAAAAAGAAGTGATACATTTACTTTATTTGCATTAATTCAAGTTTGGTCATAATTTTGCTACATGAGATTGATCGGCGACCTGTTGCCAAAATGATACTGCAGAAGGTCACCGATTTGGGATATGAGAATTTGCAACATCCACTATTTTAACCTAACCTTTCACCAACCAACCACCATTTTTTTCATTCATCTGGATACTTTTTTAAGACAAAAGACATTCGATTCCATAGAAGTAAAAATAGTATTTAAAAGATATCTAAGCATTAAAACCTTTAGAGATTTATCATATGCAAAAAAAGTTTTCCGTTTAACTTAAATTAAAACTTTGTATCACTTTATTAACAATGCTATAAAGTTTAAAAAATAAAAACAACTTTAAAAATATGGTTTCAGCAATATATATATATATACATATATATATATATATATATATATATATATATGTATATATATAGTTACTTATTATCTGAAGAGAATAAAAATTTCCTGGATTGATTTTGACAGCATGTCAACCCGTCTAGGGTTACTTTATACCTAAACGTAAGAAAGTTGCCATCATTATAGGTACATATTTAAATTTTTCGTGAAATTGTTTAATAGGGTTTTTTACACGATCCAATCGAATACGAATGATATTTAAACAGATTTATTTAACCTATAAATGGTACCCTAACAGGTACTACAACTCCGAGTTAGGTGGACTTGGGAGTAATAGGAATTAAGGGGTTCTCAGAACTCCAGAAATGGAGCCTCACCACCAGATGCAGTATACTGTTATACCCAGGACACTATAAACATTTAAAATTTGTTACGTAATAAATTAAGGTACAGTATTTTTAGTATTCAAAAGTAGCTTAACAGTAATACTTATATTATTATTAGTAGTATACAACAGAAAAATAACGCGAATATTTTATAAGTTGAAAACAATTATATAAGAATTCTGAATTCGGTTGCCATATAAAATTTGTACTAACTATACTTTTCTTAGATAAAATGAACTTGCTTTCAATTGATTAAAATAAAAATAATTCAAGCTGCGAGCTAGAATAATACAAACTTACCATGATAAAGCGAAACGGTAAACCAAACAAAATTTAAGAAACATGAAGAAAGACCGATTGACCTCTAAGCAATTTATTTCCGACAGTCGTAACGTTTAAACTAGTCATAACTAAAGTCAAATTTTTCTTATATTAACACAAAGCACTCAGATATCTATTATTTAGTAGTGACAAATTAAATTTTCATCACTTGTTTTATTTATCTACCTTAATTACAATTATTCAAAAAAATATAACAGCGTAGTTACGACTAATTTACGACAGTCACATGGCTGTGTTTTAGTCACGTGACATAGCTGTCCGTCTCAGCATGGCATTTTGCTTGTTGTCGGTAAAAGGTAGTCGATTGTGTTTTTATTCTTCAGTGTCATCGTCATTATCTCGGATATTGAGTGTTCACCTTTTGTGGAAGAAATGTCTGGGGACCCAACTAGTTCACACTTCCTCTGGAAACGTTAGAGTACGCTTCGCACCCAGTCCAACCGGATTTCTTCATCTTGGTAGTTTGCGATCTGCTCTTTATAATTATCTGTTTGCAAAGTCGCATGGAGGTTCATTTATACTCCGAGTAGAAGACACTGACCAAGTAAGTAAAGAAGCCGAACACAGCAAATGATCTAGAAAAGTTGAATAAATTATGCTTTATTTTGTTAAGTATATCGATTCGAAGATTAAATCATGTCTACATTTTTTCCCCTTTCAAATGGCAGAAGTTGCAGTCAGTAAAAAGAATTCTCTCATTTTTTAACCCCACAAACATACACTATTAGTTAATTATTTTGATAGTTTATATTCTTCTACGTAATTCCTACGTTGGTTAATTTTTTAAACTTTTTGAAATCATACAAAGCCGATTTTTAATTTTTAATTTTTTTTTTTATGTAGTGTTCTCCAAAACAATTAAAATCGGAAAGTGATGGTGCCTAATACCAACTGTTTATTTTTTGGGGGGAGGGGTATTTATTTATTTATTTATTTATTTATTTATTTTTTTGATAACTAAACTAACTGTTTTAAAAGAAAAGGATATTTTATCCAGCTAAGGAAATGACTGCTTTAATTTACAACAACATAGAAAAAAAAACTATTTAGAAATGCAATACATACAATCACCTTAGAGATACTAAGTTTTAGTCATTCTTGGTCGTGAGAGAAAGAAATATAGCAAGTTGAAGATGTGAATTTAAAATTTAAATGTTTATTTATTTATTTTTAAACTAGATAATGAATAAAATTTCTTATCTGGATGTATGTATGTATTCTAAGCCTTTGCTCGCTGAAATATTATAGACAAATACCAAATACTTGCCTTCAGTTAGTAATAAAATAGTACTGTCTTGTTTGCGTGACTTAAGATACGCTGACTGTATCCCTTCAGAGGGGGCAAGACCCCCTTCTCTCATTTTCTGGATATGACTCTAAATTGCCTCTGATGGTGAGGCTTCATATCTGGAGAACTGGACAAAGTTGGGTACCCCTTCATTGTCATTACTCTCAGGTTCATTCTGACCCAAAGTGGGTAGTACTTGTTGGAGTCCCATCTATTGGTCAAATGGATCGGTTTTAAAGATCATTCGTATTTGATAGGGCAACTACACAAAGAATGTAAATATGAACGTACAATGAACGCGATTCCCTAAATATAAGACAAAAAAAAATAACCCTAGATATGTTGACCTGACGTTAAAATCACTCAAGACTACTTAAAATCAATCCATCACTAAACTTAAAGGGAAAATGGATAAAAAGTAGTTTTTTTTTATTGTTGACAATGTTCATATATTGTTTAAAGGGTTTGTTTTTGAAAATGTTCCTTTTGACTGAAGTTATTTAATAAATTATGTATATTTCTGCATATTTACTTTATGGAAATAAAACAAACAATATTATGTTTTACGAACAATTTCCGAAAATGCTGTTTCCGTTGGCATGGCAACTGAAAAGAGATGTCACAATAGTACGTAGCTTACTGATGATGCAATTATAGATATAAAGGTCATGTAGAATCTTTCCTCTCCAGTTGTTGGGTCGCATTCGGTAGGCCGTCTAACCTCTGGGCGGTTCTGCCGGGTGTGCCTCGGCACTGGAGAGTTCCTCCGGCCTCAGGGGGCCATCCCTCCAGGCTTTTACCCCCCTGGGGGGTTATTGCCTGGCACCTGAGGCGCCCCTAATAAGGGGAATGCCGACGGGGCCGAAGGTATCTTTGGTCTTGCCGGACGCGTGTGGGCTTCGGCCCTGCGACCGGACCCACCTTAAAAACGGCCTTGTGCCACATTCGTGCGTTGGTGGGACGTATGATAAATAACATAGATATAAAAATTATTATAATTAGAAATAAAGATTATTGGTAGTAGTATTTGTAAACATAAAAAAGATAAAATTACAATGATAGTTCAGGTTAAAAGCCCAGTAAGGGTAACCCGAAAACGAACTTTTTACACCTTACTTTTCCGATGCCAATATCATTGATGAAGGTGAAAAATTTTGGTAAAGGGGCCAATTACAAATTCAGTGACAGTTGCATTTTTTTCCATCTATTCAAATTTTATCGCTAAACCATCCATTAAAAAGAAAAATGATTCATTTTGTAATAAAAATAACTTAGAAAAATTTTTTCTTGATAGTTGTTAAGTCGACTCTGCTTATGTTGTAGAATATGCCGGCTGTATCTCTGCAAAGGGGTAAGACCTCTTCGCCCTCACCAACCAGTGTCCTGTATATGACTCTAAACCATCTGATGGTGAAGCTCCAGCCCTGAAGCTTTGGGAAATGTGGAGTACCCCTTTATTGCCTTTACTCCCTGGTCCACTCTGACCTGGAATTTTAGTTCCTGTTTGGGTATATAGAAATAAGTAAGTAAAGTTGGCGACCTTAGTCGAGTGTAACCTGAAGGCTCCCTTTTCAATAGCTACTACACTTTACTCTTGATCCTTACCTTATAATGCTGAGTGTTAAGCAAAGTAGCATCAAGTACTATTATTTGAGTCTTTGGTATGACTCAACCTGGGATCGAACCCGCAGTCTCCCAGACCATTGACGAACACTCTACTCATTAGGCCGATGACTCGGTTATATAGAATACATACATTTTCTTTATTTGAAACCATTTAACTATGTGAAAACTAATGACTGTTGAATTAAATTATTAGTATTACATAGAATTTCTTAGTACCTGGTGACAGTAGCTACCAAAACTGTGGCATTTCTCCTGGTTGGTGGCTGCTGAGGACAGGATATTGTACGTGTTCTGACACATTATATGATAAAATGAAGATATAAAAATAACCATACTTGGAACCATTCAACTGTGTGCAAACAAATGAGCTCTGGCTCATTTAAAGATAATGTTATCTACAAACTATTCTTTTACAAATCATATATTTAATATATATGTATAAACAGGATTTGGCATTAAATAACCTACTAGGTTTGATATGCCATAAAACCCAACCAACCAACTTTCGAAGTTGATATAAAATTATTTATTTCAACTTGTTCTTTTGACTGATTGATTTTAATGGCATGTCAATTCATCTGGGGTTATTTTATACACACAGTTATATATCATCATGTATTCCTATCTAATACAAAAAAATTCCAAACAGATCTAGAAGAAGGAGACTATTTGACCCCAACAGGTACTACCACTCGGGGTCAGAGTTGACCTGGCTGTAATGATTATGAAAATATACTCCACATTTTTCAGATCTCCAGAACTGGAGCCTCACCATCAGATGTCTCCTGGGTATGACACCAATCTGCATTTGATACTGAGGTTCCAGTTCTGGAGATCTGGGGGAATGTGAAGCGCCCCTTCATTGCCATTACTCCCAGGTCCACTCTAACCCCATGTGGTAATACCCGTTAGGGTCCCATTTATGTTTAAAACTTATTCTTACATGATAGGACCGTGTGCACAAAAAATTCTTAAAAAACGATGACACAAAACATGTAAATATGAACATATAATAAACACACTTCCCACATGTCTTGATATAAAATAACCCTAGATGGGTTGACATGCCATTAAAATCAATCAGTACCATCAGATACAGTTTAGTGTGTCATATCCAGGATATTTTGAAATATTTTAAATTTATTAGATATGTTAAGTGTTTTCCTATCTTAAAATATGTCAAATGATGTTGATGACTCAAAAATTGAGATGCAATAATTGCTATGTATTTTTCATAATTGTTCAAATACTCAGAAATTGTTAAAACAGCAAAATATTAATTAAATCAATTTTATATTTATGATACCATATATATTTGTATATATTGAATTTTGAAGCATTGACCTCTTTACAAATAATTATTTTGTAAGGATAAAAGTCAAACATGAGAATAGCCCAGTTTCTTCTGCAGACACACAGAAAAAGGTATGATACTAACCTGCTTCTGATGGTGAGGCTCCAGTTCTGGATATCTAGAGAGTGTGGAGTACTCCTTCATTGCCATTACTCCACTCTAATTCAGTGTGGAAGTACCTGTTTGGGTCCCATCTATGGGTCAAATAGATCTGTTTAAAAAATTATTTCTATTTGATAGGTTTATGTGCCAAAAATGCTCTTAAGAAATAACTACACAAAAAAATAGAAATGTGTGTGTACAATGAAAATGATTCTCTAACCTGTAGGCATAAAATAACCCAAGACTGATTAACATACTATT
The DNA here is from genome assembly GCA_963585895.1 of Sepioteuthis lessoniana. Lineage (NCBI taxonomy): Eukaryota > Metazoa > Mollusca > Cephalopoda > Myopsida > Loliginidae > Sepioteuthis > Sepioteuthis lessoniana. Next base: position 17,464,929 of record OY757924.1, read on the forward strand.
TAAAATCAACCAATCATTAATTTTATATTTATGGTACCATATATAGTTATGTATATCTTGTTTTGAAGCATTGACCTATTCACAAATAATTTTCTGAGGACAAAATTCAAACATGAAAATAGCTTCATTAGCAGAGCTTAGAAAAAGCCAACTGTTTCCTCTGCAGAGAGGTAAGACCCCGCCCCCGCCTCCCAAAAAAAGAGTGTCCTGAATATGACACTAAATTGCATCTGATAGTGAGTTTTCAATTCTGGAGATTTAGGGTTTGTGGAGTACCCCTTCATTGCCATTACTCCCAGTTCCACTATAACCCAGAGTGGCAGTACCTGTTAGGGTTCCATCTATGAGTCAAATAGATTTGTTAAAAAATTATTTTTATTTGATAACACCATGAAAAAAATATCTCTTCCGAAGCAGGTACACGAAAAATACGAATATGAACATACTATGAATACAATTCCCTGACCTCTAGGAATAGACTAACCCTAGACTGGTTGACATGCTCTTAAAATCAATCAGTTGGATCAAAATGATATTCTCTGCTCTTCTGCATCAGATCAATGAAACCAAGTTGGCTAGGGCTGTAGAATACACTGGCTGCATCTCTGCAGAGGAGTAAGCCTTACCCCTTTCTCTACAGATGTCCTGTATATGACATTAAACAATCTGATAGTGAGGTTCCAGTCTTGAAGCTTTGGGAAATATGGAGTACCCCAGGCTTATTTGAAAAAATCTACAAAATATGTTTACAATATTATTAGCATTAATATCTACAAGGGTTGATATACCATAAAACCCAACCAAACTGAATTGATCCAATCAGATTAGAGAATTGCTACCTAGCTGACTTTTGATCTGAGTGTTGTCAGGTAAAATCTTGGACTTCAAATGTTGATTTTTGCCTTGTTGGCTGGGTCTGTAGAATACTCTGACTGCATCTCTGCAGAGGGTTAAGACTCCTCCAATGAGTGTCCTGGATATGACACTAAACAATCTGATATCGGGCCTCAATAATGCTGGAGCTTTGAGGAATGCAGAGTACCCCTTCATTGCCATTGCTCCTATGTCTACTCTGGCCTGGAGAGGTAGCACTTGATAGGGTGCTATCTATGGGTCAAATAGAACTAATCTGAATTGTTTGAAATAGAACAGTTTTGACATTTAACTGTGTGTAAACAAAAAAACTATACTTATACTAAACTGAATTGTTTAAAATAGGACTGTTTATTTGTATAAAAATGGATTTGGTATTAAATAACCTACAAAGGTTGATATGCTATAAAACCCAACCCAACACAACCAAACCAAATGTTGGTTTTTAATGGTAAACTGGCTGTAACTATTCGGAAGATTTCTGCACCCTCATGTACTATAGATATTTAACTAAGTTTAAGATGTTTTTACACTTTTTCATTGAAGCAATTAAGCATTTTAAAGAAGAAATAACAGTGTAATTCTTGTTGGATTACTTTGTAAGAATACAATACAAATTAAATATTTCTCTTAACTTTCTGTATTTGCAGAGTCGGGTTGTACCATATGCTGTGGAAAAGTTACAAGATACACTTGAATGGGCTGGAATCCCACCTGATGAAGGTGAATACCATGATTATTTGTGTATAATATGCATCCCTAACTTTGGATGACAAAATTCTTGAAAAAAAGATTCTCATGTGTAATATTCGTTGATTTTTTAGAATTCGTAGCAGCTAGATTTAACTTAAATTCATCCTATGTTCAACTTTTTATCTGTTCGTACTGACTAAAAATGAGAATTTATATAGTTTACATGATGTCTTAAAACACAAAATATACACAGTATTTAGAGCAAATATGCAGACATGTTCTCACAAAAATTCAACAAGATTGTGGCAAAAATAAGCTAACATTAAGAGAAAGAAAATTATTAACAAACACACATTCGAGTGAATATTTCTCTGTTACAGTATAAAACACATTAGTTTGGACTATAGATGTAACTTCCTTTCGATCACCCCTCCTGAATATGGTGAGGCATATGGCTGGAAAAAAGTTAATTATATCGTTCTTGTATATGGTACACACTCCTAACTTTTGGGTTAAACAATCTAGAAAAATAGTGTAAAACATACTATTTTTTACTCGAATTACTGTTTGTAGATTTTGTCCCATTGTTTGGTGTTTGTGGTTGTGAGGTGGATTTTGTCCCATTGTTTGGTGTTTGTGGTTGTGAGGTGGATTTTGTCCCATTGTTTGGTGTTTGTGGTTGTGAGGTGGATTTTGTCCCATTGTTTGGTGTTTGTGGTTGTGAGGTGGATTTTGTCCCATTGTTTGGTGTTTGTGGTAGTGAGGTGGATTTTGTCCCATTATTTGGTGTTTGTGGTAGTGAGGTGGATTTTGTCCCATTGTTTGGTGTTTGTGGTTGTGAGGTGGATTTTGTCCCATTGTTTGGTGTTTGTGGTTGTGAGGTGGATTTTGTCCCATTGTTTGGTGTTTGTGGTTGTGAGGTGGATTTTGTCCCATTGTTTGGTGTTTGTGGTTGTGAGGTGGATTTTGTCCCATTGTTTGGTGTTTGTGGTTGTGAGGTGGATTTTGTCCCATTGTTTGGTGTTTGTGGTTGTGAGGTGGATTTTATCACAGGAGATTTAATATCTGGATATGTTGCTGTTCAGTTTAGGGATAAATTATCATATTTACCCAACCCCTCCACTCGGGCAGGATATGACACAAGGTCAATTTTAAAGTGGAGTTTAACAGGTTTGAATTCAGTTTTCCTTCTCCTAGACTAGTTGCCTCACCAAGGCTGAAGAACCCAGTCTGCCCTGCTATTAACACATAGCTGAAGGGATGATAATTGGATTCATACCTTTCCCAAGGGTATTAGTGCTATGTGAAATGCAATCAGTCTCGTCCAGGATTTGAACTCGTGTCGCCGTGACCATTTCCTACGACGATAACCATTACACCACGGGCACCTTCACAAAAGATTAGGGATAAATTATATACATCTTGGGAGAAAGTTTGGTTCTATGACATTGTAGGTTATTTAATGCCAAATTCTGTTTATACATATATATATATATATATATAGTAAACACATTTTGTTGATAACATTTTTAAACGAGCTTGAGCTCATTTTTTATACACTGTTAAATGGTTTCAAGTATTTCTATCTAATATGAATAATTCTATTTACTATTAATCATTTGTTGCACACAGTTAAATGGTTTGAAGAATTGTTATGTAACTGTATCAATTTAACATCAGTCTTTTGTTTGCACACATTTAAATCGGTATACGTGGTAAACAAGAGATTAGTTTGTTGGTGATTTCACTTTTAAACAAATTAGAACTAATTTTCTGCACACTTGTATTGCTATTGTTTCTACATAGGTAAATGGTTTCAATTATTGCTATCTAACACTTATTATTCTTTTCAATATTAATCATTTGTTTGCATACAGTGAAGTGGTTACAAGTATTCCTGTTTAACACTAATTATTCTATTCAACATTACACATTCGTTTGCACTCTGTTAAATGGTTCCAAGTATTGCTATGTATCACTAACAATTCTTTTAAACATCAGTCTTGCCCAGTCGGCTGGGGCTGTAGAATACACCGACTACTTCTCTGCAGAGGGGTAAGACCCCCCCCCAACGAGTGTCCTGCATATGACACTAAACAATCTGATGGTGAGGTTCCAGCAATGCTGGAGCTTTGGGGAATGCAGAATAACCCTTCATTGCCATCGCTCCCAGGTCCACTCTGGCCCGGAGTGGTAGCACCTGATATGGGTCATATTTATGGGTTAAATAGAACTAAACCATGCTTCTTTCACTATACTGATTTTTTGCATTTAAACTGCATATTTATGCTAAACTGAATTGTTTAAAATAGAACTGTTTTGACATTGGAACTGTGTACTTATGCTGAACTGAATTATCTGAAATAAAACTGTTTGACATTTGACTCTGTGTATTGCCCAGTTGGCTGGGGCTGTAGAATACACTGACTGCTTCTCTCCAGAGGGGTAAGACCCCTCACCCAACGAGTGTCCTGGATATGACACTAAACAATCTGATGGTGAGGTTCCAGTAATGCTGGAGCTTTGGGGAATGCGGAGTACCCCTTCATTGCCATCGCTCCTAGGTCCTCTCTGTCCCGGAGTGGTAGCACCTGATAAGGGTCCTGTCTATGGGTTAAATAGAACTAAACTATGCTTTCTTGAGTTTTTTTTTTTTTTGCATTTAAAAGAGAACTGTTTTGACATTTAAACTGCATATTTATGCTAAACTAAATAGCTCAAAATAGAACTTTTGTAATCTAAACAGTGTACTTATGCTAAACTTTGCCCAGTCAGCTGGGGCTGTAGAATACACCAACTGCATCTCTGCAAAGGGGTAAGATTTCCCTAATGAGTGTCTTGTATATGACACTAAACAATCTGATGGTGAGGTTTCAGTGATGCTGGGGCTTTGGGGAATGCGGAGCACCCCTTCATTGCCATTGCTCCTATGTCCACTCTGGCCTGGAATGATGGGGCCTGATAGAGCCCTATAGAACTAACTGCATCCTTATGCTAAACTGAATTGTTTGAATTAGAACTGTTTGACTAAACTGAATTAGTTGAAATAGAAATGTTTTGACAAACTGTACACTTATGCTAAACTGAATTGTTTCAAATGGAACTGTTTTTGACATTGAAACTGTACTTACACTAAACTGAATTGTTTAATATAGAACTGTTTTGACATTTAACTGTGTGTAAAGAAAATCTGTACTTATACTAAACTGAATTAGCTGAATTAGAACTGTTTGAATAAACTGAATAGCTTGAAATAGAAATATTATTGACAATTAAACTGTGTACTCATGCTAAACTGAATTGTTTGAAATAGAACTGACTATTTGCATAAGAATGGATTTAGCATTAAATAACCTACAAAGGTTGATATGCCATAAAACCCAAACAACCAACCAATCTATTATGTGCTACCACTCCAGGCAAGAGTTGACCTGGGAGGAAGGGCCACCAAAATTGAATAAAACAAATCAAGAAGTTCAAGAAAGCTTTTATTACTTATTTTCTCCTCTCTCGTCTTCATGGTGATGGCATGATTTTAGTTGAAGTCCACTGGATGTAATTTTGAAGATCTACGATTAAACTGTGTACTCATGCTAAACTGAATTGTTTGAAATAGAACTGACTATTTGCATAAGAATGGATTTAGCATTAAATAACCTACAAAGGTTGATATGCCATAAAACCCAAACAACCAACCAATCTATTATGTGCTACCACTCCAGGCAAGAATTGACCTGGGAGGAAGGGCCACCAAAATTGAATAAAACAAATCAAGAAGTTCAAGAAAGCTTTTATTACTTATTTTCTCCTCTCTCGTCTTCATGGTGATGGCATGATTTTAGTTGAAGTCCACTGGATGTAATTTCGAAGACCTACGATGGACGATAGGCACGAATGGGGCGAAAGAGTCAAAGAAAATCTGTGCTGTTAATGCAACTTGATGATATAAAAGATTTATCTCTCTCTCTCTCTCTCTCTCAACCCACTCCCTCATAGTACAACCTGAGTTTATACTCTGACTGATTCCATTCAACTATATCTCTATCTCTATTTAAGGACCGGACATTAGCGTAGTGGTTAGAGTGTTCACTCATGGCCCGGGAGACCTGGGTTCAATCCCAGGTCGAGTCATACCAAAGACTCAAAAAATGGTACTTGATGCCTCCTTGCTTAACACTCAGCATTATAAGGTACGGATCAAGAGTAAAGTGGGGCAATCCAGGGAAAGGAGTAGTGCCCTCCCCTACACCTTGGTGTAGTAGCTATCGAAAAGGGAACCTTCGGGTCACCCTCGACTAAAGGGAGACAACTTTACTTACTATATCTCTATCCTTATATCTATTATGACTCTCCTTGACCTGTCTCATCATCAGACGACCCTGTTGGCAAGGCGTAAACTGTATTACCTACAGAGGTGTATGACTCCTTCTCACCAAAAAAAGTGGGGGTCTTAGGTATGACACTTGAATTATGTCTGATAATGAAACTCCAGTTCTAGAAATCTGGTGAGTCTGGAGTACCCCTTCATTGCCATTACTCTCAGGTCCACTGTGACCTGGTGTGGCAATACCTGTGAGAGCCCTATCTATTGGTCACATAGATCTGTTTTAAAAATTGTGTTCAATAAGACCATGTTAAAAAAAATGACCTCTTATGAAACAACTATACAAAAAATGTAAATACGAACATACAATGAATGTGATTTCTTAACCTCTTAGCATAAAATAACCCTAGACGGATTGACATAGCTTTAAAATCAATCTCATCTTTGAAAATAAAGTTTTAAAAAACATGTTCAAATGAAGGTAAATCAAACAGAAAAATTTGTAAACTATTGTCTAATCAGGGTTGGCTTGAGAAGAAAGTTTCTCTTTGGTTTGTTTGTTCATTGTAGTTTTGAAATCACTTAATGATTGATTGCCCAGTTGGCTGGGGCTGTAGAATACACTGACTGCACCTCTGCAGAGGGGTAAGACCCCCCCCTCCAACGAGTGTTTTGGATATGACACTAAACAGTCTAATGGTGAGGTTCCAGTGACGCTGGGGCTTTGGGGAATGAGGAGCACTCCTTCATTGCCATTGCTCCCAGGTCCACTCTGGCCCGGCATGATAGAACCCGATAGCATCTATGTGTTAAATAGAACTAACAGCATACTTATGCTAATTGTTTGACTAAACTGAATAGCTTGAAATATAAATGTTTTTGACAATTAAACCGTACTTACATTTAAACTGCGTGCTTATGTTTAACTGAATTATTTGAAATTGAACTGTTTTTGACATTGAAACTGTACTTACACTCAATTGAATTGTTTAATATAGAACTGTTTTGACATATAACTGTGTGTAAACAAAATCTGTACTTATACTTAACTGAATTAGCTTAATTAGAACTGTTTGACTAAACTGAATAGCTTGAAATAGAAACGTTTTCGACAATTAAACTCTGTACTAATGCTAAACGGAATTGTTTGAAATAGAACTGACTATTTGTATAAGAATGGATTTGGCATTAAATAACCTACAAAGGTTGATATGCCATAAAACTCAACCAACCAATCAACTTAGTGATTGAACTCTTATTGTAGAATTTTTCAGACTTGTTATAAATATACTAACAAATTTTAATAAAATGAAATTTCAACAAATTAAATAATTTTTCTTTTCGATTTTTTTCTATACTTTTTTTTTTTTTTTTTGCATCTGAAAACTATCACCTTTTTCTTTTTCAATAATGAAAAACTACAAGGATTATAAATTAGTAAACCATCCAGTGTAGAGTTCTGGCTAAATGAATTGCTATATATATATATAGGGTTAAAAAAAAAACAGTAAGAACTGAACCTTTTTTTTTTATTAGTGCCACCAATATTAATGAAACTTCAATGACTTAGGCACACATAAAAAGCGATTATTTTCCTTGAACATTGCTGTCAAAATTTGCTTAATTGTAGCAAAAAGTCATAATTTTCTAAAAAAAGAGAATTCTCTGAATTTGTGATTAGTCCTTTGCTAATGGCTAATAAGCAGTTGTCTGAGTTTAAAAAAGGTTGAATTATGGCATACTATGATAGGAGATTGTCACTTTACAATATTGCACAGAAATTAAATTGCTATCATTCATCAATTAATGTTTTCCTTAAAAATTATAAGAAAATTGGAAATTATCAACAAAAAGATGGTTGTGGTTGTAAGAGAAAAATCTTACTGCATCTGATGATAAAGCATACCCTACCAAATATTAAGTGGTCATTGATTGTTCTAACTTGTCATAAACTACATCAATTGTCATAACATTTTTTATGCCTGCTATCTGGGATTTTTTGTTCAGTATCATGTGTGTGTGTGTGTGTGTGTGTGTATATATATATGTATGTGTGTATATATATATATATATATATATATATATATATATATATATATATTGTTGGCGACCTTAATCAAGGGTGACTCGAAAGCTCCCTTTTCAATAGCTACTACACCGAGGTGTAGGAGAGGGCCCTACCCCATTCCCTGGATTGCTCTACTTTACCCTTGATCCTTACCTTAAAGTGCTGAGTGTTAAGCAAGGCTGCATCAAGTACCATTTTTTGAACCTTTAGTATTACTCAACCTGGGATAGAACCCTGGTCTCCCGGGCCATTGGCAAACACTCTACTCATTAGGCCAATAATCTCAAAAAACACAGTCTTCAGAGGATTTATTTATAGGTGAACTTTTTGCCAATGTTGAATGTTTCATTTTTTTTTTAACATTAAACCTTCATCAGGGCATTTAAAGATGTGATGTTTCTTGTGAATTTTATTTGTTAAATGAAACAAAAATGAGGAAGTTCTATTTTGAAACTGATGTAATTAGTATTTAGAATTTTAATAAAAAGTATTTTAATTCCTGTAGAAAAGAAAAACAATCATATCACATCAGTTTATCTATCTAATTCTGTTCATTTCTACCTATTTCAAACCTTTCATGACACGTCTATCTATATCAATGTCAGTCTGCTTCTCTATCTTTCTCAGTCTGTTTGATATACATGTATGTGTGTGTATATATATATATATATATATATATATATTTATACTCACACAATGAAGCTGAATTAAAACTTATAAAACTTTCTCATTTTTTGTTTTATTTAACAATTAAAAAATTTAATTTAACTAAAATTCAGAAGATACTCCATCTCATATTCAAACACTTTGATGAAAGTACATTTTCATATCATCAGATTTACTTCTTTTTTCCCCAGATATATAACTAGATTTTTTTTTTTTTAAATCATTTATTCAAAAGATTTAAAAAGTTATTATTTGGATTTGTTTTTTTTTTAAGGTCCAAGAGTTGGTGGGAATTATGGTCCTTACATTCAGGTAAGAATTCTTCTCATTTTCTTAAGATATTTTACTGTTTAAATAATCTTATTAAATGTTTTCCCTTTATTTAACTGTTTTAATAAAAATGGATCATTTTTTACTTGCACTGAATTAAACTAATCAGTTTATCTGAATTGTAAATAGCCCTATATTGGAAAGAATTTATTATTTACTAGACTTTTTTTTACACACAGGTAAAAGCAGAAAACTATTTAAAAAATTACCGTACAATGTCATCTAAAACCAAACTTTGGAGGACTATTAATTGCGTGTGACAACATTTGCCCAATTTAAGTTGAGCTGTGTATTTGTACAGAGAGTTTCTTGGGTATTGGTGTCTAAAGGTTGTCTTCAACCTCATTCATGTAACAGATTTGAATTCAGTTTTCCTTCTAGAACTGTCATACCCTGGTTGTAAAATGTAAAATTTGACTAAAATAGTCATTACTAAATATTACTAAACCATTCAGTCCAAAAAAATCAAAACATTTCTTTGCCCAGTCAGCTGGGGCTGTAGAATACACTGACTGCACCTCTGCAGTGTCCTGGATATGACACTAAACAATCTGATGGTAAGGTTCCAGTGATGCTGGAGCTTTGGAGAATGCAGAGCACCCCTTCATAGCCATTGCTCCCAGGTCCACTCTGGCCTGGTATGGTAGCACCTGATAGGGCCCTATCTATGGGTTAAATAGAACTAACGGCATACTTATGCCAAACTGAATTGTTTGACTAAACTGAGTAGCTTGAAATAGAAATGTTTTTCACAATTAAACTGTACCTACACTTAAACTGCGTACTTATGCTAAACTGAATTGTTTGAAATAGGACTATTTTCATAAAACTGGATTTGGCGTCAAATGACCTACAATGGTTCATATGCCATCAAACCCAAACAACCAACCAATCAGAACATATCTGAAAACCGTAGAGGTATTTGTCTTAAATTAGCATCTAAGCTAGAAAGCTATTTTAAAGATAGCAAAACAATTTCAATGATGAATTTACATATACAAATTTTACCTTTAATTTTTCAATAAAACTGTTACTTTTAAGAACCACATCTTATCAACAACAAAAAAATGATGGCGAAAAAATTTCAAAAACGTGTTTGCTTAATAATTCAAAATTAACAATATACATATCTTTTTACGAAAATGATCAATGTCTGGCTCTAAGCAACATTTTCCATTTTTAAATCTTTTGAAAAAAAAGTCTTTGAGAAAATAATGCTTGTATATAATCAAAATAGTTGTTCTCTTTGGCTTCCATAATGACATTGTCATAACTTGAAAAAAAAAGGTGGGGGTTAAAAGAATTAACAAGTGTAATTTTTTTTTCTTTAAGAAAGAAAATAAGTTAATTTACGATTTGTTTTAAAATAATTTTTTCAATTAAAAAAAAAGTAGGAGTTGCGCCCCTTAAATTATGAATCGGTGAATGAACGCGGGAATATTTGATTAAAGACATGCGACCATTTTCGTTGACGAAGAAACAAACCGCAAAAGATTTTGAAGGCTGTTGGATCAAGGAAAAAATGAGGGGATTGTAAGATATCTTCAAGCGGGAGTTATTTTGCTGAAGAAAGAAGAAATTGGTATCCATGGTTTTTCTCTCTCCGGAAAGAAAAAGATAATTTCTTTGGTGTTTAATGGTGTTTCTTTTGTGTGTTTAAAAAGAAAAAAAACCTTTTATTTATCGTAAAAATTAAAGACAGTATTTTCCCCTCCCGAAGAAGGAAATTGTTTTTTTCTTGGAACATTTAAGCATTTTTGTATATTATTGTTTACTTCTACGTTTTCCTTGGGTATTGAAATAAATTATTTAATAAAATAATAATTTCAACTTCTCAATTTTCTCAAGTTTATTTATTGAAATTGAACGTTTTTTTTATGAACTGCGCAAATTTATTTCGTATTTTCCTGGGTATTTTTTATTTCATTTATTTATTTATTTATTTTTTGATAATCACAATCAGTTTTTGCTGCCTTTTAATTACCACTTATTACAGTGGCTGCATGAAAAGGTTTTATATATTATTTGAAGTACAAACTGAAACGCTTTGTGACCGACATATTTACAAACCTAGCACAGCCCAGTCGGCTAGGGCTGTAGAATATACCGACTGCATCTCTGCAAAGGAGTACCTAAATATGACATTAAACAATCTGATGGTGAAGTTTCAGTAATGCTGGAGCTTTGGGTAATGCGGAGTACCCCTTTATTGCCATCACTCCCAGGTAAACTCTGGTCTGGAGTGGTAACACCTGATAGGATTCTATCTATGGGTCAAATAGAACTGTTTGATCATTTAACTGTGTGTAAACAAATGACTGATGTTTAATTAAATTGTTAATGATACATAGCAATACTTGAAACCGTTTAACTGTGAAAACGAATGAGTAATGTAGAATAAAATTATTAGTGTTGATTAGCAATACTTGAAACTCTTCAACTGCGTGCCAAAATTGAATTATTGGTATTACATAATGATACTTGGAACCATTTGACTGTGTACAAATAAATGGTGTGGAATAGAATAACTACTGTTAAATAGCAATACTTGTATCCTCTTCACTGTGTGCAAACAAATTATTAGTGTTAGATAGAAATACTTTAAACCATTTAACTGTGTAGAAACAATAGCAATAATTGTGTGCAAGCAAATTAGTTTTAGCTCATTTAAAAATGAAATTACCTACAAACTATTTACATAGAAATCATATATGTATATCCATCTAAATGTGTGTAAACAAATGACTAATGTTAAATTGTTACTGTTACATAGTAATACTTAAAACCTCTGGTGGTGTAATGGTTAGCCTGTTAGACTAGCAAACCTACATGAGTGAGTTCAATTCTCATTGGGTGCCCCATTCATGCGGCCTTGTGCTACATCTAAGCAAAAAGCTTAGTAAATTACAACTGCGTGCAGACAAATGAGTTCAGGCTTGTTTAAAAAAGTTATCTACAAACTATGTATTCAAAAATCATATTTTATATATATATATATATATATATATAGAGAGAGAGAGAGGATTTGTATTAAATAACCTATAAGGGTTGATATGCCATAAAACCATACCAAACCAAATCATATATATTTAATACGTATATAAAGAGGATTTGGTATTAAATAACCAACAAGGGTTGATATGCCATAAACAACCTAACCTAACATTTAACCTAATGTGTCTTGTGAGTTACATCCATGCCCTTCAATATTGTCTAAGGCAACATATCTTCTATTTAGCTGGGTTTTGAGAGGTCAGAAATATCTTAGAAGTCCTGAACATTGTTTTAATGACAGCAAACATAATACTTAAAATACACTACCTGTTGCCCTTAATATTAAACTAAAATAAAGTTGTCAAGAAATTACGTGATACTCTAATATATACAGTATTTTTTTTTCTTTTTCTAGTCTCACAGAATTGACCTCTACAAAGAAAAGGTGCAAATACTTTTAGAAGTAAGTGAAATTTGAATATATATTTTTTTATAATGTGAGAATTGTAAAATGAATTTTCTTTCATTTTTTCTATTATCATTATTATTAATGCTTTTTCATTCTACCTACTAAAAAGAAAGTCATATCTGCACAATGTGTTTAATATCATTATAAAAACTTTAAAAGAACAAGAATATTTTGGCATGAAATAGATTAAAAATATCTTTAGTGACACAAAATAGGCATTTTAATTGCATGTGTAGGCATTCATGGTTGTCTTCATAAGAAATGGACTTTACTTCCTGAGTTCAAATCCTGAATGAAGATGATTGCATAGCACTACCCATGTCAGTAATATTGTATGGTTGCACCACTTAGATTCTAACAAAATGCTCAGAGAAGAAGCTAGATGGGAACTCACAACGATGCTTTGTGCTGTTCTGAACAAATCCTGGAAGCAGTACCCTAAAAAATAGTTGCTGTATAGCCACTTGCCTCCCATCTTGCAACCATCCAAAAAAGGCAAGCAAGACATGCTGGACAAGTAAAGACAAACTCATAAACAACATTCTCTTATGAACTGCAACACATAGAAACACCAGTGTTGGCCAACCAGCAAAAACCTACATTCATAAACTCTAAGTGGACACAGGATGCTGTCTAGAGAACTTGCCAAGAGCAATGGCTGATAGGAGGGGATTCTTAGAAATAGTATCAAAGGAATCTTTGTTGTTGATGACATCTGCCCCATAGATGAAAGATGGAAACCCAAATCAAAGTTAGTATTGATGTAAGCTTTTACAGTTTCACTCAATAGAATGGGAACTAATTTCTTGTCAACTGTCAGTCTAATACTTTTAAGTGCTTTCCCAAATTTTGTATCTCTGTCTTAGTTTGTTTTTGTGTGTGTTCTTTGCAGAATGGAAAAGCTTACCGATGTTTTTGTTCAAACAAACGACTGGAGCTGCTCCGAAGGTCAGCTCTTAGTCGAGGAGAGACACCAAAATATGACAACAAATGCCGTCACTTAACAGAAGAGGAGATCTCTCAGAAGCTCACAAAGAAAATCCCTCATGTGATACGATTCAAGGTTGGTATTTGTTTACTATTTAATAGAAAAGAATTTAAGGTTTAAGGTTATTTTTTTATCAATGACAAAACTAATGTACCGATAAAACACTGTTATTTGACTGACGATATTTTCGTCATTAAATATCAATATTAAATAATTTTAAAATTTAAAAACAACATCTAAGAATAAGAAAAACATTTGAAATTGTTTTGTGTGCTTTTAATTTGAAATTAAGTTTATTTCTATATGTTATTCATATTAAGCATGTATTAAAAAATATATGTAAAAACTAATAAATATAGAAATTTTGTTTTGTGACAGTTAGAAATGACTACTGAACCCTGGGAAGACTTGCTTTATGGCGCCATTACTGACAATATAGCATCGATTGAAGGAGATCCTGTAAGTCTTTAATTATTGTTTATATTGAATAATAATTTTGCAGAGCTTATTTTTTTCTGAGATACTTTTTTTTTTCTTTTTTACTTTTTCTTACATTTCTTTTTGTTTTATGGTGTTGCTTCCAATATTTCCAAGTACTTGTAATTTTCTTTTGCTCCAAATATTCTGATAATTGATTTATTGGTTCTATTCCTTCTATTGTGTCTCTTTTCCTCTTTCCTATTGTCAGCTTGGTTCATTTTTTAATGGCAAATTCCATTCCTATACCCCGATTGTGTATTCTTATAGTTTGTATCAGGGTTTCTAGTTCTTTTTCGTTTTTGACAAAAATCTTCATATCATCCATATACTTAAGGTAGATTATCTTTTCTCTGTGATTTTATAAATTTATAGCCTCCTGTGCATTTTCTAAGTATATAATTGAGTTATGAGGTATAAGTTATGCAGAGGCACTTCAGAGGATTGAAGTTACCAGCTAGGTTAGATTGCCCAGTCGGCTGGGGCTGTAGAATGCACCGACTGCTTCTCTGCAGAGGGGTGGGACCCCCCTAACGAGTGTCCTGGATATGACACTAAACAATCTGATGGTGAGATTCCAGCAGTGCTGGAGCTTTGGGGAATGCGGAGTGCCCCTTCATTGCCATCGCTCCCAGGTCCACCCTGGCCCGGGGTGGTAGCACCTGATAAGGCCCTATCTATGGGTTAAATAGAACTAACAGCATTCTTATGCTAAACTGAATTGTTTGAGTAAACTGAATAGCTTGAAATAGAAATGTTTTTGATAATTAAACCGTACTTACATTTAAACTGCGTGCTTATGCTTAACTGAATTATTTGAAATAGAACTGTTTTTTGACATTAAAATTGTATTTACACTTAACTGAATGAATTGTTACATATAACTGCTTGAATAGTTTGAAATGGAAATGTTTTTGACAATTAAACTGTGTACTTATGCTAAACTGAATTGTTTTAAAAAGAATAGATTATTTACATAAAAATGGATTTGGCGTTAAATAACCTACAAAGGTTGATATGCCATAAAACCCACCAAACCAAACCAGCTAGGTTAGGCCTAGAAACAAGATGAACTTAGATTTTTCAAAAACATATCACATGTAATAAACAACCTTTTGTTTTTGAGATGAAAAATTGATCTTAAAATGTTGTTCATTACACAGTTCTTCTTTGCTGAATAAACAACAATGTAGATACCATTCTTATGTGCACATATTTTATTTCTTATGACACATTTATTTCAACCATTGCCAGCTTTATGGAGAGTGATGTACATGGTGGAAATCAACAGTTCCCGTCAAACAGTCCTTAACAACTAACAAATTGAGAATTAATTTTTATTTATTGCGGACTTTTTTGTCCTCATCTAGGTAGTTTTTCTGTGTTGTTTCTTCTTTCACTACGTTTCAGCCAAATTTCACCTCTGGCCTTCTTCAGGTGATTTTTACCGTGATCTCGGATAGGAATGATGAGTCTTGTAACCGTATCCCCAGTAATTACTGCCATCCATAGTTGTTGTCTATCGCACCACGTTTTTGACCAAGTAAACCTCTGGCCGGCTTGTGTAGTATTTGAAACCGCTATCTTCTAACAATGCTCATCTGGAACCGTAGAGAGTCAACGCCTCTATCTGCTGCGAGGTCACGGTAAAAATCACCTGAAGAAGGCCAGAGGTGAAATTTGGCCGAAACGTAGTGAAAGAAGAAACAACACAAAAAAACTACCAAGATGAGGACAAAAAAGTCCGCAATAAATAAAAATTAATTCTCAATTTGTTAGTTGTTAAGGACTGTTTGACGGGAACTGTTGATTTCCACCATGTACATCACTCTCCATAAAGCTCAGATTAAGAAGCCTCATCTCAAAATGATTCCAATTAAAGACAATTACAACTAACAAATTATTTAAACTATTTTCCCAGTGTTATCTGCTCATGATGTCATAACCAATCACCACTGAGGATTCACATTGGCCTCTGGGGTCACTGCCTGTCATTCAAATGGGTGACTCACAATAGCTTTCCATCTGTTTCATGGTTTAGAACTTATTTAAATTACCTATCTAATGCATGACTCTTTTGATGGAAATAATTTTGTATCTCTAGAAAGAGTTATCTTTGTCCATTGTTTGTCAATAGCATTGTCAGTTGGCAATAATCATTAGACAGTGTGTGACGATACGCCCTCGGCCCCCACGTTACATCAACTCTTCGAACCATTTCACTTCTTGGCCGGTGATTAACTAGTAGGTCTGATAAGGGCATTGCACATTTCTTTACTGCTACTAGAAATACAATCGAGGGAGCGGGAGAAAAAAAGAACAAACGAACAATATGCTTGGGGTTAACTCAAAGTACAAGACAAGGAGTTATGTAATACTCTGCATTCCTGTTAGCATATATAGACTAACGCTAGCGTGGATTCCTAGCGAAAATTCTACAACGTTACTGGTATGCCGACTCATCTTGACTCGTTTTCCCTCACTGCTCTGGACCACATCTCATCCAACTGCTCTCTCTGCTCCGGTGTCAACTGGCCCTGTCTGTCGTCCATCGCCAACTGCCTTCCTCGAGCTCCTTTGTCCAACTCCCTGCCTGGCGTTCCCTTCCTACTTCCGGTCACCCGAGATCTCGAGTCCAAAACCCTTTGTCTGGTTTCGCGCCAAAACAGACAAAGGAATCGTCTGGTTGGCGGACCACCTACATATGTTACATAGCCATATACACGAATATGGCCATGTGCGAAATGGGTGAAATGGACATCAAATGTTGATTACGATTAGAACATATGAATCTCGGAATTCGAAAACACGTAACGACTTCTTGTTCAGGTACGAAACCTTTTTATTAACTTTGAGTTAAAGGTTTCGACGTAAAGAGGAGAGACACAATCTTCTGTGCTGTCTTATTCATTTGGCCCCCAACTCGAGCGGCCTCCATAGGGCGTACGTTTGCCTCGTGCCTGCGAGCTCCAGAAATCGATCCTTCTCGTTTGACGTCTTGTACCCGACTCTTATTTTCTTCAAAATTCTCACACAAACCTCCGTGCGCTTCCGGTGCATGACGTCACCCGCACCTTGTCACCCAGTATCGTCTCGGACTATTATGACATCTGAGTGACACCTCCATCCGCCCGCACACACCCGCGTTAACACCTGCTTCAATGTTGCACCTAACTAACCCATGTGCTGAGCCGAAAGGTTCTCAGCCTAACTAAACTCAAAGGCATGAACTGAAATCCCTCGGCTACAAGTGGTTATCAATCATCTTTTACTTATGAATTCTTTTCCCCATGTTTCCGAGTGGTTATTCCCCGCCTCCTAAATTGTTTGACGTTAAAGATAAATATTCTAATCATTTGAATTTGCCAATCTCTGGTTCCAATTCTCCATTGAAGTCCTAAAATCACCCCCTCCCCAGTGTGTGATTTCTAATGTATTTTGATTAATTACAGATTCTGTTTTGACAGATTTTTTTTTCTTTTCTTTTTTTGTAGATTATTCTTAAAACAGATCAATACCCGACTTACCATTTTGCTAATGTTGTAGATGACCATACAATGGCTATAAGTCATGTCCTAAGAGGTGTGGTAAGTAAATTCAAAACATTCTTTTGCTCTGACTGTATCCTTTGCAGAGGGGTAAGAACCCCTCCCCCACTTAAAAAAACAGATGTCTTGGGTATGACACTAAACTGTACCTGCTGGTGAGGCTCCAGTTCTGGAAGTCTAAGGTGGGTGGAGTACCCTTTCATTACCATTACAGTGATTGATTTTAAAGGCATGTCAACCCATCTAGGGTTAGTTTATTATGCCTTGAAGTTAGGGAATCACATTTGTTGTATGTTCATATTTACATTTTTTTGTACAGTTGTTGAAGAGGTTTTTTGACCAAGTCATATCAAGTAGAAATAATTTGGAAACAGATCTATTTGGCCCATAGATGGGACTCTAACAGCTGCTACTACTCTTAGCCACATAGAGTGAAGCAATGCACAATGAATCAGCACACCAACTACCACAATACTACTAAACCATATCAGTACTTTACAGAGCTTGAACTACTTTGTTCATATGATATACGCACTAAAAACTAACAAAATACCACAAAACTTTTGATTCACTCTAATATATTGATATTATTATTATTATTATTACTGTACCAAGCAAAGAAATATTGCAGATATATCTAAAAAGGTAGAAACTTTGGTGCTTACAATTAGATTTTATTGGTCACAACAGTGATTAAGTTAGTAATTAATTACTGAATAACAGAAAAGTACTCAAGTACTTACACTATCACCTTTACATGTCAAGGATGAGATGGTGAGGCTGGAGATCTGAAGAGTATTGAGTACCCCTTCATGTGTGATTTAAAATTCATATAATCATCTAATTTGAGAATTTATACTTTACAAATTTGAACTGGGCCATAACACCATGGAAACAACCAAACACATTTGTTGTGCAAAGGGTGAAAATGCAGTTGATCACAATACAGTGACTAGAAGTTTGAAATTTTGCTCATATTACAAAATCAGGTAGGCCTAAAATCATGAAATTCAAGGCTGTGCTCAAAGTTAAATCTGGTGAGAAGCACTTGAAGAGTATCAGGTGAGCTTGACATCTTACAGTCCAGTGTGGTCCATCGCCTTCATGATCTTGACAAAAGTATCTGGAGGTAATGAATTATGCCTTATGTAACAAAAATATTGTAAAACTTTTGACCCACTTATAAAAATTGTGCTTTATTTACCTTTTTTTCTTTACTGAATCATTTTTTTCTTCTTTCTCCAAGCCTCTAAAATCATTGTTTTTTTCTCTCAGGAATGGCAGAAGTCAACTCCAAAACATATTCAACTGTACAAAGCATTTGGTTGGAAACCTCCCAAATTTATTCATTTACCTTTGCTTGTAAACAAGTAAGTAATATATACAGGTTATTAAAAAAAATATATATCATTTAGATGTACAGGGTGTTTCAGAAATATTGATATTATTTCATAATCTAATCACATGATCACTTTTCATTCAAATGATCTCAGATTTTTACAGCATGAATTGTAAACAATTCAAAATTATATATTCAGTGTCTAAATGCCTTTTCTTTTCAGTGAGTGGTATTTCTATACCTGAAAAGAAAAAAAAAGCATTCAACATTGAATTTTGAGTTGTTTCTTCATATGCTGTTTAAATTTTGAGATTATTTGATTGAAAATCGATCAAATTATTAGATTCTGAAATGATATCAATATTTCTGAATCACCCTGTATCATTTTACACGAAGGATAACATGAAAGAAAAAACTTTTAAAGGTATTTCTACATTATTTTTGATCTCTTATGATGTGCATCAATTTTTGTTTTTTGTTTTTTTGTAGCTGGGGATAATTTTGCTTCATGATTTCTTAGTGTTTCGTCATTAGTTACAACCTGAAAAGAAAATTTCCAGGAAATGTTTTATAAAAACCAAAAAAAAAAAAAAGTTTTATGATTACTTGGTCATTGAAGATGCTTGGTATTCTGCCTATCATTTCTGTGTTGGAATTCTACTATTCTGCCTGCTTTTTACTATAAAGATATTCCACTTCTTTACCTTCCTTTTTACTCTAAAGAGATTCCCCTCCCCCCATTCTGCCTGCTTTTACTATTAAGTCATTCTTTATTTCTTGAAACTGAGTTAGAAATCTTTCCTATCCATAAAATTAGAATTGTGACCCTGAATAGCATGATTTACTTTTAAATGCAACCTTTTTACACAAACACGTGTGTGTGATATATATATATATATATATATACATCCACACTAGAGGGAACCACTCTGAAACTGGTAAACAAATTCACCTACCGAGGAACCAGTGTCTCATCAACAGAAAAAGACATCGATACGTGGCTAACAAAGGCATGAACAGCTATCAATCATATGGAAATCAAACCTGTCCGATAAAATGAAACGCTGTTTCTTCCAGGCAGCAGTCGTGTCAATACTGCTGTATGGATGCACCACTTGGGCGCTAACGGCTGGAGAAGAAGCTAGACGGCAATTACACAAGAATGTTGCGAGCAATATTGAACAAGTCCTGGCGGCAACACCCCACAAAGCACCAACTATACGGCCACCTGCCTCCCATCATGAAAACTATCCAAGTTAGATGAAACAGACATGCAGGACACTGCTGGAGAAGCAGGGACGAGCTCATAAGTGATGTACTCCTATGGACCTCCACAAATGGCCAAGCAAAAGCAGGACGACCAGCTCGAACATACATATAACAGCTATGTGAGGATACAAGATGTAGCCCTGAAGACCTGCCGGAGGCGATGAACGATAGGGAGAAGTGGCGAGAGAGGGTCATGGATATCCGTGCAAGCAGCACGACATGATGATGATGATAGATATATATATCACTGAGAAGGCATAATCAAATTATTTTAGCAACTATTCCTTATATTCTATATGGTATTCATAAATTGTTGATTGCAGTTTTTTTTCTTTTTCTCTTGTTGAATTTGGTATTTGTACCTACAATCTCATCAATCTATGAAATGACTTGTTTTCTTTGATCAGAGATGGTGCAAAGTTATCGAAACGGCAAGGTGATTTACATGTAGAACAATTCAAGGTAAGTTTCCACTTGTCAGGAAAACAGATTTTGTGTCGTTCATATTACTGCAATACTATTTCTTGGTAGTAAACTTTTATACATTTAATATTTAGAACTATAATGAATATCAAGTTTTCTAGAAAAAAAAGTATTTTATTAAAATTTCTCCCTATTAATGAAATTCCCTGTGACTTGAGATTAAATAAACAATAGAAAAAAAAGATTTTATAATGTTGAAAACTTTTGTATACATCTGAAACATTAGTATTAGACAACAACTTTTATTTGTAATGAATTTATTCAGTAACTGAATTGACCTTTTTTTAAATGTTAGGTCATTTTTTATGTCTCAAATCACAACTTTTACAGTTGTATAGACACAGACACATTCAATGATTAAGAAGACATAAAATTCAATTAGAAAAATTTATTACAACCAAATTTTGTAAACCTAACCGACATAGGTCTCCCCAAAATTTTGCCTCTAGAGAAAGAATCTTTGCATAAAGCAGAAAATGTAGGTTAGGACAACTGTAATGTTACTCGTAACCTTTCAGGTTGTCAGTGTGCCAGGCTTACTGGTTGGAGTTTAGAATATGCTGTATGTTTTCTATCTCCTCCAGTTCTAGAGCTCAGGGGAGTGTGGAGCATTCCTTTATTACCATTACTCCCATGTCCACTCTGACTCAGAGTGGTAGTATCTGTTAGGGTTCCATCTATAGATTTGTTTAAAAATTATTTGTATTTGATTGGAATGTGTGCAAAAAATCTCTAAAGAAACAACTACATAAAAAATGTATATATGAACGTACAATGAACACACTTCCCTAACTTCTAGGCATAAAATAACCCAAGACAATCAATCAATTAATCAAGATAGTAATCAGAATCATATTAGGGATTATGATTTATATAAGATGGCACTCAGCTGCATTCATGGGTGACCAAGTGAAGAACAAACTATTTCACCAGAGTGATTAAGTCTACGGAAATTTAAGGCAAATCTTGATTTAATTCTAACAATGCCTTAAATTTCATTTTTCAATGATTATTATTTTCTATTCTCTTTTTAAAAAAGAAAAAGTTTATACCAAAATGATATTTTCTCTTTTCAGAATAATGGTTATTTTCCAGAAAGTCTTCTCAGTTTCATCTGCCATGTTGGTGGTGGATTTGGCACTGACCAAACTGCAGGAATGACACTCACAGAATTAACTGAAAAGGTAAAAGTCACTAGATTTCAATGTAAGGTTCATTATCAAGATTTACATGATAGAATTCTTGGTGAAATTTTTTTTTAATCTCCAAATCATGAGATCTGATTACATTTTTTTATATATATATATATATATATATATATATATATATATATAAATATTTTTTTAATAAAAACAGCTATGACCATTTAATGACTATAAAAAAGGACTAATCTTAAAGATTGAAATATGATTAAATTTATATATACCTTATATACTTTCCTGGCCTTTTGGCTGGGCCGTCTGGCATTCATGTCAGATGGGGTATCAAACAATGGCAGATTCGAGACTGAAAGGCCCCCAGCTTCGGTTGGGCCACTTCTGGGCGGGCGAGCTGCAACCTTTGTCCCCTATGTATAGCACTAGACCTTGCTGTCTAGTTTAAGCTATAACCCGGTATACGTGCCCAGATCCAAATTTGGATTCGTGAAACTGCTTGTCTCATTAGACCCACATTGCACTTAGTGGGTCGATGAGCTGCACAGACCAGCAGGGTTCGAGTCTTGGCTCGTTCCCGACCTTCCCCTCCCCTTTATCCCCACTTTAATCGGCCTTCGGGCTTTTGACCTTGTGTCAAGTCCTGTCTGGTGAGAGGCAGCGACAACTATCATACCATATATACTCTGTAATAAACATGTAATGAACATTGTCTTTAATTGGAATCATTTTTGAGATGAGGCTTCTTAATCTGAGAATTAATTTTTATTTATTGCGGACTTTTTGTCCTCATCTTGGTAGGTATTTTTTTGTGTTGTTTCTTCTTTCACTACGTTTCGGCCAAATTTCACCTCTGGCCTTCTTCAGGTGATTTTACCACGACCTCAGGGCCCGTGGCAGGGGATAGAGGCATTGAGTCTCTACGGTTCCAGGAGAGCATTGTCAGAAGATAGCGGTTTCAAATCCTACCCAAGCTGGCCAGAGGTTTACTTGGTCAAAAATGTGGTGCGATAGACAACAACTATGGATGGCAATAATTACTGGGGATACGGTTACAAGACTCATCATTCCTATCTGAGGTTGCGGTAAAATCACCTGAAGAAGGCCAGAGGTGAAATTTGGCCGAAACGTAGTGAAAGAAGAAACAACACAAAAAAAAAAACTACCAAGATGAGGACAAAAAGTGCGCAATAAATAAAAATCAATTCTCAGATGTAATGAACAACCCCTAATTTTTTAGCCAGAAAAATGTAATTTTATTATATATTGTATTCAGGCATGAGTAAATTTAAAGTACTTGTTTTCACATAGCCTAACTAATGCCTAAACAAAAAGGTTTTAGTTAAGATGAAGTTTTTCTGTAACTTTATTTATATTTATGATATTTGTACATGTTATATGCAAAGGTGTTATAAATAGCTTATAATGTTAAATAAAAACTTTATCATCTTAATATCCTTTGCAAAGAAGTCCTCTCACATACTGGCTAACATGTTGGACTGAAACATCATAATTACATTCACTTTTGAATTAATACCCTTGTGAAAGGCATGTAAATATGAACGTACAATGAACACAATTCCCTAACCTCTGGGCATAAAATAACCCGAGTACCACAACTGTTCTTCCATAGGGATGGCTTTGGTATTGTTATATTTAGCGTATGGTGGCAAGGAAAAGACAAATACAGGTTGAAAGTTTTTAAACAATTATATTAACAAAAGGAAGAACACGGAGATGAGATGAAGAATCAACTGTACAAAATTGTAGCGTACAATATCAAGTGAAGGAGTGAATCAAGGTGTGTGTGTGAAACCAGAGTTCTTATGTTATAAGTTCTAAGAAACTCACTTAGTTGGTATGGTGGTATAAGGGTGGTAAGGGTATCAGATGATCTCAGTGGTAGTAGTAGTTGTGGATGGGGTAGCGTTGTAGCTAAGTCAGCAGTTGTCACAGCAGGTGGGTGTTCAGATGAGTTTTATGGCTGTAGCATGTTCTTCCCTTCCACCCTTCTGGTCAGTCTGATGCCTTTGCAGATCTTCGCTGCTTAAATAGCTACCCTTTGGATCAAGTCGGTTCTGGGAAATTTTTTAAGGGGAAGATTTATGATTGGCTGAAAAAGGGTATTTTGTTTGTAAGAATTAATTTCTTGCATTCACACCTGGAAGCCCTGCGCGGAGCCTCTTGCGCAAAGACACATTTTATTCATTGTCTCAGCAGCAGCCATCAGGTTAACATCCGGTCAAATGCTACCCTTCTCCAGCCACATGTATGTTTTTGAATGAAACCGTAAATCAGGAGAGATCTGAATCCTGCTATATAACAGCATTAGATAACCCACAAAATTTGATAAGTCATTAAACAAGGAAACCAAACCAAGCTAATAGCCTTTGTTTGATGTACTCCTATGGACCCCCACATATGGCCGGGCAAAAGCAGGACGACCAGCTCGAACATACATTCAGCAACTATGTGAGGATACGGGATGTAGCCCTGAAGGCCTGGCTGAGGCAATGAACGATAGGAAGAAGTGGCGAGAGAAGGTCAGGGATATCTGTGCTAGCGGCACGACATGATGATGATGCAGGGACACATAAGTTACTTGCCTAGAAACAAGGTAATCTTGGATGTTTCGAAAACGTATCTCATGCAATGAACAACCCTTTGTTTTTGAGGTGAAAATTGGTCTTAAAAAGTTGTTCATTATACAAGTGGTAATTTTATATATAAAAAATGAATTTTAAAAAGGTTGAAATATAACCATACAGAAAAAGTATTTCTAAAACCAATTCTTGAGCAGTTTGAGTACAAAGCAATAATTTCCTAATTAAATAATGTTTTTCCTTCTGATGTTTGGAAATTTAAATTCATTATTTGTTATACTCTGCAGCAATATTGTAATATATTGGCCGAGGGATTTCGGTTTCATGCCTTTGGGTTTAGTTAGGCTGAGAATCTTTCGGCTCAGCACATGGGTTAGTTTGGTGCAACATTAACACAGGTGTTCGTGTGCACGCAGAGTGGACCTGTCACAATAGCCCGAGATGGGAAACAGGATCTAGCGAGTGTGAATGACGTCACGCACTGGAAGCACGCAGAGGATTTTGGGATTTTGAAAAAGTTAGTGAGTAGAGATGAGACCTGCCTCGGGGGAAGACGGTTGGTTTCCGCTTGCTCGCGGAGACCTTCGTGGCGGGTGCCATACGTGTGTGTGTGTGAGGGGGGGGCAGATGAAAAAGCCTGGATAGAAAGATTGTGCCTCTCTCTCCTTATGTCGAAGAACCTTTAAACTCAAAGGTAATAAAAGGTTTCATACCTGAACAGAGAAGTCGTTATGTGTTTTTCGAATTTCAAGATTCCTATGTTCTATGTTGTATATGTAATGAACATCCCATGTACATTTTGCATATTCATGTATATGGCTATGGTACAATATTGTCTCCCAGGGGTGTAATGAAAGAGTAACATTCCAGGGAATTGCACACAGTTTATATTTTGGTTCATGCGAAAGACTTCATATTGTAGATGGGATTCATAATGGTGAAGTCTCTTTTTTTTTTCTTTTTAATATATTTTACATTAATGTTTATATGACATTTTTATATTTCATGTTTAATCAAAGTAAAGTGTCTTATTCTTAAAGCAATCATTATTCTCATCCTAATTTATATCACTCCTTTGTCACTTTTTCAATATTTATAAGGTTATGCATTTTACCTACAAGGAACATTTTGTCCGTCAAATCTTCCCCTGTATCCAATACCAAGTTTATTAGCTCTGCTTCGAACTATCTAGCCATTTATAAAAACAGACTCTCCCTGTTTATTAATAGTGTGAGTGAAAAGTTTTGCAATATTTTTGTTACACAAGCCACAACTGAATAGTTCCAGATATTTTTGCCAAGTTCATGAAGATGACAAACTACACTGGACTGTAAGGGGCTGAGCTTATCTGATATTCTGTGAGTGCTACTCAACAGGTTTGCCTTTATGACTTGGAGCCCAACTTTGTAATCTATGTTTTTAGGCTTACCTCTAGTTTCTTGCAACATGAGCAAAATTTCTTCAGCCATTTGGTTACTCTTCTGTGATCGACTGTGGTTTTTGGTTGCTTCCTTGGCATTATGTTGCCCAGTCAGCTGGGGCTGTAGAATACACTGCAGAGGGGTAACCCCCCCCCCCAACGAGTGTCCTGGATATGAAACTAAACAGTCTGATGGTGAGGTCCCAGTAATGCTGGGGCTTTGGGAAATATGAAGCACCCCTTCATTGCCATTGCTCCCAGGTCCACTCTGGCCCAGCATGGTAGCACCTGATAGGGCCCTATCAATGGGTTAAATAGAACTAACAGCATACTTATGCTAAACTGAATATCTTGAAAAAGAAATGTTTTTTGAAAATTGAACCGTGCTTACATTTGAACTGCATGCTTGTGCTAAACTGAATTATTTCAAATAGAACTGTTTTTTGACATTGAAACTGTATTTACACTAAACTGAATTATTATATATAACTGCTTGAATAGTTTGAAATAGAAATGTTTTGACAATTAAACTGTGTACTCATGCTAAACTGAATTGTTTTAAATAGAACTGATTATTTACATAAAAATGGATTTGGCATTAAATAACCTACAAAGGTTGATATGCCATAAAACCCAACAAAACAAACCAAACCAAACCAAAACAAACTTGACATTATGGCCTAGTTCAAACATAAAGAAAAGTTTCTGAATTCAACAATTACATGTTCATCTGTGTGGCTTTCAAATTACATATGGAGTGAAGCAATGCAAAATATGTCCGCACACCAACTACCATGAAACTACCAATCACACTGCATTGGTCATGTGATATGCATGTCGCAAACTAGCATGTACAAAAATATTGCAAAATTTCGATTTACCCAAGTAAATCATACTTCTTAACTGAAAACCAGCCCTATTTTTCATTCAAATCTCTTTTCTTTTTTTTTTTTTCCAAATTCACATTTTGATTCAGAAGAATTCTGTCTAAATAAAGAGACTCAATGGTGGTTCTTCAAATTTTGTCTACAGTTTTCTCTCCACAAATTAAAGAAAACTCCTGGGCGCTTAGAATTGGAACGCTTAGACAATTTCAATCAAGAATTTCTGGTTCAAAAACTGCAAGGGCCGCACCGATATCTTCTGCTGGAACAAGTCCGTTCACTTTTAATAAAAAAATATGGAGAAAGGTAAGTTGGAATTTTTTATATTGATGATAAAATTTCCATAAAGTTGACATAATGGTACATATTTCTGGATATCACTTGAATGTTTCTTTTATTAGTAGACCAGTTCATATATCTTGGTAACAATATCTCATCTACTGAAAGCAATATCAACTTATGCATAGAAAACATTGATTGACAGGTTATTGACCATAGGAAAATCTGATCTCACTGATAAAATAAAACAAATTCTTCCAAACTATTG
Organism: Sepioteuthis lessoniana; assembly: GCA_963585895.1. Taxonomy (NCBI): domain Eukaryota; kingdom Metazoa; phylum Mollusca; class Cephalopoda; order Myopsida; family Loliginidae; genus Sepioteuthis; species Sepioteuthis lessoniana. The sequence continues at coordinate 17,492,058 of OY757924.1, forward strand.
TATGGTTGCACTACTTGGACTCTTACTAAATTATTGGAGAAAAAAACTTGATAGGAGCTACGCTAGGATGCTGCATTCTGTTTTCAACAAATCCTGGAAGCAGCACCTGACAAAACAAGCAGCTGTACAGCCAATTACCTCCCATCTCACAAACCATCCACATAAGATGTAAAGGACATGTGAGTACTAAAAATAAACTCTTAAGTGATATTTTTCTATGGATTTTTACACCTGGACAAATCAGCATAAACTGATGATCACCTCTCGAAAGAAATCTCAGTAATACACAGTTTACTCATAATGGAAGGTATGGAGAGCTATGATCATCCAAGTCCTGAAATGACAGAGCACTATTTCATTCTATTCTAGTATTGGTAAAAATTCTAAATATTCAATCAATTTTTGCAACAAGGTATGCCCAACAGCACAATTTTTTTTGACTCTCACTAATCATCCCTATCGGCTATCACATTTGTTAAGTCCTCTAGACGGCATCCAGTGTCTGAACAGAATTGATGGATGTAAGTTTTTGCTGGTTAGCTAATGCTGGTGTGTCCATGAGTAAGAGTCCATAAGAGAACATCACTTATGTGTTTGACCTTACTTCACTTATCATATTTACCAACCCCTCCGCTCGGGCAGGATATGACACAAGGTCCATTTTTAAGCAGAGTTTAACAGGTTTTAATTCAGAGTATTCCTTCTCCTAGACTAGTTGCCTCACCAAGGGTGAAGAACCCAGTCTGCCCTACTATTTACCCATAGCTGGAGGGAGAATAATTGGAGTCATACCTTTCCCAAGGGTATTAGTGCTATGTGAAATGCAATCAGTCTCGTCCAGGATTTGAACTCGTGTCGCTGTGTCCATTTCCTACGATTACCATTACGCCACAGGCACCTCCACTTTACTTCACTTATAGTGTCCAGAATATTATAGTGTTCATCTTTCTTGGATAGTTTGTGTGATGAGAGGTAAATGACTTTAAAACTGCTGTTTTGTAGGGTGTTGCTTCCAGGATTTGTTCAAAAAAGGTTAAAACATCCTTGTGTAGTTCCCATGAACTTTTTTTCTCCAAGTGTTTCAACAATACAGTAGTGACTGACACAGCTACAGTTTCCATTTGCTAAAATTATCTCCATCAATTTTTGTCGTCTTTCTCACAATCATTTTATTTGTAAACTTGGTTTAATATCATTTGTTTAAAAAAAAATTTAAGTCTTTTTATCATATTTACATGCATTTTCTACACGTATATAAATATTTTTGTTTTTTTTATAGGTTATTTGAAAATCCTGAATTAAAATTTTTAAAAGGAAACTATTTACAAAATGTGCTTGACTGGGCCAAGGTGAGATTTTTATCCTCTTTTTATAACCTTTAACAATTTTCAAGTGAAGATTTGTATATAATCAATGATACTTCTTAGTTACTATTAAATCTTCTACCACACCATATTGCCAGGGCTTACAATATGTTGACTGTTTCCTCTGTAGAGAAATAAAACCCACCCAGAAAAGTGCATCTAATGATGAGATCTTAATTCTAGAACTCTGGGAAGTATGAAACATCCCTTCATTGCCATTACACCTAGATTCACTTTTACCCAGGTTGGTGGTACATGTTATTCTCCGAGCTATGAGTCAAATCGTATCCATTTCAAAATTATTGCTATTCAATGAGAATACCTGATAATTTTTACCATTTAGACTATTTGGACTATTGTCTTCATCTTTATTGTTATATTTACAAGTTTTCACCCTATGCATTTTTCAGCCTTCTTCAGGTGTTTTATGTCAAAGTGCACTGAGACGCTGAATGAAGTGCCCAAACCGAAATATCCTGTGGCAAAAAGAGTTGGCTCTTCCCTACCACCAATTTCAACTAATAGTACTCAGAAAGCTTTTTTTAAATCATCTTGTGAGACCAAAAGAAGTATAATAGATTTGACCATGACCAATATGCACTGTGAGAGTGAAAACCAAAGAATTCCTCCAATTCCAAGCTGGACAGGTTTTAATCTTCTTTTATTGCAGGAACAAATACCAGCAAGAAGCAATATTGACTATTTGCCTGTGGTCCATGGTAACCCAACTCAGCTAAGCACTGTGAATGCAGTATTTTTTTAAAGTCTCGCTATCACTGATGAACTTGAAACTAAATGCATTGTTCTGACATTTGATCTTGCATTTTGTGTCAAGGCCAAGCAAGTATGTTGGAATGATGTCACGTATATGCAAAGAACAGTTGTCAAACTTGGTGGGTTCCATACCTGCTTGTTATTTCTCTGTGTCATTGAAAAGTCATTCAAAGATTCAGAGCAGGCTGACATTCTACTTGAAGCTGGAACTGTGGTACAAGGGTCTCTACCTGGGGTCATGAAAGGCAGACACTATAATCAATGTGTCAGAGTTATAAAAATTATGGCTGAAACTTTGAGAAGGAAACTCTTATTTACTTTCATGGACACGCAGTGAAGAAAAAGATAAATTCATTGCCTTGTTTAAAAGTTTGTTATGCTTTTCCCAAAAAACAATTCCAGCACTTCCGTGATTTTTAAGAGTTTGAAAGCAAATTGTCATTATTCATTTGAGAGAAATCCAGTTAATTTCCAACTTTTGCATTTTGGATGAGTTTCCTGAATGTGGCAGATTTGTATTTAAATTTTGTTCATGTTACATGTCAATCTGCTGCAGAAATGTTACCCTGGTATTTTGTATATGATCATTTGAACTATGCTGGGTATATTTATGAGATGCTTGCTGTTACAGATACACACACTTCAGCTGCGGAGCGTCTTGCTGATGGGAATTTTGTAGTTCAACAACAAAACCAGTACTCGTTCAGTCGGGCATCAATAGACCAGACAAATGAACTGACCATGAATAAAGATAGCAAGACCAGAGATGGACAGATTGGATTCTCTAATAATGCTAATGCTGTTCATCATTAGATTTTATCGTTCAACCAACATGCAGAAATCTCTAGAAGCTGCATTGAAATGGCTGGTAAAGCAGGGGCTGCCACAAGAAAAAAAATCTTAGTAGGTCCTGATATGAAAAGGATGAAGCAGACATTCAAAGTGTCATGTATACAATTGAGTCATTGCAAAATCCATTTACATATGATAAAGAAGTTTTAAACATAGCATCTTGCCAAGTAGCACCATCTGAAATTAAAGATAATAATTTGACAGCACATAAAAAAGGCTGCAATGTTTCCAGTCCGTTTGTTCAACAACTGATTTGGAAACAAGTTGAATTTAATGCTCCATTAAAAACTATGAAGATGAAAACTTTTAATTATCTTCAGAAAAAGCATTCACATCAAAAGAGCATGAAGGAAACGGATTGTTTGAAAGTAGATAAAGATCTTCTCACAAGGTTTCTTATAGTAGCAATTACCCGAAAAGTTGACCTTGGAGAAATTTTGAGTCATTGCCTTTCACAGTTCACATCCAGCCTGAGCAACAGTGATGGTTCTCTTCAGCATACCAACAAATCTGCTTTGTTTCATTACATTCAAAGATTCCAGAGATGAAAATTATTAAAATTCTATAAAATACAGCACTGATCTTAGATGTCATGGCAATAATTCAGCCGCCAGCAGATCATGTTCCAGCAACATTTGGTGATCTGAGTATTTATATTTTTAGATATATAATCAAGCTTGCTTCCTTTTACAGGTCATCAAGAGTTTGACTTTGTATGTGATAAGTACAATCCTCTGCGTATTAAAGATTCTGAAAGAAAACAGCATTCAGTGTCCACTGGCATGCTCTTAATGAGAATCAGAAAACACCTATCCATTTTTGAAAATTCCTCATGTCTGGCAAAAACAAAGAATCTCTTGTTCTATTTATAGTGATGCATTAAAGGAAATTAGCACCAGAAGAATTCCATGGAAAAACTGTTTGCTTCATTGAGCTAAGGATGTTTCGTATTGTCTCGTCAAAATGACACAAAGTGATCACAAAAACTTTGCAAGAATTAACTATTGATCATGAGGAAGCAGATACCTTTCTCTTACTTTATGCAGTTAGTTGTTTTAAAGAGAAGGGGAAAATAAAGCCTTTTGAGTTAATGAAAGCAGCAATGTCTTCACGTCAATATTACTACTCCGTCTCCAACAACTCATAACTGGAAACGTGAAGATTGGAAATTTGTTATCCAATGAAGCAGTCTTCCAACAACTCCATCGACGTTGAACAACCTTGTAAAAGTCCAATTGTAAGAAGAACAGCTGTGATTCTAGGCGTTGTTCATGTCTTCATCAAATCCTGCTTTGTATTGGCCTTTGCCAATGTGTGGCCTGTTCTAATATGCTTAAAGAAAATAAGGATAATGAAACACTGCAGTATAATGATATGGAAGATTCTGACTCTTCAAAAGATGAATGATATTTGTAAAAATGAGCTTGCAGGATCAAAGGACAGTAAATCACATTTTATTTTCAAAATGTTGGGTTCCAAGATAACAATTCTCTCAACTTAATTCCTGAAAGAAAACTCCACCTATTTGCATTATTCTTTTATATATAGTCAAAGTTAGTCTAAACATCCATATTTTTATATCAGTCAATGTGTCTGATGAAATTACGTCAAAAAGTAAATGGCAGTACAAAAGGAAGGAAAGGAATTTAATCACCACAAATGTTTGAAAACAGTTCCTCCTTGTATAATTTTTGGAAGGCACAAAGTTTGGAAACAGTTCTTCCTTGTATAATTTTTGGAAGGCACAAAGTTTGGAAACAGTTTTTCCTTGTATAATTTTTGGAAGGCACAAAGTTTGGAAACAGTTCCTCCTTGTATAATTTTTGGAAGGCACAAAGAACTGTATAATTTTTGGAAGGCACAAAGAACTGTTTTCTTCCCTGTATAATTTTTGGAAGGCACAAAGTTTGGAAACAGTTCTTCCTTGTATAATTTTTGGAAGGCACAAAGTTTGGAAACAATTCTTCCTTGTATAATTTTTGGAAGGCACGATGTTTGGAAACAGTTCTTCCTTGTATAATTTTTGGAAGGCACAAAGTTTGGAAACAGTTCCTCCTTGTATAATTTTTGGAAGGCACAAAGTTTGGAAACAGTTCTTCCTTGTATAATTTTTGGAAGGCACGATGTTTGGAAACAGTTCTTCCTTGTATAATTTTTGGAAGGCACAAAGTTTGGAAACAGTTCCTCCTTGTATAATTTTTGGAAGGCACGATGTTTGGAAACAGTTCTTCCTTGTATAATTTTTGGAAGGCACAAAGTTTGGAAATATATGGAAATGCTTTTCGTCTTCTTTATCAAATGAATATAAATTGCAGTGTTTTTATGTGAGGATATTTGCAATTTGAGAATCTGATACGAGTATGAAAAGTGACATTTTCTTTTTTATAGGCTTTGCATGGTTCATTTGCAATTTGTCAAAAATCCCTGATTAAATAAAGTAACACATGAAACTAAAACATAGACATATCAGCCTCTTGTTAATACACTTAAATATGTTAAACAGCTTGTTTAAACTTTATATTACAAACCATAAAAATGGACTTTTTCTGTGAATTTTATACCTTTTTCTGATGCAGTATAAAATAATGAGGGTGATAATTAATTATATTATCTTATAATTTAGTGTGGTGCGGCTGTGGACTGGTTACAAATCTTTGAATGTAAATGTAGTTCCTCACAAAGGTCAAACATGTACACAGGTGGTGACCAGGTTTAAACACTTCACATCAAAATAACGTTGGGGAAAACAGGATATGAATAATAAACAAATCAAAGTTTGTCAATCAGGGAAATAAAAGTTAATGATACGTGTTCTAATATGACTTGCTAATGTAGTAATTAAGATATATAAGAAAAGATAATTTTGGGTTCGGCGATTGAGATGTGTTGACTTAGACATTGGTCAGGTGGGTTGTTAGATGCCGCTCTATAGTTACAAGCAAGATTTGCTCATAAACTCTTACGTCTTCCTCTCTCATCATGGTTGTGTTTGACTGTGAGAATGTAGACAGTCTGAATAAAGACTTTTTATGTATTCCGAATAAGTTGTATTATTATTTTTTAATTATAATATTCCACATGGTCCGTCATGTTACAGTAGTATGCACACTTACAGCGGAAATATCTTCAGATTTGAAATCAGCACAAAAAATACTTCTATAAACAATTGAACTTTCTCATATGAATAAAATGTCAACAGAACTCAAAAACAAAAGCCCTTTTTATGCCTCTGGCCTATATAGCCTATTAGGGAACAGTAGAAATAACCATTCCACCTTTTATAAATCTTCCAGACGAAACAATATTTTTCAATGTTTTCCTTTTCTCACAAAAAAAATGATCATATATTTTTGACTGGTTCTATTCGCATCAAAAGATTTTTTTAAAAAATCCTCAATTTATTCTTTGGTGTTGTACTGGTTTAGTCTTCTAAAATCCATTTCAGTCAATTCTCACTTTTCTGGTCAATGAATTTATTCAACTAGGTCTTTATTCCACTGTTATACTTTATTTTTCTATCTCTCGGTTAAACAGTATCACTGCTGCTGTTCTACAAAGATGGCTTTGGCATTAAATAGCCCAGATTCTATATCAAAACAGAATTTGGCATTAAATAATCCAGAAAGGCTTATATACAACCAACCTAAGCAACTTTTATGTACAAGATGTAATGAAAAATTGAAAATTCAAATAGACATGCATAACTGAGCCGCCTCTATCATAAAGTAATGATGTTTAGACATCTAAATGACACTTTTAATAATCAACAGTCGACACAAATCTGTAGGAATAAAGAATGCATTAAACTTTATTGCTTGTCGCAGTTTTCACTAACCTTTTCTTTTCTTTTCTCAAATAAATTTTCAGACGAGAATTTTTAAATTGGATGATTTGTTGTTACCTGAATTTGAATTTTTGTGGGCAGCACCACCTATCAACTCTGTCCAACGCCTTGTGTCAGCGCCATTCAATGCCTCTAGTGTGTTGCAGTCAACCATTAATCTCTTAGACAATGTCACGTCTGATGCTGGAGAGGACATTTCAAAACTGCTAAGGAATCATGCAAAGATTCTGAAATTGAAATATCAATCGTACATGCATCTTTTACGTACAGCAATTAGTGGAATGAAGGTAAGACTTCAATATTCTAATATTGTCATGTTAAAGATTTTTTTTTTATGAAATGAAGATAAGACATGGTAGTATACAAGTTCAAACTCCAGTCTCGCTATTACGTTCCCTTTCGGACTAATACCCTTGGGAAAGGTTTGAACCCCCTTATCCCTCCCAGTTAGGGGTTAGATAATATCACTGCTGTTCTTCTACAAGGATGGCTTTGGCATTAAATAACCCTTGAAGGTTAATATGCCATTTAAAACAAAGAAACTGAACCCAAAAATAAGACTTCAGTCTTCTAATATTACCATATTACAGTTTTGTTAGGGTTGGGGTAAAATTCTTTTTCACAACCAATTATAACATTTTTCTGTAATACGAGATATTGGTTTCTTTGCACAAATTTCTTCCTCTTTTTCTGTTCAAATTCAGGGCTTACAATATGCTGACTGTATCTCCTGCATAGGGGTAAGACTCCTCAAAAGAGGTGTCCTGGTTATGACAAATTATTTTTAAACAGATCTATGGGACCCTAATACATACTACCATTCTCAGATGACATAAACCCGGGAATAAAGGCAAAGAAGGGGCACTCTACAGAACTGGAGCCTCACTCAAGGCCCCCTGCTTTTTGTGCAGAATGGGGTCTTACCCCTTGTCAATTCTAAGCTTCACTGACAAGGGTGGTCTTTAGAGCAGAGTATCTGAGAGAGACAAGCAATGTTCCAATTCAAAGACTCCTTTTGATGACTTTAACCTTGTGGCAATAACAGAAGGAAAATTTTTATTTACCAAGCTTAGATGTGACAAAAGGCCATGGAGTACTCAGAATCAAACTGACTAACACTGGTTTGCTAATCCAGCTTACTAACCATTACTACATGTGAGGTGCCCACAAAAGGAAAATATCCCCAAAAGTATGCAAGTTTGGGTGGGGAGTTGCACAAGACATAAAATTTTATAATTTTTTTTTTTTTTTTTTTTTTTTTCTCAACCCTCAGGAAGGACCTGCGGTCGGGGAAATGATTTACCTCCTTGGCCCTGAACGAACGATTGAAAGGCTGCGGTTGTGCCATGAACGACTAGAAGAAGCCAAAAGAATTAATTATGACAATCAACCCTGACGAGTATAAAGAAAAAAAAAAAAACATTGTGGAAATTCTGAACTGGATGCAAAATTTATTAAAATGGCTTTTTTTTTTCTCAGCTGCACATTGTTAATTGCTATAAAGCCTGTATTGATTAAATGCATTTTTTTTTTTTTTTTTTGGTGGGGTGGCGCAGCTTTATTATTAATAGTTAGATTGAATTTTATACTTGAGGATCAACAACAAATATTGTCATCTCATGCAACATCATTGCAATCCCTTCCATTCATCTGATTTTATTTGTCCATTCAACAGTCAGTTGTCATGGCGCAGGGTGAGGGAATACTCAGTTCGACCTGGAATTCCGACAATAAGAAATCGTATATCCCGCTCACATGCCATACATAAGTATTAAAAATAAAAAGTGTCCAGGTTTTGGATCATTTCTCTATTTAAAAAGGTTCGCCAAGGCGTTATGAGGTTTACTGAGAGAACCTTCAATACATGAACACGGATTTCAGTTAGTGAAAGGATTTGTACAAAACACAAGGTTTAAAAATTAATGCCGTTTAATAGATACCGAAAGAAAAACAAAAAAAGAAACTTTTTGTAATGTGTGCGTGTATGTACATATGAATGATACAGTTCTTTGTTCTTGGACGACATAGAGAATATAGATGTAAGCTTGTACTTAACTTTGTTTTTCACTTTCTTTTGCCAGTATGGCTATGGGTTTATATCGGTCGCTTTAAGCAGGGAAACGGTTTTTCAGAAGTTTGTATCCTTTGTCTGGTATAAACAGGACGAACTTCATTCTACAATGGTATCGAAATACTACCGGCGAAAATGTAGATGATTTTCAACCCATCCAAATGTGTCTGTTTTGCTTCTCAGGTGACTGCCTCTTTTCTCTTTCCACCTGTTTGCACGTGACGGCCTGTTTTCTGGAATTGACACTGCTTTTCCCATGTTGGGTAGTTTTCAAGTTCTGTCAATGATACACCTTCTCTTTCTCCCTCCTTCTAAGAGAGAAAGGGAGACTGAAGTATGACTATGGATATGGGGGAATGACTTGACTTAGTACTGAGGGTGTAGCAGTAATTCACTTTCTCGCACTGACTGCCGTAATCCTACTACTCCCGCACCTGAGTGGCGCTGTCACACAGTGCATAGAGAATAAGAATCTTACTTTCTTTTAAATCTCTCAGCTTCAAGTATGAGAGTGAGTGATCCGTTTGTTTGTTACTAAAAGGAATTATTTTAGGGCAGTCTGCATGACGTAATGGCCAAAGTGCTAAACTGCAGCCTCAAATTCCAGTTGTGTTGTTATGTTCACTTTCAGACAAAAACCCTTACGAAAGGTATGAACCACCTTATCCCCCTAGCTATCGGTTAAATAGTACTACTGTTGTTCTTCTACAAGGATGGCTTTGGCATTAAATAACCCACAAAGGCTGGTATGCCATTAAAGAAACCAAAACAAAATTATTTCATTCTATTCACCGATATATTTTGATTCGTGTCTTCATCTGTGTTATTTATAGTCAGATTTCACTCTGTAGTCTCTGACTATCTTCAGTTTCTTGGTTTAACAGCATATCAACCTGAAGTTTGAACTTACGACAATGTCACAGTCCTGCACATTAAGCCTTTCTATTTGAATTATTAATTAAAATTGTGCCTGTTGTATTTCCCCCCCTTTTGGCCAGACTCATGTTTTCCACATCACTTCATTCTGGTTCTTGCCATGTTGACCTGAAATTGCTTGACAGTCTGATCTTCCCTACCTCGTGTAAGCCATTTCTGGTCTCCTGGCTACAACTCGACAACTGCATTGGTCCACCTGTCATCTGTGAATCTTGTGACATGGCCAGCCTAGTGTACTCTGCTCCCAAATTATCTTGCAACAGTATTTCCAGCATGTACCTTTTGATAGCCCTCTGCTATAACCAATCTTTATTCTTCCTCCTTCATGATAGCCCAAATTTTGTTTCCATATAAGATTGCAAGCAAAATGGTTTAATTGAAAAAATATTGTGTGTGTATATTGTTTATTGTTGTCAGCAACCATAGTCAAGGGCTACCCGAAAGCTCCCTTTTCAATAGCTACTACACCGATGTGTAGGAGAGGGCACTACTCCTTTCCCTGGATTGCTCCACTTTACCCTTGAAATGAACCTTATAATACTTGAGTGTTAAGCAAGGAGGTACTACTTTTTTGAGTCTTTGGTATGACTCGACCTGAGATTGAACCCCGGTCTCCCGGACCATTGGCAAACACTTTACCACTAAGCCAATGGATGCATTTATTTGTAACTGAGCTCATACAATTTTTTTTTCTAATTGACCATTTGATATTTACTTCCTCTCCTCTTGTTTGAGGACAAAGTTGTGTCTGGCCTGTCTTGATCAAAGTTACAGTAAAGACAATTTGAGTGTACTGTGGGATATGTCGTTTGGTTCAGGCACCCAGATGTATGGAAACTTGAGTGCAGAAATTGACTAAGTTTCAAACACCAAGATTTGTGAAAAGTGGAGTGTATAAAGTTGACCCACACTGAGAGAGTTTAAGTTCTTTAGAGACTTAGTGTCCAGCATTTCGAACAAGCAGTTTGGAGAAGAGAAATTGGATTAGCATTAACATTACCATATGGAACTTACACTCCTCTCTTCATTAAAAGAAAAGCTTTGAATGGTCAATATGTTGTGCCTTTTATTATTGGTATATAACATGATCTCTACTGATTGAGCTTACAAGTTAAAGGAATGAAGATTAATATTATTTAAGAACCCTCCCCTCTTTATCTTCTGAAAGGGTCATAGGTAAACTTTTTTTTTTTTTAAACTTAACCTGGTGACAGACTCCTTTTTATGTCAAAGTGCCAACTGAAATAAATTATTTTTAAACACCTTTGTATTGATTTAAAGTCTCAATTTACTATATAGTCTTCCTTGTATTATCAAATTTATCTGGTTAATTAATTATTCACTAAGAATAACAAATGGTGGCCAAATGGTTCCAGTCTCAAAAGAAATAGGCAATAAACTTGGATAAGTAACAACATTTAAAAAATTTTTTTTTTTATTTGAAAAGAAAAACAAACAATCTCAGAATTCAGTTTTTTTTTTAAATTTTTGAAGACTGAAAGTATTAACAACACTCATGAATAGTAGTGATTTGTGGAAGGATTGAAACCATGCCACTACCGACTAATTTTAATGGAATATCAACCTGTCTGGGTTATTTTATCCTGAGAGGTTAAAGAATTGTATTCAGGTTTACATTTTATTTTTGCTCACTATACTATTAAATAATTTTTTTTTTTTTTCATATCTATTTGACTTATAGATGGAATCCTAACAGGTACTATCACTCTAGGTCAGAGTGACCCTGGGAGTAATGGCAATGGACAGTTACTCCAACTTCCCCCATAACTGGAGTCTCACCATGAGTTGCAGTTTAGTGTCTTTGAGAGTATCCCTTTGCTGAAGATACAGTCTAAGCCTTATTGACAGGGCTGAAATTCATCTCTGAGATATGAAGGAACAATCTGTCTTGAAAACGAAATGAATCAAGTCTGAAAGCACTGATTCTTGAAAGATCACTAAAGTTAAGAAACTAAGCCGGTTCTTTATTTAGATGGGTAACTACTTAGTAACAACAGGTACAGCAACCTAAAGATCATTTACCTGATGAAATAAAACTAAAACTCTTACCAAACTTTTAACCATTGAATTTTCCTTATTTCGATTTCATTCAGAAAAATTTATCCTTCAGGTAAGGGCAGATAACTTACCAAGTGGAATATAATCCAATAAAGAATTTATCTTGCAACAGCTTACAGTTGTTTTTCTTCAGTTTATTGGTTCATCTTTCTATAAAAATCGTCTTTTATTTACATCAAATTCTTACAGAATACGCTCAAAACAAATTACGTTCCTTTAGTCATAATACACTTTAAGGGGGCATAGATTGTCTTATCAGTAACATTATTGAGTTGGGGGGTAATAAGTTTTGGGTTTTCTAACATCATACTTGTTCACCCAAGTGACCTTACAGGAAAAATACCTATTTCTGCAAATAATCCTGAAGCAAGTGTACCATAGCCAGATACGGATATGTTGAAACGTACATAGAATGTTCATAACATATATACATAAAACATAGGCATCCCAAAACCTTTTATTATCTTTGAGTTAAAGGTTTCAACATCAGGAAGAGAGATGCACAATCTTTTTATGATGACTTTTCCATCTGCACCTGCCACAAGGCCACTGGCCCGGCTTCGGCGAGCAAGCAAAAGCCAACCGTCTTCTCCTGAGGCAGAACTGACTTTTTCAAAATCTCCAAAATCCTCCGTGCGCTTCTGGTGCGTGATGTCACCCGCACTCTCTAGCCCCGTTTCTCATCTGGGCTATTGTGACATCTCTGAGAGACACGTCTGCTCCGCCCAACTGAGTGAACACCTGCGTTAATGTTGCACCTAAGTAACCCATGCACTGAGCCAAAAGGTTCTCAGCCTAACTAAACCCAAAAGCATAAAACGAAATCCCTCGGCCATTATATTACACAAGTGTTCACCAAGCATGCAATAATCGCATATTCAAATGAATGAGAAAGGGGGGGGGAAACTGCAATTGCTGAATTTAAGTTAAAAAGTAACCAATCAGAAATGACATACATCACTTCCCTTTCAGTCATGACAAAAGAGAAGAGAACCAATCAATTGTCATTTCCCTCCCTCCAAGCAACGAACATCGAGATTACACATAAGAAATTACTACACTTTGCGACATTAGGAACATTATCATACGAAGCCGAGAGACTCAGTTTTTCGCACAGAAAATAAATACATAAAAAAGTGATGAAATTTTATGTAAAGAAAACTTATTTAAGGAAAAAACATTACAATTGTTTTTTCTTATAAAAATACAGTATCATTGATTTGGTTTTATGGCACATCAACCATTGTAGGTTATTTAAGGCCAAATCAATTTTTATACTTACAAACAATTCTATTTCAAACCATTCAGTCCAGCACAACTACATAGTGTAGATGTCAAAACAGTTTGATTTCAAAGCACAAAGTTGAGTTCTATTTAACCCATAGATAGGATCCTATCAGGTGCTGCCACTCTGGCCCACAGTCGACCTGGGAGCAATGGCAATAAAGGGGTACTTCACATTCCCCAAAGCTCCAGCATTACAATCATCAGATTGTTTAGAGTCATATCCAGTACACTCAGGGGCCTTACCCCTCTGCAGAGAAGCAGTCGGTATATTCTATAGCCCCAGCCGACTGGTCATCTCCCCTTTTTACTATCTTTTCATATTAACCTTACTAATTGTGCAGCCTTACACATTAGCAACTTAAACATCAACCTTTAAAAAATAAGAGCATCTTTGTACAGAACATGTATACTTAGATCTGTTTATGGATATCATATGAATTCTTTTAAGTTATTCATTGAATAATTCCCTAAAACGTCCTTTTAAATTCTTAACCTTTTTTCTGAAAGTATTCAAGTCAATATGTTGCTTCACTGGAAAAGATTTTTACTATAAAAATATGTTGCGAATTTAGTAATAAAACCAATTAAATACAAGTAATCACTGCAGAAAGCAAAGAAAAACAATTTTTTTAATTAATTTTTTGCATGTATCTTTATTAAAATTATTGTATTTTTGTCCATTTAACCAATGAAGAAAAAAAAAAGTTAAAAATTGAAAATGTATAAAAATTAAATAAAAGTGAACTATTTTAAAAGTGGAAATGAAAGTGCAAACAAAAATTAAACGGAAAAATTTCAAAAACTGAATAATTAAAAAAAAAAAATAATAATAATATGGACTGGAATTTTTAAAGAAATGCTGCTTTTTTTTTTTTTTTTTTTTTTCAATTTCTAAACCGAAATATGAGAAAAAAAATCCTCTTATTTACAAATAATTTATCCCACATTATTGCCTTTTGAAAAAGGGAAATTTTTTATAGTTACCTCCCCTTATATAAAAAGATTCAGTTATCTCCCTTTAGATTTTTTTTTTTTTTTGATGGCCTAAAACATTCATAAATTCAGATTGAGACAGACGGGATATTCGGCCTTCAAAAAAATAAATGATGATGATAATTATAATCAAGATATTTACAAATATACAATCTGAAATTTAAAAATCCCCACAAAGATTAATTACTTTCAAGCTAGTACAAATTTTCCTCAGGAGTCACACACACACACACACACACACATTCAATTTCTTTTTGGACAATTAGATATCTCTTCCCAATTCTAATAACCAATTTCACATTTTTGTTTGCAATGCAATTTAAATTCTCTTGTTCATTTACATCTACTTCAAGCAACTTTACTTTTTTTTAAGGCATCTCTTAAAATAAATTCCATAAATAAAGCCCCAAATATCAAATGTTTTAAATTATGCTGGGAGACATGTTTTTTGTCAAGTTGAAATACAGGATCCCGTTTCAATTCTAATGATTTTTAATAAAACTAGCAGAATTTCATCATAAATGACTGAATTATTTACATATAGAGTGACATTTCTGCTTATCAATGGCTTTCAAGATAATAGCATTAGTTATATTGGCCAGTTGAAAATAGAGGAATCAAATGAAATGTAGTCAAATACATTCGAACAAAAGAAAGTGATAAAGTGTGAGGAAAAAGAAAGTGAAGTAAAGAAAGAAGATTGCAGTGTAGAAAGAACGAGAGAGAGTTTAGAAGAGTCTATGTAATTTTACCCGTAAAAAAATAAAATAAAATAAACAAAATTAGGAAATAAATCACTGATATGTTTGAATTTCTAAAATGGCCTGTTAGGTAACAATCTAATTTATCATTACTCTGGTTATGGTCGCGTAAGAATCAAACCGATTCCTAATGGCTTGGAAGCCTAGCATGCCAACCATTATGTCAGAGGAAGCTCCCAAGGATAAATACAGGTAATTTTAAACAAATCTTAGAAAAATTGATATCATTTCATACTTGAATAACTTGAGCAATATTCATTCAAATAACCTCAAATTTTAACAGCAAGCATAGAAATAGAAATTTTTGTTTAATATTGAATGATTTTTTTTTTCTTTTTTCAGTGAAAAAAAAAAGGGGGGGGGTTAAAAACAATTTTTTAATGTATATTTTTCCTTTTTAAGTAGAGGAATTATATTGTGAGTTGAATTACCATGACCAGAAAATCCGGCAAACACTTACACACAGAAACACTGGACAGCTGTTTCAACCTTATTAGATCTCATCAGCAGTGTATACCGTGATCTCAACCACTGGAGATCGAACCAGCGACCACAGACTGCAGAGACGAAACTCTACAACTGAGCCAACAATCTATATCGCACACAAGTGACGCCGAATTAACTAGTCATGGCAAATGCGCAGCTAATTAACCTGAATGAATCTCGTAAGTTACATCTGTAATCTTTACAGAGGACACAGTCACCTCCAGAGCCACGTCCTCCCAAGAGGATTAGAAATATGCATCAGTGTAATTATTATGATCTCAAGAGCAAGGATATAGATGAATATTTTTCTTTTTTTAAGTAGAGGAATTATATTGTGAACTGAATTATGTCATGCGTAAGTGTTTGCCAGGAATTTTTTTTAATTGTTTCTAAACATGCTGTTAAGATTTGAAATAATTTGAATGAGAATAAGTCCTGTTATGAAATGATCTCAAATTTTTTGAAACACTGCATATAGTCATATTGTTTTATATAATCGAAATGCACCAAGTGTTTCAAGAAAAACAGAAAATATAAGAAAAGGAAAAAATAAACAATTTCTAAGTTTTGTTTCTTAAATGTTTTTTTTTTTTGCACACAGTTCAACAGAATACGAAAATTTTTAAACAGATCTATTTGACCCATAGATAGGACCTAAACAGGTCTTTTTCCTAATTAAGTTTAATGATTTAGTAGGTTTGTTTCAAATGTTAAAACTAATAAAGCTACATGAAGCCTACCTCTTGTTCCTTGAGAAGTTGGACAGAAGAGTACTTTTTAAGCTAGGATCAAGCTCTCCTTTCACTGCCACAGTCAAATTTCATTTAAACCCTTAGAATATCATGCTCAAAGCATAATCTTTCATATTAAAAAACAAAAAAAAAAAAACCTACTTGGTAGGGAAAAAGGCCAGCAGCACATTTTTTTTTTTATTCATAAACAATTTCAATCTAACTTGGATAAAAAAATAAAGATAATTTTCCAGAAATTCAAACATATCTATGAATTTGCATCTTCAAACTGAGATAGATGATCATTTTACATTAAATTTTGTTCCAAATCTACAAAAAAAAAAAAAAAAAAAAAAAAAATGCAAAACAATGTACAGTATTGAGGGGGGGGTTGAAAGACTCAACCATTTTTTTATCATTGCCATAAATTTTTAATGAAACTTAAATGAGTGAGATTCACATAGGAAATGATTATTTTGATTATTGATATCAAAGTTATCTTAGTTGTAGCAAAAAAAGTCATAGTTTTCTAAAAAAAATAATTCTCAGAAATATCATGGGAAATTTCTGAGAATTTTATTTACCATGATTTGATATCCTAATTTGTGATTAGTCCTTTGCAAATTTCTTCTTACTGCAACTGAGGAAACTTTAATCAAGGAAAATAATCACTTCCTATGTGTGTCTAAAGCCATTGAAGTTTCATTCAGATTTATAGCAATAAAAAAAAAAAAAAAAAAAAAAAAAGGTTCAGTTTTTCCAGTTTGTTTTTTTTTGTCCAATACAGTAACATTTTCTTATATATCAGTACAATGCAATTAAAAAGATTATTTAAATATTGCCAGCGATTTTTATGGCAGTTCAATATTAACACTGAAAAATTGAGTAAATTCATCAAAAAAGAAGTTATTTTCTTAATTAAACCTGTTCAAAAGAATAATTCTTATCAATAAACATCACCCCACCCCATATAGATTTACTAACAATCAGGTATTTGAGAGAAAACATTTGGTCTTAAATTATCCCTCAATAGAAGCAATATGACTCCAAGCCATAGAGAGCGAGCGAGTGAGTGAGTTCTCATATCTTTATGAGAACAATGTCCACATTGCAATGCTGACGTTGGCCAGCAGAATAACAGTTCCATAAATTAAAATGACCGAATAGATTAAGTTTCGGATCTCTGCATCTGCTATAAATGGTCGCAAAGACATTTCAATGAAGGCACGGCAAATCCACTGGCCATCTAAGGCGTAGCAAGGCACAACGTTGATGATAGCCAATGCTCCAGATAAGGAAATCAAATATCTGAAGGAAAAAACAGTTAAGGAAAAAGAAGAAAAAAAAACAAACAAACACAGAGTGCTTTACTCAGCGCAAAATTATTTCAAAACTTTAAAATGGATGAGAGGGTGCTGAAAAGATCTTGATTTAATCAAGAAGGTAATGACCTAAAATAAAAAAATAAAAAACATTCCCTCCTGGCTGGTCCGAGAACGTTTCAGCACTGATTTATAATAATGATTAACTTCCACTTGAACCAAAACACTTAGCCCAGATCCATAACGTTGACAAACCAAATACTGGACCAAGATCTATGACCTTGAACAAGTAGACCCTGGACCCTGATCATTGGTCTTAACACTAAGTAAAAGTAAAGTTGACGACCTGAAGGCTCCCTTTTCAATAGCTACTACACCGAGGTATAGGGGAGGGCGCTAATCCATTCCCTGGATTCCTCCACTTTACCCTTGATACGTACCTTATAACGCTGAGTGTTAAGCAAGGTGGCATCAAGTACCATTTTTTGAGTCTTTGGTATGAGTCGACCTGGGATTGAACCCTGGTCTTCCAGACCATTGGCGAAATAGCACATTTTTTTGAAAACTAAACTCAGTAGACCAACTATTCGTAGCTTTTCATCAGTCTCAGAAGGAGGGACAATCCATTTATTAATAAAAATACATTGGAAAGGATTTATATTATAAAAATGTGTTGGAAATGATTTTTATTATAAAAATGCACATTGCAAATTATCTATTACACTATTCAAATGAAATGTGTGGGTACATGTTTTATAGGTACCGAAAGTGCTTAGGTACACACATGAGGCTAACGTATGGGCATGTTCTTGACAAACAAAATTTTGATATCTACTCCTAAAATTTTTTCAAGGGCAAAACTAGTCAAATTGACTTGAGTGTTATATTGACAATGAAAAAAGATTGATATCAAATTTTATTTACTGACTTAGTGTTCCTTATCTGGGTGAACATTTTTTTAAAATTTCATTGATACTTGAAAAAACATGCCAGAACTTAAAAGTAAATTTCAATTTCATCATTACACTTCATTATATCATTGTCTCAAAGAAAGGTTGGTTGGTTAGTTGTTTTATTTTACGGTATATCAACCCTTTTCAGGTCATCTAATGTCAAATTGAATTTCAAACAATTCAGTTTAGTCAAAGTATAGTTTTTGTTTACAAACAGTTAAACGTCAAAACAGTTCAATTTCAAACAATTCAGTTTAGCATAAGTACAGTTTAGTTCTATTTGACCCATAGATAGGATCCTATCAGGTGCTACCACTCTCGGAATGAAAGAAAATTATATGCAAATGAAAAACACTGTACAGGAAAAAAAATCAAGGAAAATTATTAAAGGCACAAGAAAAACAATACATAACTGACTGATTTCAACAGCATGTCAACCCATGAGGTTAGGGAATTGTGTTTGTTGTACATTCATATTTACATTTCTCATTTAGTTGTGTCTTAAGAGGGTTGTTTGTGCACATGGTCCAATTGAATATTCTATAAATAAACAGATTTGACTGATAGCTAAAACGCTAACAGATACAACTCCAATTTAGAGTCGAACTGGGAGTAATGGCAATGAAGAAATACTCCACACTTCCCAGTTTTTCAAATACAGTTTACCGTCATATCTAGGACATCCCTTTTTTGGCGGGGGAGTATATTACTCTACAGCAGGGGATACAATAAATATCTAAATCCTACAAACAAGACATTGACTTTTATTAAGTGCAGTCAAATCCATAGAGGCTTTTCTTAATAGCTAACACACCTTTAATTCGTCAAAGGTGAAAAAAATAAATATTGTTTCAAAAATAAGAAAATTGGTTGAAAGATAAATGGTCTTTAAACAAACATAACCCAACGAATCGTCCTAAGCAAATACCAAAAAAGATCTGAAAGTTAGTTATCTTGATTTGATAGGTTGGGTTTCATTTATTTATTCAATGGTATATCAACTCTTTATGGGTTATGTAATGCCAGAATGTGATTCATTTCAAGAACCTTAGGAACTGCTCAAGGTGTCAGCAACACAAGCACTTGCCCAGTGCAAGCAAAAAAGGGGTATGTATCGCACCTGTCTGTAGGACTTTCCAAACACTAATTTTAAAAACTGGGAAATTAATTGAATAGAAAATAAGAAAATGGATGGGGAGTCAGAGTGCTCACAAAAGCTGGGGCATAAAAAGGAAGGTAAGCTGGACAAGATGAAGTTGAAAGGGAAACTGAGCAAGACTTGATTTCCGTTGCAGTATACCTACCTTGTTTCTATCTGGTCTTTGTACCGCAATTCAAAATCTTTCTTCTAGCCTTGCCAAGTTGTAGCAGATAAAGTTTTAAAGAAATTCCAGTGGCCTCATGGCTGACATGCTAGATTACGACATCAGAGTATGCAAGTTCAAACTCCAGTCATGCTATTGCATTCACTTTTGGAAAGGTATAAACCCAATACTACCACTGCTGTTCTTTTACAAACATGGCTTCAGCATTAAATAACCCATAAAATTTGATATGTCATTAAACAAAGAAACAAGATGCAGTTTAGTATCATATCCAGAACATCCTTTTGGTAGTGGTGGGGCAGGGTCATAATTCCCTCCAGGAGATACAGTGTTTTGTAAGCCCTGCTGAAAGAGCAACAAACTCGTCACAAAAGGATACTTGCAAAATGTTTCAATTACATATGGTAAGCTGACAGGAACCATTGAACTGTTTGGGACGTAATTACTGACTGCAACTGGAAATAGAAATCAAAACAATAAACAAGATGACTCAAAGTGGCTAACTACCTACCTATGTGTGTAAGGTGTGTATCACAAAGAAAAGAGAGAATCAATAAATACATAATCAAAGAAAAAAAACAGGAAAGAAAAAAACAGGAAAGGAAAAAACAGGAAAGGAAAAAAAGGAAAGAAGAAAAAAGAAAGAAAAAAGGAAAGAAGAAAAAAGAAAGAAAAAAAAGAAAAAGGAAAGGAAAGGAAAAAGGAAAGGAAAGGAAAAAGGAAAGGAAAGGAAAAAGGAAAGGAAAGGAAAGGAAAGGAAAAAGGAAAGGAAAGGAAAAAGGAAAGGAAAGGAAAAAGGAAAGGAAAGGAAAAAGGAAAGGAAAGGAAAAAGGAAAGGAAAGGAAAAAGGAAAGGAAAGGAAAAAGGAAAGGAAAGGGAAAAGGAAAGGAAAGGGAAAAGGAAAGGAAAGGGAAAAGGAAAGGAAAGGGAAAAAGGAAAAGAAAAGGGAAAAAAGGAAAAGAAAAGGGAAAAAAGGAAAAGAAAAGGGAAAAAAGGAAAAGAAAAGGGAAAAAAGGAAAAGAAAAGGGAAAAAAGGAAAAGGAAAGGGAAAAAAGGAAAAGGAAAGGGAAAAAAGGAAAAGGAAAGGAAAAAAAAAGGAAAGGAAAAAAAGGAAAGGAAAAAAGGAAAGGAAAAAAAGGAAAGGAAAAAAAAGGAAAGGAAAAAAAGGAAAGGAAAAAAAGGAAAGGAAAAAAAAGGAAAAAAAGAAAGGAAAAAAGGAAAGGAAAAAAGGAAAGGAAAAAAGGAAAGGAAAAAAGGAAAGGAAAAAGGAAAGGAAAAAAGGAAAGGAAAAAAGGAAAGGAAAAAAAGGAAAGGAAAAAAGGAAAGGAAAAAAAGGAAAGGAAAAAAGGAAAGGAAAAAAGGAAAGGAAAAAAGGAAAGGAAAAAAAGGAAAGGAAAAAAAGGAAAGGGAAAAAAAGGAAAGGAAAAAAAGGAAAGGAAAAAAGGAAAGGAAAAAAGGAAAGAAAAGAAAGAAAGAAAAAGAAATTGCTCAGGTCAAGCCATAGTATTGTGGTAGTTGGTATGCTGACATGTTGTGCATTGCTTCATTCAGTGTGTGATCAAAGTGCAACAGTCTAATTTAAAAAAAAAAATACACTTTACAAGTTCAAACATGGCAGAAGCAACCAAAAATATTTTGTTATGCGAAAGCTTAAGGTAGAGTTGATCAAAGTACAGTAACCAGGTGGTTCAAGAAATCTTGCTCAAGTTATAAGCTCCTTGACAATCAAGAAAGGTCAGGTAGGCCTAAAACTGGATTACAAAGCCTTTCTCTAAATCAGGGAGGCTAATTTAGCAAGTAGCACTCAGAGAGTATCAGGCAAGTCCAGCATCTCACAATCCAATGTGGTTCATCACCTTCACAAACTCGGCAAAAAGCATCTATAACTGCTGAATTGTACCCCATGTTACTAAAATATTGCAAAACTTTTGACTCACCCTAGTATTATTAGTTGTTCAGTCTCCATTGAAATTTTAAAATTTTAAGGAAAAAAAAATTAGAGTTTTAATCTCAATATTTTTTTTCTCAAATCACAACTCGTAAGTAACCCAATAATAATACAAAATTATTTTATCAAACTTTAATCCTTAGTAGTCATTCTGTTTGTTTGGGTTTTATGGCATATCAACCTTTGTAGGGTTATTTAATACCAAATCCATTTTTATACAAACAGTTCTATTTCAAACAATTCAGTTTAACATAAGTACATGGTTTAATTGTCAAAAACATTTCTATTCCAAGCTATTCAGTTTAGACAAACAGTTCTAATTCAAACAATTAAGTTTAGCATAAGTATGCAGTTTAGTTCAATTTAACCCATAGATAGGGCCCTATCAGGTGCTACTATTCTGGGCCAGAGTGGACCTGGGAGCAATGGCATTCAATTGGTATTCCGCATTGCCCAAATCTCCAGTATCACAGGAACCTCACCATAAGATTATTTAGTGTCATATCCAGAACACTTGTTGGAGTGGGGGCGTCTTACCCCTCTGCAGAGGTGCAGTCTGCGTATTCTACAGCCCCAGCCAACTGGGCAAACAGAGGGTTTGGATGAATACATACACTTTAAAAAGATATTCAAAGACTAAAATACTACCTTGTGTTGTCTGATTGATTTGGTTTGGTTTTATGGCATACCAACCATTGGAGGTTATTTAATGCCATATCCGGTTTATACATATATATCAGATAGACATGATTTCTAAACATAAGTCAACATATTTAAATGGTTCCAACTATTACTATGTATTACTAAAAATTCAATTAAACATCAGTCGTTCATTTACGCAGTCAAATGATCAAACAGTTCTATTTGTAACGGTTCAATTGAGCATAAATCATTTGTTTAGACTCAGTTTAAATGTTAAACAGTTCTATTTGACCCATAGATAGGACCCTGTCAGGTGCTCTTACTCCAAGCCAGAGTAGATCAGGGAATAATGGCAATGAATGTGTACAGGGTGGAACGATAAAATTGTCGCCCTAGAAAAGACGACATGATTCCATTTCCGTTTAATGAAACCGGTTTTCTTTTTTTGTGGCAGACCATCTACTAGTTGGCCAGTTGTGTACAAATACTAAGAGCGATAGGAGCCTTCTATCATGTCTGAAAGTGACACAATGTTCAATGAGCGAGATTGGAGATGCGCCGCTGTACAACTCACGCTCTCTACCGATCCAAGATATGACAACGGGATCATTGCCAGCACACTCAAAATGCAAATCTGGATTGCCATGAATAACAAAGACGTGCCCAGGTTGATGAAAACAAAGTTTCCGACTACGGTTATGGTCTTTGGTGTGGTTTCAAGTGAGGGTCACATCATGCCACCTCACATCTTCGAAGTCGCCTTGAAAGTCAACACCAAAGTGTACCTGGATGTGCTGAAGAGTGTGGTGATCCCCTGGTGCAATCAGGTGGCCGGTGGCAAACCCTGGGTGTGGCAGCAGGACTCGGCACCAGCCCACAAGTCCAAACAGACCCAGGCTTGACTTCAGAAGGAGTGCTACGACTTTGTACCCTTCTCTCACTGGCCCCCCTCCTCTCCCAACCTGAACCGGCTGAACTACTTCGTTTGGTCATACGTCGAGAACATCACCAACATGACCTCTCACAACACCAAAGCCAGCCTGATCGCTGCCATCTGCTGAGTATTTGCTGAATTCCCACTGGCGCTTGTGGAAAAGGCATGCTCCCAGTTCCGGATCTGTATCGAAGTGATGATTGAGGCTGAAGGCAGCTACATTGAATAGATGTCAGCTCTACTACATAATCAAGTTACCTGAATTGATTTTTTTCAATAAAAGTTTTAAAATAAAGCCGTAGTGTTGTTTTCTTTAGGACGACAATTTTATCGTTCCACCCTGTACTCTGTATTCTCCAGAGATCCAGAATTACTGTAACCTCGCCATCAAATTGTTTAATATCATATAAAGGACACATGTGGGGGGGGTCTTACACCTCTGCAGAGATGCAGTCAGTGTATTCTACAGCCCCCAGCAGACTGAGCAAAGAGTTATCTGAGATAAGATAAAGATTTTTACTCTATGTTACAAGTAACTGTCAGGTCTTCGTAGAGCATTTAGGCACAAGCCATCCATTTAATTTCGGGTTAACTTGCCTGAATAATGCAAATCAAGAGGATCCCCGAGAAATAACAAAGGTGGTTTGCGCCCGTGAAGTATTCTTAAAAGCCTTGTTTTATTGTCCAATGCTGGGTAGACACAAGTAGTTTCCACTTTGGGTGTGTAACAGTCACTTCGAAATTTGCATGATGGTCGATCTGTTGTTGTTCTGGCAGGGAGACAAGCAAATTTCTGAAAATAAAAACAACTTTCTTTTACAATTTATCTAAAGCATCAGCAAAACGCTTAGGTTTAAATATAAAAATTTCAAATTATATATATATATATATATATATATATATCTGGTCTAGTTAAACTGGAGTTGGGAGTAATTCCATCAGGACAAGAAAACTATTCAAAAGTGAACATTTAGATTTTCCTGGTAAAGAGCTCAATGTAACAGACATTACAGAGCAATAATTTTATTAAGAAAAAACACAAACCAGTCACATTAGGATTATAAATTTATTTCCATCCTGTTATGTGTTTTTAATAAAATTAACAGGACTTCTCCAGATCTTATGGATAAAATAAATCAAAATAGACACAGGAAAAAAGGGTGGGAGGGGAGATATATATATATATATATATTATATTAAAACACACACACACATATATATTTTTTCACACACACACACACACATATATATATATTCACACACACACACACACACACACATTTTATATATATATATATATACACACACACACACACACAATCATGTATATTTAGTCTAAGTTATCATCCAAGGAAATAAGGTCAGCAATCTGAGACCAAATTTTCAACAAGGCTGTTTGCAATTCATGGTGCTAATACCTTTAAAAAATTCATGCATCAAACATTTCATGCCCACTCATAGTTAAGTAGTAGGGCAGATGGGGCTTTTTAACCTTGTTATGTTAACTGGTCCAGAAGGAAAATTCAAACCAGCTAGAATCAACCAAAAAATATGACCTTGCGTCACCCCCTGGTAGTCGCAGTGGTTTGGTTTGGTTTCTTTGGTTAATGGTATATCAACCTTCTTGGGTTATTTAATGCCAAAGCCATTCTCATAAAAGATGAATAGTGGCACTTTTTAATCCATCGCTGGTGGATAAGGGGCTTTGTACCTTTCCCAAGTTTATTTTTCTGAAAGTGAATGCAAAGATGTGACTGGATTTTTAACTCAGTTACTAAAATGTCACAGTTCAGCGTGTAAGTCACTCCCCTTCTGTGACAGAGGGGTTGGGTAAATACATACATATAGACACATACATACACATATTTACAAACAGACGGCTGAAGTCCTTTTTGCTTACCCTTTCGGGGAAGCTCTTAATGTGATAAATAAAGCATAAGTGAGTATTGCTTGTTTTATTACAGCAATCAACAACCTGCGACGGACGTGAAAGTCTCCGAGTGTTATCTGGGGAAAAAAAAAAAAAGAAAAAAAATGAAATAAAGAAGCAGACATTATTTGGTTGAGTTTTATGGCATATCAAACTTTGTAGGTTATTCAATGCCAAACCCTGTTTATATATGTATATCAAATATATATCTATTTGTAGATAACATTTTTAAAACGAATCCGAGCTCATTCTTTTTTGCACACAGTTAAATGGTTTCAAGTATTGTTATATAACAGTCACAATTTAACATCAATCATTTGTTGGCACACAGTTTGTGGCTAAATACAGTGGCGGCCATAATGTTCAAAACGGCATAGTTTTGTCAGAAAAAGTAGGTATAACTTTTTATCTAAGTTGTTTTAGATTCTATAATTTTCACAGACAACAAATACAAGATTAATTGTTATTCAGTGAAATTTTGGTATTATTTGAGATGATAATAAAAAAATTATTGAATGATTTAGCAAAACCCAGGGTGGCCAAAATGATCATAACGATTGAAAAAAAATGAACAAAATACTCATATATTACAGAAAATACAGAAATTATTAGGCTTCGAACGAAGGATAATAATAAAGACATTTTGTAGATAACATTTTTAAAACGAATCTGAGCTCATTCTTTTTTGCGTATGGTTAAATGGTTTCAAGTATTGTTATATAACAGTCACAATTTAACATCAATCATTTGTTGGCACACAGTTTGTGGTTGAATATTACTATCACTAACAATTTAATTAAACATCAGTCATTTGTTTACACACAGGTAAATGTTCAAACAATTCATTTTAGTCTAAGTTATTTGTTTGCACTCAGTTTAAATGTAAAACAGTTCTATCTAACCCATCGATAGGACCCTGTTAGGTGCTACCACTCTAGGCCAGAGTGGACCTCGGAGTGATGGCAATAAATGGGGACTCCACATTACCCAAATCTCCACCATTACTGGAGCCTCACCATCAGATTGTTTAGTCTTACATCCAGGACACTCATTGGAGAAGTCTTACCCCTCTGCAGAGATGCAATCAGTGTATTCTACAACCCCAGGTTGGTTGGGTTTTATGGCATATCAACCTTTGTAGGTTATTTAACGCCAAATTTTTATACAAATAATCAGTTCCATTTCAAATAATTCAGTATAACATGAGTACACAGTTTGACAAAAACATTCCTATTTTAAGCTATTCAGTTTAATCAAACAGTTCTATTTCAAACAACTCAGTTTAGTACAAGTATAGTTTTTGTCAACACAGAACTGTTTTGATATTTAACTATTTCAAACAATTCAGTTTTGCATAAGTATCCAATTTAGTTCTATTTGACCCATAGATAGGACCCTATCAGGTGCTACTACTCCAGGCCAGAATGGACATGGGAACAATGGCAATGAAGGGGTAGTCTGCATTCCCCAAAGCTCCAGCATTACTAAAACCTCACCATCAAATTATTTAGGATACTTGTTAGGGTGGGTATGTTACCCCTCTGCAGAGAAGCAGTCAGTGTATTCTACAGCCCTAGTCAACTGGGCTTAAGCATTGTTTATTTTAAAGACATTTTGTTTTAGAGTTGGTTCCCAAATAAGGACTCAACAAATGTGACCTTGTGCCAGAGATCATTTTTTTCAGGTTTTGTTTACTAAAATAATTAGATTTTCCTAACAGATTTAATCCATATGCTAATCTCGAAAGCTGTTCACAGTTAGTTGGTTCTGCCAAAGTAGGCCCAGCCCAACAAATGGTTTGTTTGGAAGTAAGGAAAATATTTAGACAAGTCTCCAGTCACCAATATTAGCATTGCTATATCCATGATATACTAATACTGAATAAACGAAAAGACAAGCTCATTGTACACACATAGAAATATTTAATATACATACAGGTAGTATTGAAAAAAATACACAAACATGTCCCAACAGATGAAATATGCACATATTGTTCCATGAACAAGCAATAAGTAAAATGAGTACAAAAACAGAAAAAGGCTTACTTAAGATGGTGGACAGTAAGATGGTCAAGTCATGCTGCCCTTACTGTTCAAAGAACAGAGGCAAAATTCCATGGGTTGTTATATATGACAGACATACTCACTCTCCAAAGGGGACAATTACTTATTTTCTCTCAACAAATGCTTACATTAGTTTGGTCTGTTTTGGTTTTATGGCATATCAACCATGATTTGAAAATATTTTTTTAATATTTTTAAATGAGCCTGAGCATTTTTTTTTTTTTTTACACACAGTTAAATAGTTTCAAGTATTGCTATATAACAGTAGCAATTTAACATCAGTCATTTGTTTGCGCATAGTTAAACAGTTTCAAGTAGTGCTATTTAACAGTAGCAATTTAACATCAGTCTTTTGTTTGTGCACAGTTTGTGGGGAATTTCATTTTTAAATGAGTGACCACTAATTTATTTGCACACTAGTATTGCTATTGTTTCTACACAGTTAAATGGTTTTAATTATTGTTATCTGACACTAATAATTCTATTCAATATTAATCATTTGTTTTCACACAGTGGAGTGGTTACAAGTATTGCTATTTAACAATAATTACTCTATTCAACATTAATCATTTGCTTGCACACAGTTAAATAGTGCCAAGTATTGCTTTGTATAACTAACAATTAGATATCAGTTATTTGTTTACCCACAATTAAATGATCAAACAGTTCTATTTCTAAGAATTAATTTAGCATAAGTCATTTTTTTTGCACACAGTTTAAATGTCAAACAGTTCTATTTGACCCATAGATAAAACCTTATCAGGTGTTACCACTCCAGGCCAGAGTGGACTTTAGAGCAATGGCAAATAAGGGGTAGCACATTATTCTCCAAAACTTGAAGGCTTGAGCCTCACCATCAGATTGTTTAGTGTCATATCTAGAACACTTGTTGGAGGAGGTCTCACCCTTCTTCAGTGATGCAGTCAGTGTATTCTAACATTAATTCCAGTACCATATATCTTTGAGAAATAGACGACAATTACAGAGAAGATGGATAATAACACTTGTCAGGCATTCAGCGGCTTACTTTTTAACCATGTTGTAGAAAATGTCCCCTCATGGGTCTCTGCAGATGCTATGCCCTTAATATTTAAGGTCACTACACAATGGACAATATTATCTATTCTCAAAAGTAATCCTGACTCAACATTCAATTTTCCCAAACGAAAATATAAAGCAGTTATAAACTTCAAATTTTCAGTGCCATAATACAAGTTTATCAATTGATTTTTACTGGGCTATCAGTCTAATGAATAGAGTGTTCGCTAATGGTCCGGGTGACTGGGGTTCAATCCCAGGTCCAGTCATATCAAAGACTAAAAGAAAAAAAAAAAAAAAAAAAAAAAAAAAGGTACTTGATGCCGCCTTGCTTAAAACTCAGCATTATAAGGTGAGGATCAAGGGTAAAATGTAGCAATCCAGAGAATGGAGTAGTGCCCTCCCCTACACCTCAATGTAGTAGCTATTGAAAAGAGAGCCTTCAGGTCACCCTCAACTAAGGTCACCAACTTTACTTATCAATTGATTTTTAATGGCATATCAACCTGTCAAGAGTTATTTTAGGCCTAGAGGTTAGGGAATCACTTAATAACAGTCATACAGATATTTTTTGAGTAGCTATTTCTGAAGATATGTCATCTCTTCCTTTAAAAACACTTGCAGGATCATTCTCAAAGACAAAAGACACAAGAGCAAGAACCACAATACTATGTCATCAAGTCCTGACCAGAATTACCGCTGCAGCCATGCCTGCCTGTCTCGCTGCGGTCTTATCAGTCATGAATGTGCCTCCAATCAGCATGAACCAGCCACTTCTTGACATTCATTTCACAAAGCCAAGCCATGAAATTTTAAAAATATTTTAATGAGTTTTTTTTTGGCGGGGGGTTTAAATATCAAATACAATTAATTTTCAAACAGATCTATTTGACCCATAGATGAGACCCTAACAGACACTACCAACTTCAGGCCCAGGGAGCAACGGCAATAAAGGAGTATTCCACAGTCAAGATCTCTAGAACGGAAGCCTTACCATCAGAAGCAGTTTAGAGTCATAATCAAGACCCCACTCATTCCGACAGGGGATACTAAGCTCTGCCTACAGGACAAATGCAAGTTTGGTAAAAATGCTGGAAGAACAACATTCACAATAAGCTCTTAATCAAACTCACTTTGGGAAACTGGACACTCGCCTCCAGAAAATCCAGAAAGTAAGCAGTCACTATATCCCAATTAAACATTGGTCACACAAGACTTACACTCCTTTATACTCAAATCAAGAACAACCACCTCTATGTATGATCTATTAAACACTTTTTCTTAGTATGTAAAACTTTCACTCACATCAGAAAATGCCTTTTCGATGCAAATGGTATGAAAGATCTACTTAAAAATATCCAAATAGATGAAATTCTGTCCTTTTTGAGGGAAACCAGAAAAACATACAAGTAAACTTGATCATACAAAGTAATCCTGCGACAAATTATCAAAACTTAACTCGATTCTCTCTGCCCTAATGGCAGAGAACTCAACTCTCTGCCTCCATGGTTCAATCTCAACTTTCAACTGATTCATTTTAAAAATCCTCAAATTCTCAGGGATATCTCTTCTGGACATGATGTCATCCACACTCCAGTCCCATTTCCTATCTGGGGTTTATTATGACAATAGTGATTGTCATATCCTTTGCGCATGAGCGTAAAACTG
This sequence comes from Sepioteuthis lessoniana, assembly GCA_963585895.1. Classification (NCBI taxonomy): domain Eukaryota; kingdom Metazoa; phylum Mollusca; class Cephalopoda; order Myopsida; family Loliginidae; genus Sepioteuthis; species Sepioteuthis lessoniana. The sequence continues at coordinate 17,522,059 of OY757924.1, forward strand.
TACCCAATGACTGTGCACCTGAACTAAGCCCTACCAAACTGAATGATAAAATATAATTAACGAAAAATGATTAATATAAAAAAATAAAAATAAAAAAAAAATCATTCCTTAATTATATAACACTTGTTTATCTGGGTATGGAAATGATTCAATTTGGGAAATCATTTTTAATGTTTGACTGTCAATCAAACAAGGCATTCAAGAACAATGAAGATGTTATTCAAATAATGATGTCATTACTTTTCATGCCTATCAATCCAAGAAGCATCACAAGAAGTTTCTCGAGAAGCGTCATGAAATGAATTCGAAACGTAAAATCCAATGGCATCAGTTATTCTTGATATTTTTAAAGTAATTTTCTTAAAAACAATTTGATTTGTCCCCTTTAAATTATTGGTCCTCAGATTGTGTTCATTTCCATACTTGGTCTACTCAAGAGATCAACATGGCCGAATGTATGTGCCACTTCTTTAAGACGCCTTCTTTTCCAATGTCCTTCCCTATCGATTATTTTAGTTTCATCCCACAAGCATAATCAAAAATTCAGACAGATTAAGTTCAAAGTGAATTTTGCTGAAATTATATAACTCATGTCCTGGTACATTTAGTCAAAAACATTGTTAAGGGTTTTTGTTTCTTCTAAACTTTGTTATAATATGAAACCGAGGTTAAAAAAAAAAAAAAAAAAAAAAAAAAAAACACACACAAAAAATATTCTGATAAATTAACAAACGAACAAAAAAAAAAAAAAAAAAAAAAAAAAAAAACTTACTCTTTTTGTAATAGGCAGACGTTGTATCCAGTTCCCTGATAATGTCAAGAGACATGCAATGGCCAAGCGTGTTCTCCCTCATGCTGACCCCAATACAATTATACCAATCATCAACACTGGTCACTCGACAACCACTGATACTAGTTACAGGGTCACCAATAGCCAGACCTCGTGAACCCGAAACAGCTGAATTCTGAAACACAAAAACAAATCAATGATACAACTGAACACTTTTTTATTATCATGAATATTGTGACAATCGTTATCATCATCTCGCACTGCTGGTATGGATTTCCCTGACCTTCTCTCGCTAGGTCATCCAGGCTACATCCTGTATCATCCTTTGCTTGTCCATGTGAGGAGGTCCACAGGAGTACAAGACTTAGGAGTTTGTACTACTTCGGCAATGACCTGCATGTCTGTTTCATCTAAGTTGGATAGTTTTCATGATGAGTTATAGGTAGTTGTACAGCTGTTGTTTCGTGAGGTGTTGCCTCCAGGACTTGTTCAATACAGCTTGCAGCAGTCTTGTATAATTGCCGTCAAGTTTTTTTTGCATACACTTAGTTAGCATCCATGTGGTGCATCCATAAAGCAGTATTGATATGACTGCTGTTTGTCACTATATATATATATATATATATATATAAGATGCTGGTGTGGCAGTATATGTATGTGCATATGTGCAGCCATATGAGTACGAGTGAGTGTGTGTATGTATATACATATGTGTATGGTTGTGAGTTGACCGTAGGTATGTATTTATGTGTATGTCCCGATAGGGGGCCAGGACATATTTGCATGGGTATGCTGAGTGTGTGTGTGTGGCCAAATGTATTTTGTGCAGGAACCATTAATTCAACCATGTGATGGGCCAGTTGGCTGGAGCTGCAGTATACATAACTGCATCTCTGCAGAAGGGTAAGATTCCCCAAATGAATGTCCTCGATATGACACTAAACAATCTGATGGTGAAGCTCTAGGAATACTGAGTACCTCTTCAATTCCATCACTTCCAGGTCCACTCTAAACTGAAGAGGTAGCACGTGATAGGGTTCTATCAATAGGTCAAATAGAACTGTTTGACATTTAAATTGTGTACTTATGCTAAACTGAATTGTTTGAAATAGAACAGTTTTTACGTACAAAAATGGATTTGGTATTAATGTGGGTTATTCAATACCAATGCCATCCTTGTAGAAGAACAGTAGTGGTACTATTTAACTTATCGTAGGATGTATAAGAGGATTCATATCTTTTCCAAGGGTATTAGTCCGAAAGTGACTGCTAATAACTCTACTAATAATAATATAGGGTGTCTCAATATACATGGGACCCATGTGACTGCTAATAACTCTACTAATAATGTGTTCTTTTTTGTTTCAAATTTGAAAATAGAATGCTATAACAACTATTAATCCTCCATCACAATGCCTTGGACAAGAGAAGAAAAAATATTTTGCGTCACAACTTACTTGGAGACAAAATCATTGAAAACTGTCTCAAAATAGATGCAACCCATTAATATGATAATGATTTATTACTAAGACAAGATACTCAAAAGAAGTTTGCATGTCCTGGAAGATGATATATTAATAATAAAAAATAAAAAAATAAAAAAAAATTTTTTAAATTAAAAAACTGAATCGACATCTTTAGTTCAAAAGATGCATTTTTTTTTTTTTTTACAAGATGTGTTCCAAATGACTGCCATTGTGCTTGTCTCAGCAATAAATCATTATCATATAAAAGGGTTGCATCTATTTTGAGACACTGTATAATTCAAATTAACATCAATGAATTAATGATTAATTTTTGAGAACTTGCATGGGGAATTTTACAGAATTTCTATTCTAGTTCAGTGTCATTACAAGTCATCTATAGTCAATTAATTCAAATCTTACATTATTGAATTAACACTTGATGGCTGAGAAGTTGTGAATGCAACAAAGGATTATATGAAGAGACAGCATCTTGATCTGGTATTTCAAGAATGTGTACTTGAGATGGCAGACACAAATAAGAAACAAGTAAATGTTTTGAGAACGGACGGTTAAATACACAGTAATTATATCTGCTATTTCTTTAAATGTGATAAGACTTTGATATTTATAGTACATTTTATTGCAATTTCCTCAAAAAATATAATGAAGACGGAAGAAAAAGGAATTTGACAAAAGTAAAAACAGAAAATTAGTTCTTCCATATTTTGTACAAATTCACATCTCAAAATCATATGGTTATTTAATGCCAAATCCTCTTTATACAAAATATACAGGATTTGGTTTGGTTGGATTTTATGGCATATCAACCATTGTAGGTTATTTAATGCCAAATCCTCTTCATACAAAATATACAGGATTAGGTTTGGTTGGATTTTATGGCATATCAACCATTGTAGGTTATTTAATGCCAAATCTTCTTTATACCAAGTATATAGGATTTGGTTTGGTAGGGTTTTATGGCATATCAAATCCTCTTTATACATCTATATTGAATATATTGGATTTGGTTTTGTTGGGTTTTATGGCATATCAACCATTGTAGGTTACTTAATGCCAAATTTTCTTTATACATATATTAAATATATATGGTTAGGTTTGGTTTTATGGTATATCAACCATTGTAGGTTACTTAATGCCAAATCCCTCTTTATACATATATATTAAATATATATGATTTTGTTTGATGGCATATCAACCATTGCAGGTTATATAATGCCAAATCCTCTTTGTACATATATATATATCAAATATATATGATGAACACATTTTGTTCATAACATCTTTAAACAAGCCTAAGCTAATTTTTTTGCACGTACAGCTATCTAATAGAAATGATTCTATTCACTATTAATGTTTCGTTTTCACACAGTTAAATGGCTTCAAGTATTGCTGTTTAACACTAATTATTTTATTGAAATATACTCATCTGTTTGTTCACACTTAAATAGTTCCAAGTATTGTTATGTATCACTAACAATCAAACATCAGTCATTTGCTTACAGTTAAATGATCAAACAGTTCTATTTCCAACAATTCACATTTGCTTGCATTCAGTTTAGATGTCAAACAGTTCTATTCAACCCTATCAGGTGCTACCACTTGGAGCCAGAGTGGACCTGGGAGTAATGTCAATGACAGTGTACTCCACATTCCCCCAAAGCCCCAGCATTACTGGAGCTTCACTATCAGGTGGTTTAATGTCATATCCAGGACACACATTGACGGGGTGGGGGTCTTACCTGTCTGCAGAGATGCAGTAGGTATATTCTACAGCCACAGCAAATTGGGCTGGCATAAAGATTTGTCTAGAGATAAAAGTCTGTCTCGCACCACAAATACATAGCCAGCAAAATACTTTCCTATAGCACCATTTTCGTAACTAGTGTTTTCTTTAAATTTAGTAATTTGTCCCTTGCCTGTGACTATGTTTATTCCAAGAGAAGGGTAGAATATACTTTAATATTTCAGTCACTTTGATTTCAGAATCAAAAACTGAAAAATAGAAATACAAATTTTAAACATTTTGTTGTATAGTGACTCATACCACCTGACTTCCAGTATCACAGAGGTATAAAAGACATTTCTGTTGTGATGCTGGCAAAAGAAAGACACGGGGAACACAAAAGGGTTGATAGAAAAACATATATATTCAAGTAACAGAAACAAGATACAAGTGAACCTGATTAGACAGTAGTTAATTGATAGGAAACAGAGTTCAGTGGGGTAGCAAGTATCCATCCACTACACTAGTGGTATCACACAAGCTTGGGTCATGTGGGTTTGATCAGCTCCTCTGATGCTCCATTGACGTATATTTATGGAGGAGGGCAAGTCCATTACGTAGGAAGTACAACAGCTTCTAAAGCATGAGGGTTCAGCAAGATCTCAGTCAGTAGTAAGACCAACCTCGGACATAAAATGAGACTTATAATATTTGTTGGACTGTACCACTTAAGTTAATAAATTAACTCTTTATTACACTGGGTATCTCTTCCTTACCACAATATCACACATTTAAAAAACATTGTTTGGTTGAGTTTTCTAGCATATAAACCCTTGTGGGTTATTTAATGCCAAATCCTGTCATATATATATATATATATATATATATATATATATATATATATATATATAATTTGTAAGCGAATAGTTTGTAGGTAACATAATTTTTAAATGAGCTAGAACTCGTTTGCACACAGGTAAATGGTTTCAAGTACTGTTATCCAACACTAATAATTCTATTCAATATTTATTATTCATTTACACACAGTTAAATGGTTCCAAGTATTGTGACTTGTGAGTAATTCTGTTTATCAAATATTTCTATCTAATTTAATATTAATCATTTATTTGCACATAGTTAAATGGTTAATGGTATTGCTAGCTAATAAGAATAATTCTATCTAATATAGATTTAAAAAAAGAGAAGAGAAGAAGGTTAGTGAAATCTAAATCAGCTTCTTTCAAAGGAGGGTTGATTGAAATTATAAAAAATTAACAGCACATATGAAGTTTTAATTCACTAATTATGGTGTTACAATTCAACACATTAACTTCTTACTATACCACCAGAACTTCTCCTTCCAATAATACTAGTTACAAGAGTTCAAGGTGAATTACAGAAAAAATTTAGTGGCATACCAACCTGTACGATGTAGCTGACCACCACAGAATTTCCAGTCGTATAGAATGGGATGAGGGCCATTGGCAGTAGGATGAGGGCAAGGAGAGCCAGGAGGACAATAATGAAGTTATGCCAAACCCCAGCGCAGTAGATTCTTAATTGTCGTATTGGTGCTATCACCTGAAGATGTTCTGTCGACATTTCCACAAAAGCACCGGGGTAAAGAATTAACAGGAATAAACCAAACCCATTCACACGAACTTGTTCCCTGCAACAAGAAAATAAACAGATTCTCAAGATGTGCATAAGTGGGGGGAGGGAGAAATTCATATTAAAGGTTTGATTTCTTTGTTTAATGGCATATCAACCTTTAAGGGTAATTTAATGCCGAAGTCATCCTTATATAAGAACAGTAGTTGTACGATTTAACCCAGAGCTGAATTCATATTAAAGTTGGCTGTGTTTTATGACATAGCAATCTTTGTGGATTTAGCAAAGCTACATGAGTGAGTTTGCATCTCATTGGGGGCCTTGAGCCACATTCAAGCAAAAAAGAATTTAGTAAATTACTAAATGTTTTCTGACGAAAGCAAAAAGCTGGAAACATACACAAGAACAAAATAAATAATTCTTTAAAAAAAATGTAAATCTCTTAGTAGATCTATTCATTTTGAAACATTTTTTTTCTTTCTTTGTACCACCAAAAAAATAATATATATATATATATACATATATATATATATCATCATGTCGTACCGCTAGCATGGATAACTCTGACCCTCTCTCGCCACTTTTCCCTATCATTCATCGCCTCTGGCAGGTCTTCAAGGGCTACATCCCATATCCTCACATAGCTGCTGTATGTATGTTCTAGCTGGTTGTCCTGCTTTTGCTGGGCCATATGTGGGGGTCCATAGGAGTACATCACTTATGAGCTCGTCTCTGCTTCTCCAGCAGTGTCCTGCATGTCTGGTTCGTCTAACTTGGATAGTTTTCGTGATGGGAGGCAGGTGGCCGTTAGTTGGTGCTTTGTGGGGTGTTGCCACCAGGACTTATTTAAAAAAAAAAAAAATTATATATATATATATATATATATATATATATATATATATATATATATATATATACACACACACACACACATAGTAAAAAGTAGTTGGCCACCCTCAAAAATTTTTATTTCTCATTCTAAAAGTATTATTTTTAATGAAAGAAGTGGTTTTATTTATTATACTAAATACAAGTCTTCCTCAGTAACTTTGACCTTAGTGCAGGGGGTCTCAAAATAAATGCAACCCATTAATATGATAATGATTTATTACTGAGACAAGTGCAGTGGCAGTCATTTGGAACACATTCGGTAAAAATGCATCCTTTTAGCTTGAGACATCAATTCAGTGTTGTTGTTTTTGCATTTGTTGTATATCAACTTCCAGGACATGCAATCTTTTTTGAATTTCTTGTCTCAGTAATGAATGATTTTGTCTCCAAATAAGTATTGATGCAAAATATTTTTCTTCTTGTCCAAGGCATTGTGATCGAGGATTAATAGTTGTTATCGTATACTATTTTCAAATCTGAAACTAAAAAGAACACAATATTATTACTAATGGACTTTCTAACAGTTACATGGATCCCTTGTCTGTGGCAGGGGCAATTTCGCCCTGAAATAGGGATAATAATAATATTAATAAAGATAGATATGCCGTAAAATAGAAAATGACAAGTGAAAAAAGGTGTGTCTTTGAAAAAACCCAAGTGGTTGATAGGCTGTGAGGATTTTGGTATATTAATGAAAATAAGAATATCATACTATATTACCAGTAAAAAAAGGTAATCCTTTCTTGTTTGTTGATAATGAATGTTCTAAAGAGTTTTACTTGTAAATTGGAAATATAATCCATATTGATTACAGAAAAAAAAAAAAACTTCTAAAAATAAACACTATTCTCAATAACAGATATTTATATGAATCATATCAGAAAGTAGAACCAAAGAAAATCACAACATGAAATTGTACTTTGGGCAATGTCAGAAGGTGGCACACATGCTAGAGGATGAATTGATTATGTGTGGCATCGCATGATTATCAAAAAGCAAAGATATTCTCACTAAGCCTTGCCTTGAGATGATGACAGAATTTTTTTCTTGCTGTGACAGCAGAAGCAATTATTTCCGGTCTGTACCCTGATTGTTGACGTGTAAGAGACAGCTGAGCCCCAACATGAGGAAATTATCTCTGAGTAGATGAGACATCATCCATCGAGAAAACCCATCGGAGATTGAATCAGGCGTTCTGTGTGCAAATGTGCCGTTGATAAGCTTGATAAACGAAAATCACTAAACAAGCTGCTAAACCAAAAAAGGTTAAGATGAAAATCACCTCTCTCCAATAACCAACACTCAAGGTGCTGTTTGAATATAAGAAACATTTCAATTTAATTACATTTTCTTAATGAACCATGTTTATTTCATACATAGTTGGTATCATTATCTATCTATATCAACTTTCATAAAATTGGATCGGTTTGGTTATTTTTTTCTGATGCTAAGACGATCCCCGCTCGATGAGCCAGCAGGTAGACCAGCAGATAATCTTTGGACCCGATAACCACTCAACAGGATCAATCACAATGTGGGCTGTTGAGAGGATCCCCAGAGAATTAGGTTTAACCTGTAACATTGGACCCAACAGAATCATGGCCAAAATCGTTAAAACAGCGGTCTAGTGGGTTTGGTTACAGCATTATGCCACAGGTGAAGAGTTGTTGTTACATTAATGTTGCCATGACAAGGACCTTGTTACATTAATGGTGCCAGTGACCAAGGACTGTGTTACATTAATGGTGCCAGTGACCAAGGACTGTGTTACATTAATCATTACCATGACAAGGATTGTGTTACATGAACATTTAGAAATACTATATAACCAGACATCTTTTGAAAAATTGATTTAAAGGCATTTTTCTTCTTTAGTACTGAACATGAATAAAACGTTTTCCAAAACTTACATTATACTACCATTTGAACTCACATTAGACTATATTGTGTTGAATTACACAAGAATGCTGCAAGCAATATTGAACAAGTCCTGGCGGCAACACCCCACAAGGCACCAACTATACAGCCACCTACTTCTCATCACAAAAACTATCCAAGTTAGATGAACCAGACACGCAGGACACTGCTGGAAAAGCAAGGGCAAGCTCATAAGTGATGTACTCCTATGGACCCCCGCATATGGCTGGGCAAAAGCAGGACGACCAGCTCAAACATATATTCAGCAGCTATGTGAGGATACGGGATGTAGCCCTGAAGACCTGCCAGAGGCGATGAACGATAGGGAGAAGTGGCGAGAGAGGGTTAGGGATATCCGTGCTAACGTCACAGCATGATGATGATGATGATGACGACTGCTGGCTAGATTCTACCTGTTTTATCTATGCAGAGGACAATTTCATCAGAATCACCAGTTTGCATGACAGAAGGCTGACTGTTCCAAACAACATTGCATAACTGAAACAATGTCATGAAAAAAAATGTGTCAACATCCACTGTGAGAAGACTGTGAAGCAGGCCTATATGGCAGAATTACTGTTGAAGAAGAAAAACAATGTGAAAAGGCTCCAGTTGGCCAAACCGCACAAAGACCGGACAATATAATGGAATAAAATTGTTTGAACTGGAGAATCAAAGTTTGAAATCTTTCAGTCAAATAGGAGGGTCTATGAGCAGCAAAAAGTTTGTGAAAAAGCTGTAACCTCCTGTATCACAACAACCATAAACCATGGAGTAGCCTCTGTTATAGTGTAGGGGATTTTGCCAAATGCAAAGTCAGGGATTTTCATCAGGGGAAGGGCAAATCGAATCAGACCAGCTATTACAGTAGACTGCAGTATCATGTGATCCCATCTGGAATGCAGCTCGTGGGTCAAGGATTTGTACACATGCAAGATAATGATCCAAACCATATTAGTAAACTCTGCCAGAGGAAAGCAAAGAGGAACAGCATGTCTTTCAACTGATATCTTGGCTGGTGCAATCAGTGGACTTAAATCCTATTGAACTGGTGAGGGATGGACCGAGAAGTCAGAGCTAAACAACCCACAAGTGCGGTTCACTTCTGGCAACTCTTGCAGGAAAGCAGGGCAGAACTATCAGTCTTCCTCTAGTCTTTGGTGAAAAGAATGCCAAGAATCTTTGAAGCAGTGATAGTGACCAAATGCAGCGATTTCAATAAATCAAAAGTTTTGTGGGTTTTTTTAGTTTAATATTTATTTAATGTGGCTCAGGAAGACTTGTGTTTAGTATAATAAATAAAACCATTAAAAACCCGTGTGCATGTAACTTATTATAATGGGAAATGGACACAAATTGACAGAAAGAGAGTTAAAGGTATTTGAGAATATGGATGCTATGTTCGAAGTCAATCTTGTTTCAGGAAGGTTTCTTAATGTTTATAGAGAGAGTTTCAAAGAATTGGGAGTTTTTGTTTGTTATATTAAATATGTGATTTCTAAACATATTTTGTTGATAACATTTTGAACGAACCCGAGTTCATTTTTCCATACAGTTAAATGGTTTCACTTATTTCTATCAAATATAAATATTTCTATTAACTATTAATAATTTGTAAGTACACAGTTAAATCTTTTCAAGTATTGCTGTTTCATCATCTTATCATACCATCAGCACGGATATCCCTGACCCTCTCTCGTCACCCCTCTCTATCACTCATCAGGGCTATGCCCTGTATCCACACAGAGCAGCTGTATGTAGGTTCGAGCTGGTCGTCCTGCTTTTGCTTGGCCATGTGAAGGGGTCCATAGGAGTACATCACTTATGAGCTCGTCCCTACTTCTCCAGCAGTGTCTTCATGTCTGGTTCGTCTAACTTGGATAGTTTTCAGGATGGGTGGTAGGTGGCCGTATAGCTGCTGCTTTGTGGGATGTTGCCTCCAGGACTTGTTCAATATTACTCGCAGAAACATCAGTCAATTGTTTACACAAAGTTAAATGAACAGTTCTATTTCAATCAATTCAGTTTAGCAAAGTCATATTTACACTCAGTTTAAATGCCAAACAGTTCTATTTGACCCATTGATAGGATCCTATCAGGTACTACCACTCCGGGCCAGAGTGGACCAGCAAGTGATGGCAATAAAGCGGTCCAATAAAGGAGGTGCCCATGGTGTAATAGTTATCATCGTAGGAATTGGACACGGCGACACGAGTTCAAAACCTGGACGAGACTGATTGCATTTCACATAGTACTAATACCCTTGGGAAAGGTATGAATCCAATTATTCTCCATCCAGCTATGGGTAAATAGTAGAACAGACTAGGTTCTTCAGCCTTGGTGAGGCAACTAGTCTAGGAGAAGGAATACTCTGAATTCAAACCTGTTAAACTCCGCTTAAAAATTGACCTTGTGTCATATCCTGCCCAAGCGGAGGGGTTGGTAAATAGGATAAAGGGGTCCTCTATATTCCCTAAAGCTCCAGCATTACTGGAGCCTCACCATCAGATTGTTTAGTGTCCTATCTAAAACACTTGTTGAAGGAGTCTTAGCTCTCTACAGTAATGCAGTTGGTGTATTCTACAACCCCAACTGACTGGACCAACAAAGACTTGAATGGACCAATGATAAAATAAGCAGAAAAAAGTATATTTAAAAAAATAAAAAAAATAAATAAAAAAAATGCAGTCAAGATATACGTACATAAAAAAAAAAAAAAAAAAAAAAAAAAAAAAATGAATTTCAGTAGAATATAGATAGAATATTTTTTATTTCTGTATCGTCCATTTAGAAAGCCATTCCTATTATTAAAAAGAATGAGTGTCAAACTTTTTTTTTTTTTTTTTTTTTTTTAAATCAACTAGGCTTTTTTCCCAAAGGTTATGTTCTTTTCTTGACTATAATTATATTCATCATTTTTTATGATAACAATCTACACAGTCAAAGAGCCTTTAAGTAAACCTGTCATCCAAAATAACACTTAATCTTTGATGTTGTCTTTTCTTTTTCTATTAGTGTTACCTTGAAGACAATAAATATCCTTTCTTACATTAGAAAGTGTATTTATGCATTGACCTGTCTGCTGTGATAATGAAAGGTGGAGGATGAGGAACAGCGTCTTGCCAGACAGCAATATTATTGCAGACAAGGAGTTGCACTTAATGATAATATATGCTGATATTTGTTTTTTTTTTTGCTGGAGAGTCGATGGATATAAAAGCAGAGGATTGGCTTAGAGAAAAAAATGCATCCTGCAATTATATATATATATATATATATATATATATATATATATATAACATCGAAAAAGGAGAGAAAAAAAAAGAACACTCCAGTTCACTTATCTGAGCTCATTGAAAATAAATAAAAAAATTATGATGAGGAATTTTTTTTTATTAGAATTCTAGTTAGGAATCTGGCAGACATCTTTGTACTTATTATCAGCTGGCCAATCATACAACGATTCCCACTTTCAAAGCAACTTATGTTTCAGTCGACAGACATAGGGTAGTGTGACATTGCGGGGGAAGGATTTTGAGGCAGATAGAGAGGATTTTTTTGCTTTGGGCTGGGAGGTGGGGTTAATGTCGCTTAATCAGGACTTCAGACTGAATGCTCAAGACAGCAGGTTTGACTTGGCACTTAGAAAAATTATCATGAGGGTATGTTGCCGTTCGGGGAGGAGACAATCTATTACATCTATTTTGGGGAAAGGCCACTTGATATTCTTTTGTGGCGTGATCATTTGCGTGGTGGGAGGAAAATAAGAATTTTAACGCAACAAATCTATCTGGAAGTACAGAAAGATTTTAATATTTTTTTTCTCTCTCTTTCTCCGATTTGAGTCGTTACTTTTCTTGAAATGTCCAAGAAACTTATCTCCATCTCTCTCCACTAACTCTTCTCAATGCTACATAGAGCAAGCCAATTTTAAACTCCAATGCAAATGGTTATTCTATCCGATTCTAATCAAGTATCACCTATTCAGCCAGACTTAGAATACAATTTTTGTATCCTCTGCCGAATGAGTAAGACCCTTAAAAAAAGTGCAGGAGAGGAGTGACCTGAGTATGACTTCAATTCTTGAAATCCGAGTAGTGTGGAGTACTCCATGTTTACCATTACTCCCAAGTCCACTCGAACCTGGAGAAGTAGTACTTGTTAGGATCTGATCTATGGGTCAAATAAATCTGTTTTAGAAATTATTTGTATTTGATACTAGTGTGTACAACAAAAAAAAAAAAAAAAAAAAAAAAAAAAAAAACTTAAAAAATGTAAATATTTGATTAACTCCATTCTCTCACCTATAGGCATAAAATAAGCCAAGACAGGTTGTCATGCCATTAAAATCAATCAATCATATAAATGGAAAATTTATCTCAATATTTGTACCAGCTCATTGGCCTAGTGGGTAGAGTGTCCGCCAATGGTCCAGAAGACACGGGTTCAATCTCAGGTCACGTCATACCAAAGACTTTAAAAATGGTACATGATGCTTCCTTGCTTAACACTCAACAATATAAGGGATGTATCAAGGGTAAAGTGGAGCAATCTAAGGAAAAGACTAGCGCCTTCCTTTACACCTTGGTATAGTAGCTATAAAAAAGGGAGCCTTCTGGTCGCCCTCGACTATGGTCGTCAACTTTACTTACTACATAATATTTGTGACTGTGGTGGTTACTGGAAGTAAAATGATGGTACAACTTTACATCATATAAAAGAATGAGTATCAGAAGTGCTTGGACCAATAAAGAACTCATTGGAAGGAATATACTGAATGCCAACGGGACTATTTGAAGATATATTACCGAGTCTGGCTTCATAAGTTTGGTTGTTAATTTTTTTTTTTCAAATTGCCACGGATTCATCTAGACATAACCTATACATAACTTTCTTTTATCACACCACACACTATATATATATATATTTGTGTGTGTTGTTGGGCAGCAGTCCTTCATTTAAGCATGTTTGATTAAATAATAAAGACACATTTTGTCTATGATTTTATCAGGATCCTTTCAAGTTCCCCAATAAATGTTTTGGTTTTAGTTTGGAGTTAGATGAATTTACCAAAATTGTCTCAAACACAACGTTTTGGCTGATATGTCCTCCAGCCTTCTTCAGGTGTTTGTTGAACCCAGGAGCCTATAGTGAACTTTGAACTACATCCTTTATTTAATCCATTAAATATTCCATTAACCATAACCAGGTGTAAGTGAGTGCTAAGTATTCCTGTATCGTTACTCCCTTTAGTTAGGATTGAACCTAAAACCTCCAGATGATTGTCTTTTTAGAAGCTTAGGGAACCAACACCTCTAACTGTTACACTATGTGTCCTGCTGGACAATTCAAAGTGAATTTTTTTGGACTTATAAACTTAATGTTCTTAACATCACTATGTATGATTTTTCACAAGTAAACTTGAAAGGATCCTAATAAAATCATATAGATAAAATGTCTCTTTATTATTTAATCATTTTATATATATATATATATATATATATATATATATATATTCTTTGACCAGCACAAAGTGATAATTAATTTGAACAGGGGAATCATATTTAATAAGCATGATGAAAACTTAGCTAAAAAAATAAATAAAATAAATTTTAAAAAAGATAAAATAAAAAATGAAACTAAAGGGCCCTTTCAACTGGTGCATTTTTCACAGATACAACCAGTAAATGTAACAAATCACTAAAACTATCAAAAACCGAAGCGATAACTAAAAACTGGAAGAGTCAAAAGGACCCTTTAGTTTCATTTTTTTTTTTTTTTTTTTTGTTAGGTTTTAGCTATTTATATTAAATATGACTACCCAGTTCAAATCAAATGTGTGTGTGTATATATATATAAAAAAAAGAGAAAGTGAGATTACACACACACACATTCAAGGAGTGATGAAAAGTTTCTGAAGCAACGAAGAAAAATACTTTTGGGTAACAAACTATAGGCTTAATGCCTATAGTTTGTTACCCAAAAGTATTTTTCTATTTATTACCCAAAAGTATTTTTCTTCGTTGATTGCCTCTACCCAAAAGTATTTTTCTTCTTTGATTGCCTCTACAAGACGGAAAATAAATACTTTATTAAGGCTCAAATTCATAAAAGTAACTTGCTTTAAGTATTCATGAAACTTAGTTTAGTCTGGCACAAGGAAGCAGGTATTATGAGTATCCAGCAGGAATCTAACTACAAGACTAATGATCTATGAAACTAGCTTGCAAACCACTGCTTCAAGTCAAGGCTTCCTGTTTATTGTGTCAGATTAAATTCTAACAATATCTTTCCTTGGCCCATCTGTTAATTATGCAGGGACAACAAACCTTAGACCTGAATTTCAAAGATGTTTTCGTTCTCATAATTGATGAAAAAGTGAGGGGGGGTACGCACACAAAAATATTTGCCCTCAGAGCCTAAAAATTGGGATCGGTTTTAACGCACATGTCAACCTTAACTCCAAAGTCTTGTAATTGTCGCCAGCAAATTTTCATGTCATCTTAATGAAGGAAGAGAACTTAAAGCCTAAAACTTAAAAAATAAAAATAACAAAAACTTTTCAGCTTTGTTTTTTTTTTTTTGTTTGTTCGTTTAGGAATGTGAAGTTTAGGGTCATGTGTTGAATAATTGGTACATTTAGAAACATGCCAACACAGCTGGGCTCAACGCACTGTTAATACAAACAGTGGACAGGGTCCCTTAGTCAAACAGTTACTGGCTTTAAAAATGAAATCAGCAGCAGGAGTTCAAATCCTGGACAAGATAGTTGGCATTTCACATACTGCTAATATCCTTAAGTTATGCATAAATAAGACAGACTGGGTTCTGATTGTCTCTTTAGAAGCTTAGCGAACCAACACCTCTAACCATTACACTATGTGTCCAGCTGGACAATTCAAAGTGAACTTTTTGGACTTATAAACTTAATGTTCTTTACATCACTATAATTATTACTACGATGAATGATTTTAAAGTTAAATGTCAAAACAGTTCAACGTGGGGCCTTCAATAAGTTTCCAAATTTTTTTGTACATGCATTTAAAATTGTCATAGACTCTTGAAAATTCACTATGTTATTTCTATATATCTTATGAGATGATTGACCAATTTTTATGATTTGAGGTTCAAATCAACAGCTACAGCAGCAATTGGAATACACCCTACTAAAGCCTGATTATCACAGCTGGTGAGTTTCAAAAATGCAATCTCAACATGAGGACACTTTAGAAGAATGATATGCAATAAAATTCTGTTTTAAACTTGGAAAAAATAATGCCACAGAAACGTATGGAATTCTTCAGACTGCTTTTCAACAATCTTGCATGAATCAAGCATCAGTTTTTGAGTGGCATAAGAGATTCAGGGAAGACAGGGAGTCTGTGAGGGATGATGAGAGGTATGGGAGGAGTAAGGAAGTCAATACACCAGAGTTGATTGGCCAAAGAGTTAGGGTTAGGGTTACTATGCCGAGGTTTTAAGGGAGTTCAGGAAGAGATTCCTAGGGAAGAGGCCAGCACTCTTCAAATTGGGTCAGTGGCATTTCCACCAGGACAATGCACTAGTCCACAACTCCATCCTCGTCACAGACTATTTGACCAAGATGGGCATCAACACTGTTCCTCACCCTCCCTATAGTCCAGACAATGCTCCCAGTGACTTTTGATTATTCCCTAAGCTCAGAGGCTGTCGTTATAAGACAATTGAGGAGATGAAAGAGGCTGTGACGAAGGTCATTGACACACTCACACAAGAGGACTTCCATGGGGCCTTCCAGAAGTTGTTGGAACGGTACAAGTGCATTGCATCCAGAGGAGAATACTTCAAAGGGGACTAGAGTTTCATGTGTGTACTATCAATAAAAGTGCCCATACAAAAAAAAGTCTGGAAACTTATTTAATGATCTCGTATATTAAATAATTCAGTTTAGTGTAAGTACAGTTTCAATGTCAAAAACAGTTCCATTTCAAACAATTCAGTTTAGCATAAGCACACAGTTTAAAAGTAACTACACAGTTTATTTGTCAAAAACATTTCTATTTGGTTAGGAAAAAACTTAATTCAAACCAGCTGTACTCTGCTTAAAAAAAAAAAAAAACGACAAAAAAAAACACTACCTTCTGTTGCATCCTGCTCATGGCAGAGGGGTTGGGTAAATAGCAACAGACATAAGGGCTTAAGGTTTCAAGCATTAAGGGAAGCTGGTCATGTGTGTCTAAGAAAGAACTTTCGAAATATATACCAAAAAATGAATTTGTGAAAAAAAAAAATGAGGGGGGTGAGTTAGTTGGTTGGGTTTTATAGCATATCAACCTTTGTAGGTTATTTAATATAAAATCCATTTTTATGCAAATAATCAGTTCTATTTCAAACAATTCAGTTGAGCATGAGTACACAGTTTAATTGTCAAAAACATTTCTATTTCAAGCTACTCAGTTGAGTCAAACAGTTCTAATTCAGCTAATTCAGTTTAGTATGAGTACAGATTTTGTTTACACACAGTTAAATGTCAAAACAGTTCTATATTAAACAATTCAGTTTAGTGTAAGTAAGTTTCAATGTCAAAAACAGTTTCATTTCAAACAATTCAGCTAGGCATAAGCACACAGTTTAAATGTAAGTACACAGTTTATTTGTCAAAAACATTTCTATTTTAAGCTATTCAGTTTAGTCAAACACTTCTAATTCAAACAATTCAGTTTTGCATATATATGCAGTTGGTTCTATTTAACCCATAGATAGGACCCTTATCAGGTGCTACCACTCCAGGCCAGAGGGGACCGAGGAGCGATTGAAATGAAGAGTTACTCCACATTCCCCAAAGCTCCAGTATTACTGGAACCTCACCATCAGATTATTTTGTGTCATATCCAGGACACTCATTGGGGAGGGGGTCTTATCCCTCTGCAGAGAAGCAGTCGGTGTATTCACCAGCCCCAGCCGACTGGGCAAGGGAAGAGTTGAAATACGAAAAATTCCTTGTGTTCACAATAGGTAGGGCCTGGTTGGATGATTTTAATGGCATTCCAAACTGTCTAAGAACATTTCATGCCTAGGGATTAAGTAATTGCATTCATTTCATATATTTCCATTTGAGTAGTTGTTTCTTAAGAGATTGAGAGGAGGGGAATGTTTTTGCGTATAGTCCTATTGAATACAAGTGATTTAGATATATTCGGGCCCAGGTACTACTACTCCAGGTCAGAATGGTTTGATTTTTATGGAATATCAACCCTTATAGGTTATTTAATGCCAAATCCTCTTTATACATATCAAATATATGATTTGTAAACACCTTTTGCCGATACACACAATTAATTGATCTATTTCTAACAATTCGATATGGCATAAGTCAATAAAGCTAAATAGTTCCAAGTATCACTGTGCATCACAAACAATTCAATTAAACATCAGTCATTTTTTTATACACAGTTAAATGATCCAACAGTTCTATTTCTAACAATTCCAATCAGAATAATTTGTTTGCACTCAGTTTAAATGCCAAACAGTTTTTTTTATCCATAGATAGGACACTTTCAGGTGCTACCACTCTGAGCCAGAGTGAACCTGGGACTAATAGCAGTGAAGGGGTACTCTGCATTCCCCAAAGCTCCAGCATAACTGAAGCCTCACAATCAGATTGTTTAGTGTCATATCCAGGATACTCATGATGGGGGGAGGTCTTACACTTCTGCAGAGATGCAGTCAGTGCATTCTACAGCCCTAGCCAACTGGACTAGAATCAGAGTTAACCTGGGAGTAATAGCAAGCCTCATTATCAGATGGTTTAATGTCATATCCAGTTAGGTGGGGTTTTACTCCTCTACAGAGATGCAGTCAGCATATTCTACAGGCCTAGCTGAATGGTCTTGTTTGTATTTGATAGGAATACTTGAAACCTTCCAAGTGCAAACAAATGAGCTCTTACTCATTTAGAACGGTTGATTGGTTGTTTTATGGGGTATCAACCCTTTTCAGGTTATCATTTAACACCGAATTAAATTTCAAACAATTCAGTTTAGTATAAGTATAATTTTTTGTTTATAAACTTTTGAATGTCAAAACAGTTCAATTTTAATCAGTTCAGTTTAGCATAAGTACGAAGTTTAAATGTCAAAACAGTCCCATCTCAACCAATTCAAATTAGCAT
This sequence comes from Sepioteuthis lessoniana, assembly GCA_963585895.1. Lineage (NCBI taxonomy): Eukaryota > Metazoa > Mollusca > Cephalopoda > Myopsida > Loliginidae > Sepioteuthis > Sepioteuthis lessoniana. Next base: position 17,540,628 of record OY757924.1, read on the forward strand.
AAATATACAGTTTAGCCCTATTTGACACATAGATAGGACCCTAGGTGCCTGTGGTGTAATGGTTATCGTCGTAGGAAATGGACATGGTAACAAGAGTTCATATCCTGGAAGATACTGATTGCATTTCATATAGCACTAATATCCTTGGGAAAGGTATGAATCCAATTATTATCCCTCCAGCAATGGGTAAATAGTAGGACAGACTTGGTTCTTCAGCCTTACTTAGGCAACTAGTCTAGGAGAAGGAAAACTGAATTCAAACCTGTTAAACTCCGCTCAAAAATTGACCTTGTGTCATACCCTGCCCGAACAAGGGGGGGGGGGGTAAATATGGATGTAGTGGTAGCACCCTATCAGGTGCTACCACCCTAGGCCAGAGTGGACCTGGGAGCAATGTCAGTGAAGGGGTACTCTGCATTCCCCAAAGCTCTAACATTACTGGAACCTCACCTGCAATTATTTACAAAGATTTTTTTGTTTTTGTTTAATGGCATATCAACCTTTGTTGGTTATTTAATGCCAAAGCCATCCTTCTAGAAGAACAGTAGAGATACTATTTAACCCGTATCTGGGAGGATAAGGGGGTTCATACCTTTCCCAAGATTATTTGTCCTGAAGGTGAATAGCACGACTAGAGTATGAAGTTGCTTACTATGATTTTGCAGTCCAGTGCTTTAAAAAATTACACCCCATCATTTAGAAAGAATATTATCAACAAACTATTCACTTATGATTAAAAACCAATAGGATTTGGCATTAAATAACCCACAAAGGTTAATATGTCATAAAATATAATGGCGAGGGCTTGTGCAGAAACAGCCACATTTTTGGAGGATACACTGAGAACAGAAGAATGGTGCACTGTATCCATTATAGTGAGTTATGAACTCCCCCCCCCAATCCCCAAAAAACAAAAGAAATGTCCTCTAATGGTCCCTTCAATGAGTTAAAGAGATCTTTCTGAAATTATTTGTATTTGATAGTATTTTAGGAGGTGCCAGTGGTGTAATAGTTATCGTCATAGGAAATGGGCACGGCGATACAAGTTCAATTCCTGGACGAGACTGGTTGCATTTCACATAGCACTAATACCCTTGGGAAAAGTATGTATCCAATTATTCTCCCTCTAGATATGGGTAAATAGTAGGGCAGACTAGGTTCTTTAGCCTTGGTGAGGCAACTAGTCTAGGAGAAGGAAAACTCCACTTAAAAAAAATTGACCTTGCGTCATAACCTGCCAGAGCGGAGGGGGTTGGTAAATATGGATAGGACCACATAAAAAAAAAAAGAACATATAATGAATGCATTTTCCTAACCTTTAGACATAAAATAGCCCTAGACAGATTGACATGCCCTTAAAATTAATCAGAACCTTACTATGCAAGTTTTGAATTTAGATTGGTTTGGTTTGTTTAATGGCATATCAAACTTTCTAGGTTATTTAATGCCAAAGCCATTCTCCAAGAAGAACAGTCGTGGTACTATTTAACCCATCATCATCATCATCATGGATATCCCTGACCCTCTCTCGCCACTTTTCCCTATCGTTCACCGCTTCTGGCAGGTCTTCGGGGCTACATCCCGTATCCTTACATAGCTGCTGTATGTATGTTCTAGCTGGTCATCCTGCTTTTGCTGGGCCATATGTGGGGGTCCATAGGAGTACATCACTTATGAGCTCATCTCTGCTTCACCAGCTGGGATGTTGCCGCCAGGACTTATTCATTATTGCTCGCAACATTCTTGTGTAATTGCCGTCTAGCTCCTCACCAGCCGTTTTGTTAGCATCCAAGTGGTGCATCCATACAGCAGTATCGATACTACCGCTGCCTGGAAGAGACTGCATTTCATTTTTTCGGTCAGGTCTGATTTCCATATGAACAATAGCTTATCAATAGCTGTCCATGCCTTCGTTAGCCGCATGTCAATGTCTTTTTTGGTTGATGAGACACTGCTTCCTAGGTAGGTGAATTTGTCTACCAGTTTAACCCATAGCTGGGAGGATAAGGGCGTTCATACCTTTCCTTAGGGTATTTGTCCGA
>OY757924.1:17547669-17623899 GCA_963585895.1 Sepioteuthis lessoniana
TTTGAGTCTTTGGTATGACATGCCCTGAGATTGAACCCCCATCTCCCAGACCATTGGCAAACACTCTACCCACTATGCCAATAAGCTGGTAATATAAGTATATGTATGAATTTATTCTCTGAAACAAGGTCAATTTTTAAGCCAGTTTGAATTCAAAGTCTTTCTTCTCCTATACCAAGGTTGAAGAGTTCAGTCTGGCCTACAATTTACCGATAGCTGGTGGGAAAATAGTTGGATTTTTACCTTTCTTAAAAGGTATTAATGCTAAATAAAATGCAAACAGCCTTATTCAGGATTTGTACTCAGGTAGCCAAGTCCAGTTTTTATAATGACAACCGTTTGGCCATGCGTACCTCTAATATACTTATGAATCAAACACCTTACGAAGAATTGTAAGTTTTAAACTTTTCAAAAACTAACAGACTAACCATCTGCTCTGGAGTTTTATTAGTAAGCACAGAAAATTTGGTGGCTATAGCTGTAATTAAACTCGAGAGAGAGAGAGAGAGAGAGAGAGAGAGAAAACAGACAATAGACATTTGGTGAATTAGAAAAAGTTTACCAACCCAGGTTTTTAATTTTTTTTTCTCCCACTTCTCCCCCAGGATCTGCTTGTCCTCAAAAAAAAATTATCATAAGTAAATAATATAAATTACATCCAATGGCTGAATGAAACGTTGAATTTTCGCCTCAGAGAATAAAACTCCCTACCACCAGGAAATTGAATAAATACATACATGCTGGCTAAGATATATTCATTTATTTATCCCTTGTCTACAGCTAAGTTGGTTGATGTTTAATGGCATATCAAACTTTATGAGTTACTTAGTGCCAAATCTTGTTTTTATATATATATATATATATTTATATATATATATATATATCTATCAATCCATATTTACCAACCCCTCCGCTCGGGCAGGATATGACACAAGGTCAATTTTTTTAAGTGGAGTTTAACAGGTTTGAATTCAGAGTTTTCCTTCTCCTAGACTAGTTGCCTCACCAAGGCTGAAGAACCCAGTCTGTCCAATTATTTACCCATAGCTGGAGGGAGAATAATTGGATTCATACCTTTCCCAAGGGTATTAGTGCTATGTGAAATGCAGTTAGCTTGGTCTAGGATATGAACTCATTTTGCTGTGTCCATTTCCTATGACGATAACCATTACAACACAATCACTGATTGCATGAAACCCAAGGTCACAGACTGTACCATATAATATTATATATTTCCATATGTAAATGCTCTGTCATTGATATTGAGCACTACTTAACAATATTGCAACATTTGGTCCTCCATTAACTCACCAAGTAAACCAGTAAGAATCATGAAAGTATATATATATATATATATATATATATAAACAAGTTTTTAGGACTCATTTGTGTGCACAGTGAACTGGATGGGAAGGCTTGAAACCATCACTAATAATTGTATTTAATATTAACCATTTGTTTGCACACAGTTAAATGATTTCAAATAATGCAATTTAACATTATTAATTGTATTTATCAAGTATTCCTATCTAATCAAAATAATTTACAAACAGTCATAAGGGTTCAAATTAATAATAATAATACTTTGTAAATGATTGAACAGTTCTATATGACTTATAGAAGAGACCCTAACAGGCACTAACAGTCAGAATCAGAACTGACCACAAAATAATGATAATGAAGTGGGACACCACATTCCCCAAAGCCCAAGAACTGAAGTCTCATATTCAGATGCAGTTAAGGGTCATATCCAGGACACACATCAGTGGGGGGTCTTACTTGTCTGCTGAGGGGCAGTCAACATAATCTATAGCCCCACATAGCGATACACACAACAACCCACTCAAGCACATAGCAGTATAACCGTACATTTGTTGCGTAATGTTACAACCTTCTATTTGATATCATTATGGTATATATAAATTTCCTGAAGTCTATAAATCTACACCAAGCAGAGAGAGCAAATGTACGGATGTGTCTTTCACACTATCCCACCACATCTAAATAAATTTTTCATGCTTACCTGACAGCTGCAAGAGCATGACCAAATTCATGGAGGATTCCACACACTAACAACGTAAGAAGGTAGTAAGAAATTTGATTTGCGGGCAGGTTTACTCCGGGCATCTGCAATAAGATAAAAAGAAATGTGTGAATTTGTTAAAAAATGTACGTTTAGTTGAGTTTTATGGCATATCAACCATCGGAGGTTATTTAATGCCAAATCCTCTTTATACATATATATTAAATATATTTGTAAACATTTTGTAAATAACATTTTTCAATGAGCCTAACATTTTTTTGCACACAGTTAAATCGTTCCAAGTATTATTATATTACAGTCACAATCAAACATCAGTCATTTGTTTACACACATAGTTTATCAGTAATTTCATTTTAAATGAGTAAGAACTAATTTGTTTGCACACTAGTATTGCTATGGTTTATACACAGTTAAATGGTTTCAATTATTGCAATCTAACACTTATAATTCTATTCAATATTAATCATTTGTTTTCACACAGCAGTTAGAAGTGTTCCTATTCAACACTATTCATTCATTTGCACACAGTCAAATGGTTCCAAGAATTGCTATGTAATACCAATAATTCAATTTCGGCACACAGTTAAAGGGTATAAAGAATTACTATTGAACACTATTAATTCTATTCAATATTACCATGTTCTTTTTGTTACCGAGGAGGCATACCGTCCACCTCCCTCTTCTTTCAAGCTATTTTGGCATTTTATCAACCATGGCATCCAGGCAATTCAATATTCGGCTTATCCCCGAGTTTAGTGGCACAGCAACAGATACACCAATAATGGAATGGTTGGAAGACCTAGAATTGACCTGTGAGCTTTGCAAGATTACCAAGGTAGAACGGGTTCTGCCACTACGATTAAAATGTGCGGCCTGAGAAACATATTGGCAGCTATCTAAAGAACGACAGGATGACGTTGAGGAGATCAAGCATGCTCTTATAAAAGCCTACGGAACAGATTCATTCGTGGCTTTTGAACAATTTACCACACGCCCCCCCCTCCATCCAGAAGAGACCACAGATGAGTTCCTGACAGACTTGCAACGACTAGTTGGGGAAATCCCGCCAGAATGTTGGATAAAGAGTGCCTTCATCAATGGGCTGCCGAGCCACGTCAGGAGACTCCTCCGATCGTCAACAAGGTTAGAAACCCTAACTTTAAGAGAGGTACTCGAAAGGGCTCATGCCGTATTAGTGGATACCAGGGACGAGCATCTGGCCACTGTGGCGTGATCTGAGCAGACCTCGCATACTCCGAACATTCACAAAAGTGGTCAGAGTCACCTGTTTCAGATGCGGGGTCCCAAACCATCTGGCCAGAGATTGTATGCAGCACAGCAGTGTTAGAAATCAGAGAGAGAGATTAGCTATACGTTGTCATCTCTGCAACAAAACTGAGCACCTTATGAAAAACTGTCCAGGAAAACAGAAAGAGGCAATATGTTAGCACCACTCTCTCCCCATTCAAATTAAAAGAGGTGCTCCCTGTGATTGAAGCTATGGTTAATAGCAAGAGGCGCATGACACAGGTGGACTCTGGATGTTCTCGGTCTCTCGTGACTGAGTCAGTGTGCAACCCCTGGAGTTGGCAGGCATCAGACGTTCTGACACGTGACAGCATGACTCTTCGCAGTAACGGCATTGGGATTATCATACTGGCAGTAGATAATGTAAGCCCCGTGAAAGCTGATGTGCTGGTCGTGAACAGTTTGCTATCAGGCTTTGACATGATAATTATCATGTCAAAGCTCGATAATTATAATTAGCATGGATATTATTAGGATGTTGGGTGGAGTCCATACAGACCAGTCCGGTGATGCTATCTTTTCTAGGACAAAGCCACATACCTGCACCACAATCAGAATAGAGGAACCGGATTTCAGCACCGAGTTCAATGAGAAGACCAGGGCTTGGACAGCGTCATGGAAGTGGTCAAGTAATCAGCCACCCCAAAAGACTTGTGAACAAGGTGCCCGAGTATCCTATGTCTGCTCAAGTTCGACAAGAGTAACGTTTGAGTCTCGGCGATCCACGACACGAGACAAGCTTGGATACAGAACTGCTGGAGAAGATTGAGGAAGGAAAAGAAATTGATTCCATGTGTTCTTTTTGTTGCCGAGGAGGCATACCGTCCACCCCGCTCTTCTTTCAATTACTCATTTAACAGTTAAAAAATCTAATTTTTCACAATTCAATTTCGCATAAGTCATTTGTTTGCAATCAGTTTAAATATCAAACAGTTCTTTTGATCCATAGTTAAGACCCTACCAGGTGCTACCACTTCAGGTCAGAGTGGACCTGAGAGCAATTGCAATAAAGAGGTACTCTGCATTCCCCAGAGCTTTAGGGCTGGAACCTTGCCATCAGATGGTTTAATGTCATATACAGGACACTCATGGTGAGAGGGGGTCTTACCCCTCTGCAGAGATGCACTCAGAGTATTCAACAGCTCCAAACAACTGAGGTAGGTAAAGAATGTAGTAGAAATATGATGATGGCTTTTTATGTTAAAAAATTGAAATATGATACATTGTCCGAGAAAGAAGTTGATGAGAATATCTAAGAATCATTTAATATTTTAGATGTTTCATCTAATTTAAATCACTGTATATGGCAGCTATACTGAAAAATCAAACAAACTGGTATATATAAACATTAAATAAAATCATGAAACATCCATACAGGCAAACTACTAATTCCAGCAATGCAAATATATTTTATAAAGCCAAAATGAAATATGAAACAGCTCTTATGGAGAAAAAAAAAAAAAAAAGAAAAGTGTATTTAACAAACTGACTAATATCCAAAACAATAACAAAAATGAATTTAGATGCAGAAGAAACTGAAATATAATACAGTTCAACCCCCACTACACAAAAACTGTTAGAACACACGTGTGGGGGGATATTTTTCCAGATAATAAAAAAATAAATAAATAAATTTAAAAAAATTTTAAACAAACAGTATTTGCAACACTTAGAAAATTGTTTAAAACAATTTGAAAATTAGTTATCATTGTATGGACAATATCAAGAAAATTATCAGTAAGCATATCTTAAAAAATATTATATGAAAAAAATAACTAGAATGCCAGATGAAATGGCAGAGATAAAGAGAGATGACCTTTAAATGGTAATTACTTGATTAATAAAAGTTATATATAAGGCTTAAAAAAAAAAAAAAAAAAAAAAAAAAAAAGGCTAATAATGACAATGATGAAAGGATATATAGAATTAAATAGGAAGAATAGAATGTATAATTACAACATCAGTTTCACGAAGAGTTTGGTTTGGTTGGGTTGGGTTTTCTGGCATCTCAACCATTGCAGGTTATTTAATGTCAAATCCTCATTATACATATATATTAAATAGATATGGTTTGGTTTGATGGCATATCAACCATCGTAGGTTATTTAATGCTAAATCTTAATACATATGATTTGGTTGGGTTTTATGGCACATCAACCATGGTAGGTTCTTTAATGTCAAATCTATTTATATACATATAAACAGTTCTATTTCAAACAATTCAGTTTAGTGTAAATATTTTTTTTTTTTGTTAACACAGTTAAATGTCAAAACAGTTTGATTTCAAACAATTGAGTTTAGCATAAGTATGCAGTTTAGTTCTATTTGACCCATAAATAGGACCCTATCAGGTGCTATCATTCCAGGTCATAGTGGACCTGGGAATGATGGCAATAAAAGGGTATTCTGCATTCTCCAAAGCTCCAGCATAACTAGAACCTCGCCATCAGATTGTTGAGTGTCATATACAGGACACTCGGTTGGGGGGAGTCTTACCTCTCTGCAGAGATGAAGTCTGTATTTTGCAGTGGCATCTGACTGGCCCTAACAGTACTATGTCATCAAAATAATATGTATAGTACATAAAAGACGAAACCAGTAAATCTTCAATTATCAAACAGAATATTGTGGGGAAAAAAAAAAAAAAAAAGAAACTGCAGATAGTGTCTGGAAGAAAATTTGGTATTGTGGAATACACTGAAAATAAATTGGCAAGCAAAAAAAAAAAAAAATGAAGAATTATTTCAAAGTGTAAATATAAGAGCAAATTTCTTCTGTCACTATCTGATTGACTTCAAGATGTATTTTACCAATATTCTTATGCGTTTTAGACTATTCATATCATAAAAATCAATAATACTACAGTGTGTGTGTGTGTGTGTGTGTGTGTGTGTGTGTGTGTGTATATAAACAAAAATATCATGACATGATAAAATTCTCGTACCTCAAATTATTATTGATAAATTCCTTTTTTTTCTTTCCGTCTGAAAATTGTGTACATCAAGGGAAACTGAGTGATAAACTCAAGAACATAATTTTGAAATTTTGACTGGCCAATTGATATAGTGTTTAGAGTGTTCACCTATAGTCTGGGAGACCTAGGTTCAATCCCAGGTTGAGTCAAAGACTTAAAAAAAAAAAAAAAAAAAAAACTTGATTCCTCCTTGCTTAATACTCAGTATTATAAGGTATGGATCAAAGATAAGTGAAATTATTCAGAGAAAAGAATACTTGCTTACACCTTGGTTGGTAGGATTTTATGGCATATCAATCTTTGTAGGTTATTTAATGCCAAATCGATTTTTATACAAATGATCAGTTCTATTTTCAAACAATTCAGTTTAGCATCAGTACACATTTTAATTGTCAAAAACATTTGTTTTAAGCTATACAGTTTAGTCAAACAGTTCTAATCCAAACAATTCAGTTTAGCATAAACACAAAGTTAAATGTCAAAACAGTTCTTTTTCAAGTAATTCAGTTTAGCATAAGTATACAGTTAAGTTCTATTTGACCCATAGATAGGTCCCTATCAGGTACTACCATTGCAGGCCAGAGTGAACCCGAGAGCAATGGCAATGAAGGGGTACTCTGCATTCCCCAAAGCTCCAGCATCACTGGAACCTCACCATCAGATTGCTTAGTGTCATATCTGGGTCATTCGTTGGAGGGGGTGCAGTCAGTGTATTCTATAGCCCCAGCTGACTGGGCAAAGGATCTTAGGGTGTACAAAAAAGTTTAAGTTGATTTTCATGTGGGTCATGTTTTTTTCAATCATTCTGATTTTAATGGCACATCAACCCATCATAGGTTATTTTATGCAAAGAAGTCAAGGAATCATATTCACTGTACAATCAACTTATACATTTTTTTCCACAAATGGTTTTGTCAAATAATTTTTAAAGAAATCTATTTGACCCTGACATGGGACCCAACTACTACCCTGAGAGTAATGGCAATGAAGGGTTACTCAATACAATCAAGATCTCAAGAACTGGAGCCTCACCATCAGATGCAGTGTGTCCTCGTGGTGTAATGGTTAAAGCAATGAACTACGGAATCGTAGTACGCGAGTTCGTACTCCAGTCGCGCTATTACGTTCACTTTCGGGCAAATACCCTTGGGAAAGGTATGAACCCCCTTATTCTCCCTCCAGCTATGGGTAAATAGTAGGACGGACTAGGTTCTTCAGCCTTGGTGAGGCAACTAGTCTAGGAGAAGGAAACTCTGAATTCAAACCTGTTAAACTCTGCTTAAAAATTGACCTTGTGTCATATCCTGCCCGAGCGGAGGGGTTGGTAAATAGTACCATCAGATGCAGTTTAGTGTCATACCCAGGACACCCAATTTGGCATGAAGAGGATCTTAACATTAATAGGGCAGTGAGTGATAGGTATTGCCTTCAGGACAACTGAATTTGCTATTTCGCTTCTAGAATACTAAGATTTGAGATTATATATATATATATAAAACACATGGACAGCTATCGATAGACTATCGGTCATATGGAAATCAGACCTGACTGATAAAATGAAACGCAGTTTCTTCCAAGCAGCGGTCATGTTGATACTGCTATATGGATGTACTAGATGGACGCTAACAAAACGTATGGAGAAAAAGCTTGATGGCAACTACACAAGAATGCTGTGAACAATTTTGAACAAGTCCTGGAGGCAACACCCCATAAAGCCCGAACTGTACGGCCACCTATCTCCCATCACGAAAACTATCAAAGTTAGATGAATCAGACAAGCAGGACATTGCTGGAGAAGCAGAGACGAACTCATAAGTGATGTTCTCCTATGGACCCCCTCATATAGCCGAGCAAAAGCAGGATGACCAGCTCGAACTTACATACAGCAGCTCTGTGAGGATACAGGATGTAGCCCTGACGACCTACCAGAAGCGATGAACAATAGGGAGGAGTGGCGAGAGAGGGTCAGGAATATCCATGCTAGCGACACGACATGATGATATAACACATACAGTAGCAACCATAAGTTAAGGAATGGAATGACAAATATTTAAATGGCCACCACAAAGCCTCTATACATGAATCCTATAGAGAATGTATGGAAAATCATAGGAGAGAAAGCTCAGAACAGAAATCCTCAAAATATTAATGATTTATGGGGTTTTCTAAAAGAATGTACCATAGCCAGATATCGGGGAATGTGTGAAATGGACATAAAATGTTCGGAACATATATACATAGAACATACGACTTCTTAGTGCAGGTACGAAACTTTATTACCTTTCAGTTAAAAGGTTCTTCGACATAAGGAGAGGGATACACATTCTTTCTATTCTGGCTTTTTCATCTGCCCCCACCATCTCGTGCGGCACCTGTAGCGCGCAAATTCATATGGCCTCTGCGAGCCCCGAAAAGCGACCCTTCTCGTTCGGTGTCTAGTTCTCAACTTTACTAACTTTCTTCAAAATTCCCAAAATCCTCTGCGTGCTTCCAGTGCGTGACGTCACCCGCACTCTGTAGCCCCGTTTCCCATCTGGGCTATTGTGACATCTCTGAGTGACACGTCCACTCCACATGCATGAACACCTGCATTAATGTTGCACCTAAGTAACCCATGCACTAAGCCGAAAGGTTCTCAGCCTAACTAAACCCAAAGGCATAAAACGAAATCCCTCGGCCATTATATTCCAAGAAGAATGGAAAAGTATCACTACCACCTTATGTAAGAAGTTAATCGGCTCATGTGGTCAAAGATGCAATGAGGTAATCCAATGAAAAGGAAAATTCATTAAATATTGATTTTTTCTTTTGTTTATATATTCATCAAACAATTTACGATGCATTCCCGAACTTTTGACCAGGGGAAAAATGTATATTTTTGTTTATTCAGTTGACTATTAATTTACTGTTAAAGAAAATTTAGAAAACTTAATATATAATAAATGCAGATATATTCCATGTATATTTTGTGAAAATTTCATAAATGTACATGCAAATTTTTTAAAGTAAAAAATCATTTAAATATTTGCCATTGTTCCATTCCTTTTTATTTATATCATACATCTTAGTTGATGCATCGGGATGGGTCATCACAAGGAGAAAAAAAAAAATGACCACAGAAAAAGCTCTATATATAATTTTGCAACAGCAAATCAGAGCTAAGCTCTACTGATGACTTCTAAATCTTTTCTTTAAAAACCGGGAGGCCACTTTACACTTGCTCTTCAGCCACAATGACGTCGTTATTCGGTTATTTGTTCACTTAACTTATGGCTGCTACTGTGTGTGTGGCAGAATTATGATGTTTTGTTTGGTTTTATGGCATATCAACCATTGTAGGTTATTTAATGCCAAACCCAGTTTATACTTATATATTAGATATATATGATTTGTAAACATAAGTCAACCAAGTTAAATAGTTCCAAGTATTTTTATATATCACTAACAATTCAATTAAATTTCAGTCATTTGTTTACACACAGTTAAATGGTCAAAAAATTCTATTTCTAACAACAGAATTCGGCATGTCATTTGTTTGCACTCAATTTAAATGTCAAACAGTTCTTTTTGACCCATAGATAGGACCCTTTCAGGCCAGAGTGGGAGCAGTGGTAATGAAGGAATACACTGCATTTCCCAAAGCTCCAGCAATCAGATTTTTTAATATCATATCCAAGACACTCATTGGGAAAGTCTTATCCTCTGCAGATATGCAGTCAGTGTATTCTCTAGCCTCAGCCGACTGGACTCTGTCTTTATTAAAAAATTTACAAATACTAACATTTCAATAGCTGTAACAAATTTATTGGTTTCAGTTTCTTTAATGGCATATCAACCTTAGTGGGTTATTTAATGCCAAATCTGTCTTTGCAGAAGAACAGTAGGGGAAATATTTAACACATAGCTGGTGGGGGGGGGGAGTTCATGCCTTTCCCAAGGGTATTATTCCAAAAGAGAACATAATAGCATGACTGGAGTTTGAACTCACACACTACAATTCCACAGTCCAGCATGTTAGCCACTATGCTACAGAGACTTGGCCTATTGACTTTTGTGTGTAAACAAAGTCAAAATTAAAAAACAATCATTCTTTATCTGAAAATTAATCTTTCTCCATCTTCCACAAGTTTTATCTTCAATTTCTCTCAACAATACTGACTTCCCAAAACACATCAAAAAAAGAAACTTCTTTCATTAATCACCCATACACTTTCATTGCTCCAATGATAGGGAGTGGGAAAAGAAAAAAGAAAAGAAAGATTACTTTTTCCATAAGAACAAGTACTGCACACAGATTGGCAATTTATCAACCTTCCCAGAAGACAGTTTTCTCTATTTGTAAAGGTTTATTATACCTGTAGTCTTTAATGGGTGCTAGTGTGTAACATCTGTTCAGGGGTGGAAAAGAAAAAAAAGCACAGGAAATTCATAATAGTATGGGGGAGGGAGATGTGTGGGAACTCCATTTGACTCCATATACACAAAGCAATCAAGCTGAGCCGCAATGCTGAGAGACATTTCAAAGTTCAATCAATATTAGAAAGTCCTGATAATCAAACAAAGGAAGTACAAAGATGATATTTGGAAAAGATCAGGTTGAGGAGGTAAAAGAAAGTACATCTCTCTCTCTCTCTATATATATATATATATATATATATATATATATATATATATATATATATATATATATATATATATATATATTTTGTAATATTCGGTCAGGTGGGTAATTTTGGCCAATATTTAAAATCTCTTCATTCTCAAAAAACCGAGTATGGAATACTGAACAACACTAACTAGCAATGTTACATTTCACATCGATTTTGCATAAGCTCATGTTGGTATTTGTCATCTGTCCCACCAAACAGACGAGTATGGCACAAGGCCTTTTTTAGGTGGGTCTGGGAACAGGGCTGTAGCCCAGACATGCCCAGCATTCCCAAAAATGCCTCGGGCCCCATCATTCCCCTAAAGAGGGGCACCTCAGGTGCCAGGCGATGAACCTATCACCTCCAAGGAGGGTTAGAACCTTGGGAGACGGCCCCCGAGGCTTGAGGATGCCAGTCAAGGCGAACCTCGACTGACTGTCAGCCAAGCCAGAACACACTCAACCAGAACCAACACGGCCGTGTCTCTCGTCAGACTTTTGATGACCCATTTATGTATCCACTATTTCTGGTTATGTATTCTCTAGTAGCACAATCCATTTCAACATTTGTTTTTGTTGGCTGGAGATCTGTGTTCAAACCACAAGTTGGTATTGGTACATTCTTCAACACATTTATATATATGTCTGATGAATGTGTAAAGCATGAAACCCAAAGTCACAGACACCACCATGTAATATATATATATATATATATATATATATATATATATAATAGTTCTATCATTTATACTGAGCACTATCAAAAATACCGCAAAATTTGATCCACCATTGACTCACCAAGTGAGCTAGTGATAACCGTAAAATATTACCATATATATATATATATATATAATTAACTATAGTTGTATACCTAACATCAATGGTATAGTTGTATGCCTACATCAATGGCATAATAAACAAGAGTAATATAGCTAAACTTAAAGAGAAAAATAAGGTGATTGCTAAATGTAATTGTAGGGATAAGGTTAAGTGCCCACTGGAAGGCAAATGTAAACAGGAATTTGTGGTATATAAAGTGGAAGTGTATAGTGATCCGGGTATTGATAGAAATAAAAAGGTACATTTTGGGTCAACGCAAGGGGAATTTAAGACTAGGTACTATAACCATAGAACGAGTTTCTCCCACGAGAAATATAGGCATAGTACCACGTTATCTAGTTATGTGTTGGAGGTCAAAGATAAAAAAGGAATAGATCCAATACTGAAATGGGAAGTGATAAAGAAATGCCGTAAATATAGGGCTAGTGACAGGGACTGCTTGCTTTGCAATGAGGAAAAGTTTGCTATAGCTACTTGTAAAAGTAGGGATATGTTAAACCAAAGGTCGGAGGTTTTAAACAGTTGTAAACACAAAAGGGGGTGGCTACTCTATAATTAGAGATAGGTTTCTACGTATTTATACCTGAGGAGTTTTTTTTTTACTCATAAACTAGATATTAAAAGTAGGGTTTTTTGTTCATTTTATTTTTTTTTTTTTTATGTAAATTTTAAGCTGAGTAGGTTTTTGGTGAATATAAAAATGGTGTTTTCTCCTTTGTCGTTGGTCGGTGCTAGACTCCCTGATGATCCATTGAGGTGAAACTTTAGGAGAATTCCGACTCGCGATTTAAGTTAATTTTGTAATTGGCTCCACTCATGTTGAGCACTCTTGTAATTGTAGCATTGCGGCATTTTACGGTGGGTTTTATTTTTCTTTTGACCAACTGACAGCATATCTATTGATTTTTTTTAACTGGTGTGACAGAGTTGGCCTTTTCTTTCTTTTGTCCTATATTTTTTCTTTTTTCCCCCCCTTGGCAGTGATTTGAGATATTTTTATCTCTTGTTCCTGGCAGGTTTTTTTTTTTTTCCTGGTAACCATGAATGCTGGTAGATAGTAGGTTAGTGTGTGTGTGTGTATATATATATATATATATATATATATATATATACACACACACACACACATTTATATACTACTATGACCTGTCCATTTTATCCAATGATTACGTCCAGCAGATTTTTTTTGCCCCCCCACTCAATGTTTTTCTTTTTTTTATTTTTGGACAGGTATTGCTAATTGTCTTAAGGGAGGTTTCTTTTGAGGGTATCTTTATGCTTGAGTTTGGGTCTACCTGTTTTACATGACCCTTCTCTGTGTTCAGAGTACAGGATTTACTTTAGCAGTTTGTCTGTTCAAATAGCCAACCCAATTTAGGTCGTGTTTGGTGAGTATATCATACATGGCAAGGAGTTCGGTTTTTCTCTAAGACGAATTTATTTCGGGTGTGCTGCCACCACTTGACATTAAGTATTTTGTGAAAGTGACACATCATATAGACGTAAAGTCTTTTGTTTTTGCACTGTACAGGAGAATTAAAACAACTATGGCACAGTACAATGCACATTTACTTTTTATGAAGAGGTCTATATTTAGTCAGACTTGCTTCCTCAGCCCACCAAAAGCCTTGGAAGAACTTGATTTGAAAACAAAATTGATCTTCTTGGAGTTTTTAATAGTTGAGTCAGCCAATCACATTATATCAGGCTGAAGGTTCTTAAGCAAGTTTCTCTTTGATACCTTGTATACAATTCATTTGAAAGCGTTCTACTTTTCTACAGCACCAGCTGGAATTCCAGTTAGTCTGTTGTTTAGTGAGGCCTGCAGATCATCCCTGACTCAATGGATCTTGATCATACTGGTTGTGAGCTTTCTGATGGGCATTTTGTCTTTCCTCATTCCCTGCCTTACTTGTAGTTTTGTAGTGGACTTGATCATAACATGGTCAATATTGCACTTGGCTCCACTAATCGCTCGTGTTCAGAAAGTCTGGCAGAACATGCTGTTGTGTGATAATGTAGCCGATGAGGTGTCTGTGTTTGGATCTTAGGTGCATTCAGGAGTTTTTGTGGATTTGCTTGCATTTGAAATAGGTATAGGTGATAACTTGCTGGTGTTCTGTGCAGATGGATAATGGCAGATTGCCATTGACCTTCCATGTTCTAAACTTACCAAGAACCTTCAGCCTGATATAATGTGATTGGCCAACTCAAATGTTAAACACTCCAAAAAGATCAATTTTGTTTGCATTTGAGATGGTATGAAGCACCTGGTTTAAGCTGGTTGTAGAAACTGCTTATTTCTTTCTAGGCTGTTGGTCAAAGCCAGGTTTGGTTTGGTTGGGTTTTATGGCATATCAACCATTGTAGGTTATTTAATGCCAAATCCTCTTGTATATATATATATATATATATATATATATATATATATATATATATATATATATATATATATATATATATATAGTGCCAGACACATTATAATGACTTTTGAATTATGAACGCAATGTGCATGTTTATCTATCTTTTCGTTGTATATTTCTTATTTGCTCCTATCATCTCAGCAAGCATTCATCACTATGTGAACTATTTTGATATCCAAGTCCTGATGCTGGTTACTGAAACCGAATCGTTAACGTCGACTTTACATCATAATATATTCACCTATTTAGATTATGTTTTTTCTGCTACCTACCTACATATATATATATATATGATTTGTAAACACATTTTGTAGATCACATTCTTAAACAAGCCTGAGCTCTTTTTTACTCAGTGAAATGGTTTCAAGTATTGCTATACAACAGTCAAAATTTAACATCAGTCATTTGTTTGTACAGAGTTTGTTCCGACCCATAGATAGGACCCTATCAGGTGATATCACTCCAGGCCAGAGTGGACCTGGGAGCAAAGCCAACAAAGGAGTACTCCACATTCCCCAAATCTCCAAGGCTGGCACATCACCAGTTTAATGTCATATCCAGGACAGTCGTGGTGAGGGGTCTTACTTCTCTGCAGGGATGCAGTCAGTGTATTCTACAGCCCCAGCCAACTTGGCTAGTCAGAGTAAGAACATAAACAGCGATCAGCATATAATATCTAGTGTCAACCTCAGAGTGATATGCTAATCACTTACTGGTTAGGGATCCTCAAACCTACTTTGCAGAAGACCATTCCCAACAGCAAAAGCCACACCAGACTTATTTCTATTAAAGTTTTCTTCACTCCAGTAGAAGGTGTGGCCCGTCTCCTCTCTAATGCTGCTATATTCAGCAAACCTAACTTCACTCAAAGTCAAAACATCAATTTTTTATTTTTGGAACAGCTTAGATATTATGGCGCTCCTTCTTTTAGATTTGTTTGTGTTCAAATTGTCAAGAATTGTTCTTAAATTCCATGTTGCTATGTTACCAGTATGGGTATTTTTCTTTGTTGAAGTATGTGTTTCACAAGAGAAGCTGGCAAGGTCTTTTTAGAATGCACATAGATTTGCCATTTGTTTGTGCACCCTTCGCCTTTAAGTACTAACTTGGCAAGGATGGTCCAAGATGAGATCAGTACCTCAATAGTTAAACTGATCAGCCAGAAGTACATGAAGGAGTGTATATCCACCCTTACAGATGGTCACAAATCTGGCTTTTTGTTGAGAGCTTGTCCACCTTTACTAGTTCTATTTGACCCATAGACAACAGGACTAGCATTGTTAGGATGAAAATTAAGTAAATTTAGCAACCGTAGTCAAGGGCGACCTGAAGGCTCCCTTTTCAATAGCTACTACACCGAGATGTAGGTGAGGGTGCTACTCCTTTCCCAGTATTACTCCACTTTACCTTTGACACATATCTTATAATACTGAGTGTTAAGCAAGGAGGTATCAAGTACCATTTTTTTTTTTAGTCTTTGATATGACTCAACCTGAGATTGAACCTCAGTCTCGCAGGCCACTGGCGAACCCACTAGACCAATGGGCCGGTATATCATGTACAAATTACATCTATATTATGGAATATATCGGACAAAATATTAAGTAATAGGGCCTGAAAACTAGTTCTTATAAAACATACACAAACAATAAATAGAATGACAGAATCAAATAGACTTTATAATAAAAAAAGAAATTTCAATTACGAAATATAATTCAAATATTTGATATCACACATGTTTACATGATAAACAGAACAATATCTTTTTCAGGATATCAAAATCTTTCTAGTTGTATTTTAAAATACTCATATGATGAAGATCAAAATATTACACAGATAAAACAATTTCAACTACTTCAGGTTTTTGAGTCCTACTTCTTACCATATAAATTTTGGGTTAGTCGCAGGGATAATTTGACCTCCAAAACCATATGATGAAGGCTTTGCTGGTGGCACAGCTGTGCATTTTTCTTTTTTGGTTTGGTTTTATGGCATATCAACCATTGTAGGTTATTCAATGCCAAATCCATTTTTATACATATAAACACTTCTATTTCAAACAATTCAGTTTAGCATTAGCACACACTTTAGTTCTATTTGACCCATAGATAGGACCCTATCTTTTTATGGCATATCAACCATTATAGGTTATTTAGTACAAATTCCCTTTATACATATTAAATATATGATTTGTAAACACATTTTGTTGATAACATTTTTAAACGAGCTTAAGCTCCTACTTTTGCATAAAGTTAAATGGTTTCAAGTACTGCTATGTATCGTTAACAATTAAACATCAGTCATTTGTTCACACAGTTCTATTTCAAACAATTCAGTTTAGCATAAGTCATTTGTTTTCACTCAGTTTAAAATGTCAAACAGTTCTATTTAATCCATAGATAAGACCCTATCTGGTGCTACCATTCCAGGCCAGAGTGGACCTGGTAGCAATGGCAATGAAGGGGTACTCCGCATTCCCCAAAGCTCCAGCATTATTGGAACCTCACCATCAGATTGTTTAGTGTCATATCCAGGACACTCATTGGGGAGGGGGTCTTACTCCCCTGCAGAGATGACTGGGCATTCTTTTTTGAGGGGTAAGGGGGCAGAGAGAGAGTGAGTGAGTGTGTGTGTGTGTAAATTTAATTAAAAATTTCTACTTACCACTGGTGTCAAAACTTGCTGTTCAACTGGTTGCCGTCGAAGGGTATTGAAAACCATTAAAGTGAGAACAAATAATGAAATGACCATTGCGATGAGGCCAAACACAACACCCATGGAAAACCAAATCCTCATAAAGGTCGGCTTGAACTGACCAAGACGGACAAAAGCCCGATTGAAGCAGGTAGTATACCATCGTAACTGGCAGATAGAGAGAGAGATGCCACTGCCTTCCAACAAGTGCAAATAATACCGAGCAGTGTGGTGATAACTCTGAAAAGAAAAGACAAAATTTAAGTTTATTTGATGAAACTAAAATACTCTTTCTTATATAATCTGCATAAATAAATTTAAGAATACAAGATCTTTAAGAAAAATCATTGATATTCCTACCTCAACCCCAAATTTCACCAGGGCAAATCAAAAGTTTTACAATATTTGGTAACATGAAGCACAATTCAGCAACTTTGAATGCTTTTGATGAGTTTGTGAAGGTGATGAACGTCACTGTACGGTAAAATGCCAAACTCTCCAGATTGATCTCCATGGCTCGGAGCATGGCCACAGAATCCATGGTTTTAGGCCTATCTGACTTTGCCTGATCATCGAGGTTCTTGCAACCTGAGCTAAGTTTCTTTAACTATCTGGTCACTACTACTTCTTTAATGGCATATCAACCTTCATGGGTTATTTAATGCCAAAGCCATCCTTCTAGAAGTACAGCAGTTATGCTATTTAACCCATAGCTGGGAGGATAATGGGGTTCATACCATTCCCAAGGGTGAATGTAATAGCGCAACTGGAGTTCAAACTTGCTTACGATTCCGCAATCCATCGTTTTATCCATTACACCACTAGGACACCCTCAACTATCTCGTTACAACTCTATTATGATCAACTGCACCTGCAACTTTTGCATAACAAATATTTTTGGTTGCTTCCGTGGTGTCATGGCCCACTTTGAACTTGGAAATCATAGGTTTCCAAATTAGACTATATTGCGTGTTTATGTGGTTTGAAAGTCAAATTCAATAACGTCACTGACTCAGACAATCCTGTTGCACGCGTCTGTCTACACAACATGCCTTTTTCCCCCCCACATCCCTGTTCCCTCCATGGCTCTTTTTTATACATCTGGCATAGTCTCATTTGCATAGGAGCACCGAGAGTCTGCGTTATTCCATGCAAGATAATCACGTCACCATTTTAGCTTTTTTTTGTTAAGCGACTGAACCTTACAAAACGTAACCACATGCTAGTCAGGTAAGTCACGATTTTCCCTACAGTTTTTTTTATCTGTGCAGCTTTCAAATCACATTTCGAGTGAAGTAATGCACAACATGTCAACATACCAACTACCACAATACTACCTTCCATGACTTGAACTGCTTCAGTTACATGAGATGCACACCCAAAACTTGCATCTACTAAAATACTGCAAAACTTTTCACTCACTCTTGTAAAGTAAAGATGGCGAACTGAGTCGAGAGTGACCAACTGGCTCCCTTTTCAATAGTTACAACACTCAGGTGTTGGAGAGGGCGCTACTCCATTCCCTGGATTGCTCCACTTTCCCCTTGATCCCTACCTTATAATGCTGGGTGTTAAGCAAGGTGGAATCAAGTACCATTTTTCGAGTCTTTGGCATGACTCAACCTAGGATTGAACCCCGGTCTCTACCCATTAGGCCAAAGGCTCAAATACACATTCTCTCTCTCTCTCTATATATATATATATATATATATATATATATACTGTATAGTTGGATGGGTAGATTGACTGATTTTAATGACATATCAACCCATCTAGGATAATTTTATATCTAGAGGTTAGGGAATCATGTTCATTGTAGATTTATATTTATATTTCTTGTACAGTTGTTAATAAATAAAACATTTGTTGTGCAAAAAGTGAAGGTTTCCGTGGTGTAATGGTTATCGTCGTAGGAAATGGACACGGCGACACAAGTTCAAATCCTGGCCGAGACCGATTGCTTTCCACATAGCACTAATACCCTTGGGAAAGGTATGAATCCAATTATTCTCCCTCCAGCTATGGGTAAATAGTAGGGCAGACTAGGTTCTTCAGCCTTTGTGAGGCAACTAGTCTAGGAGAAGGAAAACTGAATTCAAACCTGTTAAACTTTGCTTAAAAATTTACCTTGTGTCATATCCTGCCCGAGCGGAGGGGTTGGTAAATATGAAAAAGTGAAGGGTCAGGTTTCTTTGTTTAATGGTATATCAACCTTTGTGGTATTAGTCCAAAAGAGAGCATTATAGTGCAACTGGAATTTGAACTCGCTTACTCCAAGGCCATAGTCCAGCACATTAGCCACTACACTGATACTATTATGGAGGGTAATCCTGGCAAAGTTTAAAATATTAAAGTTATTTTTAAAATGCCTAAGAGAAGAGAGAAAAAAACTGAAAAATTCTAAGTACTATTTAATTGAAATAACAAGTAGCCTTTAGAGAAGCCAAAATTTTTAAAAAAAGAATTATGGCTTAGGGAAAAGACAAATCTAGAACCCAAAATAGATTTTTAAATATAGACTAGTAAAGCTGGAAGTTGGTTTTTGTTTTTGTTTTTTTTAGATACAACTTCAGTCATAATTACATTAATCAGGTTATTTGTTGACAGACTGCTTTGAGAAAAAAAAATTTGCATGAGAAACTACTTCGTGTTATATCTAGAAACAAGACATTTCTATTTTACAGATAATCCTGATGAATACAACATTTCTTCACACTCATCCCTTGTCTGTATCATCTAATTCTCTCCCTTATCCCTTCTCTCCTCATTACACATCCATGTTTCAATCTAAATCTTATATAAAAGTTAGTTTAGTTTGGTTAGGTTTTATGCCATACCAACCATTGTAAGTTATTAGATGTTTGTAAGTGTGTGTATATATATATATATATATATATATATATATATATATATATATATACACACACACACACACACAATATATATGATTTGTAAAGATTTTGATAATTTTTTTTTTTTATGAGCCCGAGTTCAGTTTTTTTCTTTTTGCACAGTTAAATGGTTTCAATCTAATATGAATAATTCCTTTTACAATTAATCATTTGCACACATTAATATGGTTTCAAGGATTTCTATCAAACACAAAATAGAATAATTCATTTGTATGTATTCAGTTGAATGGTTTCAAGTATTGCTATGTAACAGTAACAATTTCACATCAGTCATCTTTTTTGCACACATTTATATGGATATACATATATGGTTTGTAAGTGAATAATTTGTTGGCAATTTCATTTTTACATAAGAACAGATTCGTGTGCACACTCGTATCACTATTCTTTCTACACAGTTAAATAGTTTCAATTATTCTGATCAAACACTAATAATTCTATTCAATATTAATCATTTGTTTGCACACAGTGAAGGGGTTATAAATATTGCTATCTAATTATTCCATTCAAAAATACTCATTTGCACATAGCAGTAATTGGAACCATTTAACTATATATCCCGAACAATCCAATAAAACATTAGTCATTTGTTTACACACAGTTAAATGATCAAACAGTTCTATTTCAAACAATTCAATTTAGCAAAAGTTATTTGCAGCCACACAATTTAAATGTCAAACAGTTCTAATTGACCCATGTCTATGGGTCAAATAGAACTGGGCAAGACTGGACCAGGGAGCAATAGTAATGAAGGGGTGCTTCATATTCTCCCAGATCTCCAGAACTGGAGCCTCACTATCAAATGCAATTGGTGTCATACCCAGGAGAAATCTGATGGTGAGGCTCCAGTTCTGGAAAGAGAGGAGTATATCATGTAAAAATAAGTTTTAAACACAAATTTGACCCATAGATGGGACCTTAACAAGTATTACCACACTAGGTTAGAGTAGACCTGGGAGTAATGGCAATGAATAGGTACTTCATATTACCCAAAGCTGTGGGATTGAAGCCTCACCATCAGATGGTTTATTGTCATATCCAGGACACTTGTTGGAGGTGGTGTTACTCCTCAGCAGAGATGCAGTCAGTGTATTAATGAGCAATACAAATATGGACGAGTTACATATCAAAAGAAGAAATAAGGCACAAATATTTTTTTGTAGGAGACAACATGAGGTCAAGTGGAGTACAGCTGGTTTAAATTCAGAGATTCTCTTCTAGACTGTTTTCTTTACCAAGGCTAAAAATCTCAGCCTGCCCTACAAGTTACTCATAGCTGGGGAGAGAACAGATGTGAAAACTCAATCAGCCTCATCCAGGATTTGAACTCGTGTTGCCTATCCCATTTCCTTTATGATAACCATTACCCTAAGCTAAGATACGCTTGGCATATTCTACAGCATCAGCTGACTGAGCTGTCATTTACTTTGGTTGAAAAGTTCTGAAGACATCAAAGGATTTCACAACGAAGGGGCATTTTAAGGCATATCAACCCTTGGAGGTTATTAAATGTCAAATTCTCTTTATACATATATATATATATATATATCTCTTTAAATAAATAATTTGTACGTAAAAATATCTTTTAATCAACCAGAAGTCATTTTTTAGCACACGATTCAATGGTTTCAACTATTGCCGTTTGTTGTTTGCACACGGTTCAATGGTTTCAACTATTGCCGTTTGTTGTTTGCACACGGTTCAATGGTTTCAACTATTGCCGTTTGTTGTTTGCACACGGTTCAATGGTTTCAACTATTGCCGTTTGTTGTTTGCACACGGTTCAATGGTTTCAACTATTGCCGTTTGTTGTTTGCACACGGTTCAATGGTTTCAACTATTGCCGTTTGTTGTTTGCACACAGTTCAATGGTTTCAACTATTGCCGTTTGTTGTTTGCACACGGTTCAATGGTTTCAACTATTGCCGTTTGTTGTTTGCACACGGTTCAATGGTTTCAACTATTGCCGTTTGTTGTTTGCACACAGTTCAATGGTTTCAAGTATTGGTATCTAACAGTAATACTTCCACTTGTCGCAGTTAAATAGTTTCTAGTTTTCCTATCCAATACCAATAATTCAATATTAATCATTTGTTTGCACACAGTTCAATGGTTTCAACTCTGCTAAATGATTAAACCTATTTAACCCATAGATGGGACCCTAACAGGTACTACCACTCCAGGTCAGAGTAGATCTGGGAGTAATGGCAATAAAAGAATACTCCATATTCACTAAAACTCCGGGACTGAGATGCAATTGACAAATTCAATAGATGACTGGCTAGAGGTCACATTTTGACCTCACATGTGACAGAAAAGCAAAGTCTGATAATATTTTAAGAATATACAGCTGCTGGGGCACTTTAGCTAGGGGTAATAATGTTTTGGCCCAAGAGTCAGCATCTAATGAAGGTTTTTTTGGTAGCACAGATATTTTTGTAGCATTACACGCACACAGGTTTGGTTTTATGGCATATCAACCATTGTAGGTTATTTAATGCCAAATCATATATAATGATTTCTAAACATTTTGTAGATAACATTTTTAAACAAGCCTGAGCTTCCCCCCCCTACACACACAGTTAAATGGTTTCACTTATTTCTATCTAATACAAATAATTCTATTATTTACTATTAATCATTTGTTAGCACACAGTTAAATGTTCTCAAGTATTACTATGTAACCCTAACAATTCAATTAAATATCAGTCATTTGTTTACACACAGTTACATGATCAAACAGTTCTATTTCAAGCAATTCAATTTAGCACGAGTCATTTGCTGGCAATCAGTTTAAATGTCAAACAGTACTATTTCACCCATAAATAGGACCCTATCAGATGCTACCACTACGGGCCAGAATGGACCTGGGAGCGATGGCAATGAAGGAGTACTCCACATTCCCCAAAGCTCCAGCATTACGGGAGCCTCACCATCAGATTGTTTAGTGTCATAACTAGGACACTCATGGAGGTAGGGGTCTTGCCCCCTCTGCAGAAATGCAGTCAGTCTATTCTACACTTGCGTAGAACGGCAAAGTATACATATGAATACAAATATATCAACAGAATATACGGTTGCTGGGGCACTTTGGCAAGGGGTAATAATACTTTAACCCCACAGTTAGTTGTGCTGCCCATAAAGCCTTCATCAAATGCTATTTTCTGCAGCATTATACGCAAGTGTGTGTGTGTGTATGACAGCACAATATGCATATGAATACAAATGTATCAACAGATAATATTCTAACGTGAGTATCATATTTTACAAATATAATTTACAAAAACATTCAAGATAATTCTATAGATTATAGGACTAGAAAGTGATTTATGACTAGCTTTAACCAATCTTTTGAGATAAGGTACATGTATACATAACGTTTTTGGTATCATTTTCAATTACATCTTCAGACAAGAAATTAAGATCAGGCACTCACAAGTTTGAGGTTTAATTTTTCACTTGTTTTTACATTAATTTTTATCTTTTCCCAGCAATTAATCTATTATTTACCAAAGTTAAGCAGTGATGAACCAGCTCAGTACTTAGATGAGTGACTACTCAGTTAAAACAGGTACTATGAACAATTTAAGGTCCATGTGTCTCACAGAGCAAAGTTCAATAAGGCCATAGTCAACAGTTTGGGAATTATAGAAATAATTACTTGTTTGGTTTAACGACATATCAACTCCTTATGGGTCATTTAACAATGAAGTTAGTCAATTTTTTCAGATAATTATGTTTTAAGAAACTATTCCTTTTTAGTAATAAATTTTACTGTATAGTTATATATTCACATTTCTAATACAAATAATTTGTACACAATATGGTTTTAAGTATTCTTATCTAATACAAATAATTTGTACACAATATGGTTTTAAGTATTCTTATCTAATACTGATAATTTGTAGACAATTTTATGGTTTTAAGTATTCTCATCTAATACTAATAATTTGTTCACACATTTTCTAATACAGTGGAACCTTGGTTATCATATGATTGGTTTGGTTTGTTGGCTTTTACGGCATATCAACCTTTGTAGGTTATTTAACGCCAAATCCATTTTTACGTAAATAATCTGTCCTATTTAAAACAATTCAGTTTAGCATAAGTACAGTTTAATTGTCAAAGAACAGTTCTATTTCAAATAATTCAGTTAAGCATAAGTACGCAGTTTAAATGTAACTACAGTTTAATTGTCAAAACCATTTCTATTTCAAGCTATTCAGTTTACTCAAACAATTCATTTTAGCATAAGTATGCTGTTAGTTCTATTTAACCCATAGATAGGGCCCTATCAGGTGCTACCACTCCGGGGCCAGAGTGGACCTGGGAGCAATGGCAATGAAGGGGTACACCACATTCCCCAAAGTTCCAGCACTGCTGGAACCTCACCATGAGATTGTTTAGTGTCATATCCAGGACACTCGTTGAGGGGGGGGGTCTTACCCCTCGGCAGAGGTGCAGTCAGTGTATTCTACAGCCCCATCCGACTGGGCAATACAGAGTTAAATATCAAACAGTTTTATTTCAGATAATTCAGTTCAGCATAAGTACACAGTTTAGATGTCAAAAACAGTTCTATTTCAAGCAATTCAGTTCAGCACTAGTATGCAGTTCCAATGTCAAAACAGTTCTATTTTAAACAATTCAGTTTAGCTTAAAAACGCAGTTTAAATGCAAAAATCAGTACAGTGAAAGAGGCACGGTTTAGTTCTATTTAACCCATAGATAGGACCCTTATCAGGTGCTACCACTCTGGGCCAGAGTGGACCTGGGAGCAATGGCAATGAAGGGGTACTCCGCATTCCTCAAAGCTCCAGCACTGCTGGAACCTCACCATCAGATTGTTTAGTGTCATATCAGGACACTCGTTAGGGGGGAGGTCTTACCCCTCTGCAGAGAAGCAGTCTGTGTATTCTACAGCCCCAGCCGACTGGGCAAGTTATCATATGACTTGAGTCGAACAATTCAGAGTTCAATCAAAAACTTCGTATAAAAAATGCTTCAGTGATTGACTAAATGTTCAGAGTTCAGACAAATCACACTGATGAAAACAGAACACATGCCAAACGGATGGCCGAGTCTACCCAAGCAGCATTGTTTCAGTTTTCAAAAAATTTGGAAATCGAACATAATTTTGGAACAAATTATGTTCAACAACCCAAGTTCCACTGTCTCCCTAACTGATACAAATAATTTTCAAAGATCTACTTGACCCATACCTCAGACCCTAGCAAATACAACTCCACTCTGAGTCAGATATGATATTTGTTTGGTGTGTAGTCAAAAATTAATACATCGCTATATATGCTGCATGAAAAATAGTGCAATTTTCCCTGACTAGTTTTAATCTTGGTTTAATGAAACCCCAGGATTCCATGAGAAAATTCAGGGACTTTATGAGATAAGATGTCTGTAGTGAAAATTGGGATGAAAATCGCCGCTATCGTCAGCCCATATGCTCCGCGTGCAAGATTTATTTTTTTTAACAGGAAAAAAAAACATGGCTGCCCTGAGCAAGCTTATATCACAAATGGTCACTTATCCTCACACCGGCAGTCACATAAAACCACGGAAAGTGAAGATATGTATGCAAATGAGGGCAGACAGAAAAGAACATAAAAGTAAAAGATGCTGACTGATAACGTTCATTGTTTTTTTATGTTCTTTTGCTTTTGTGTCGGACAAAAATTGGTTAGAGGAGAAGCGCCAGTCAGTTTAAAGAGACTAAAGAGAACAGAATTATCAAATATGGAAAGGAGGTTTTGGCTAGTGTTTACGGGGTTTTGCAATTGAGAGACGCAGTGGCAACTCTACCAGGCACAGTGTCTAATAAAATCTGATATTTTATAGAAAATAACATTTGAGTAACAATTCATTCTTGACTTTTAGTATATTCTAAAAGTCAGTGTATATTATACATGAAAATTTTTTTTCCAAGAATTTCTTAGCCTAAAGTTAGGAATTAATATTATACACAAATAATTATAGTATATATATATATATATATATATATATATATATATAAACACACACAAATCGGTTGGTTAGTTTATGGCATATGAAGAGAAAGATGTCAAAATATTAAACTTTAGGATAAATTGATACAGGGTAGATTTATCTTTGAGGTGAATATTTTGACATTTTGTGGAGATAAACATGATTCATTCAATTTTGCAGAAAAAAATATTGCAAATCCAGGCTTACCTTTTTAAAATGATTATGAAGATAGATTTTTTTTTGTACCATATGTAATATTAAATTGACTTCAGGATAAAATACCCCAACAGCCTTTAACAATTTTTTTTTCACCATAATTACAAGTCCAGATAAACTGCCAATATTCAATTTTGTTTAAGTTTTATGGCATATCAACAATTGTGGGTTATTTACTACTAAACCCTGTTTATATATGATTTTTAAGTAAATAGCTTGTATGTAACAGTTTTTAAATGAGTTGTGTTTGCACATAGTTGAATGGTTTCAAATATAAGTTTGCCGACCATTATTGAGAACGACCCAAAGGCTCCCTTTTTAATAGCTACTGCCATTGGCTTAATGAGTAGAGCCTTCGCCAATGGTCTGGAAGACCGGGGTTCAATCTCAGGACAAGTCATACCAAAGACAAAAAAACAAAAAAAAAAACAAAAAAAAAAAGTACTTGATGCCTCCTTGCTTAACACTCAGAACTGTAAGGTAAGGATCAAGAGTAAACTGGGGCAATTCAGGGAAAGGAGTAGGCCCCTCCCCTACACCTTGGTGTAGTAGCTATTGAGAAGGGAGCCTTTAGGTCACCCTCAACTATGGTTGCCAACTTTACCTACTTTTACACTGAGGTGTAGGGGAGGGTGCTGCTCCTTACCCTAGATTGTTCCACTTACCCTTGATTCATACCTTCTTATGCTGAAGGTTAAGCAAGGAGGCATCAAGTACCTTTTTTTTTAGTCTTTGGTATGACTCAACCTGGAATTGAACTTCAGTCTCCTTGACCAATGGCAAACTCTAAACATTATGCCAATGGGTCAGTTTCAAATACAGAAATAATCAAATATTTTTATTTGACCCTTAAATCAAACCTTAACTGTTACTATAACCGAGTCTTAGTGGATCTGGGAGTAATGGTAATAAATGGGCACTCCACATGGCCTAAAGCTTCAAGACTAGAACCTCGCCATCAGATGGTTTACTATCATATCCAGGACATTCACTGGGATGGGAGGGGTCTTACTCCTTTTCTGAAATGCAGTCAGCATATTCTCCAGCCCTAGCCAACTGGACTAGTTTGTTTTTTGTCAAGCCCACACAGAACCTTGAACCAAACCCTTTTCCGACTGGACTAGAATAAAAATAGAATCACTTCATGTGAATATTTTTTTTCCGAATAGCTTCACTGTTGTATATTGTAAAAACGGAAGTATTGTTTCAGTCATGTTTGACTGGTTGTAATAAAAAGGCGGAAATGGTTATTCTACCATCTTGAGTAGAACTGGATTACATAGTTATAGTTTTTTTTATGAGTATTTGCTAAAGCAAATTTGACAAACAATCTTTGTTTCATTGTGATTTGGGTGGTAGGAGTTGTTATAATGAAAATAAATAAACAGAAAAATATGAAGATGGGTAATACAATTTTGTTTGGTTTCTTTGTTTAATGGCATATCAACCTTTGTAGGTTATTTAATGCCAAAGCTATTCTCATAGAAGAACAGTAGTGGTACTATTTAACCCATAGCTGGAAGGATAAGGGGGTTCATACCTTTCCCAAGGGTATTTGCCTGAAAGTGAATGTAATAATGCAACTGGCATACAAACTCGCTTACGATTCCACAGTCCATCGTTTTAACCATTACACCACGAGGACACCCCCCCCAAATACTATTTTGTGAAATTCATATAAGGGTTTCCCCATCAAAATAGGTTTATAAAAAAAAAAAAAAACACCAGTTCTACACAATTCTGTTTAAATGTGCAACATACTGACATTAAAGCCTGACAGTATTTGATGGTGAAGGTCTAGTTCTGGATAGGGTTGAAAATGCTTTCGTTACCATTACTCCCAGGTTCACTTACACAGAGTGTGGTAGTATTTGTTTCTATCTATGGGTCAAAGAGATGTTTAAAAATTATTTGTAGTAGATAAGTCTATGTGGAAAAAAAGGAAAAAAGAAACCCTCAAATAACTCCACAAAAATGTAAATATCAATGTACAATAGATTCTATTCTCTAACCTTTAGGCTCAAAATTACTCAAGGCAGTTGAAAAATCAATCGATTCCTCACAACTGAAAATCTCTTCCAGTTTGAATTTTAATTTATAATATACAGATTAACAGCCAGAACTCGCTCTAACAAGTTTTAAGTAAAAAGAAACTGCAAAATTCAGATTGGTTGTTTTCATGTCAACCATTGTTGGGTTACTTTATGCCAGTGTCAGTTTAACTGTTATGATCTCCAATTACATATGGTACAAAAATCTATCTTCATAATCATTTTAAACAAGTAAACACTACATACTTAGTTGCAACATTAATATTTGAAGACCTAATGTAAAAGGTTTGGTTTGGTTTTATGGCACATCAATCATTGTAGGTTATTTAATGCCGAATCCTGTTTACAAATAATATATATGTATAAACACATTTTGATGATAACATTTTTAAACAAGCCTGAGCTCACTTTTTTTTTTAACACAATTAAGTGGTTTCAAGTATTGCTATCTAAAATTGATAATTCTATTTAAGTAAATAAAGTTGGCAACCTTAGTCAAGGGTGACTCAAAGGCTCCCTTTTCAATAGCTACGACACTCAGGTGTAGGGAAGGGTACTACTCCATTCCCTGGATTGCTCCACTTTACCCTTGATCCTTACCTTATAGTGCTGAATGTTAAGCAAGGCAGCATCAAGTACCATTTTTTGAGTGTTTGGTATGACTCAACCTGGGATTGTTTTATATCAAAGACACTCAGTGGCAGATGCAGTCAGCGTATTCTACAGCCCCAGCCGAATAGGGATTATGATTATTTAATAGAATTATTAATGTTAGATAGCAATACTTGAAACCATTTACCTATTTGCAAACAAATGATTACTATTAAATAGAAGTACTAATGTTAGATACTTGAAAAATATTTGAAATGATTTAACTATGTGCAAACAAAAACAATACTTGAAACCATGTAACAGTGCAGAAACAAATGAACTTTGGCTCATTTAAAAATAATGTAACCTACATACTATCTGCTTATAAATTATATGTATGTATGTATGTATAAACAGGATTAGGCATTAAATAACCCATAAGGGTTGACAAACCATAGACAGGCAAAAAAAGTCGTAAACAACAAAAATGTGTGTCCCTCTTCCTCGTACAACAGATGTTGTATATGACATCAAGTAAAGATCAGAGTTTAAGGCTAAGTGCTTATATATCGAACATACTGGTATGATCCAATGATAAAGGATAGAACTAAAGACCATATAATTAGCAGGCCAGAACCAAATTCTGACCGATAAGATTTATTACTCAAACCAATTTAGCAAGGCATAGAATAAGCTGACCTGCAAGGAGCCTTTCTCTACCCCCCCACCCCAAAAAAATATAATAAGGGAAGTCCCGGGTGTGACACATAACTGCATTTGATGGTAAGGAACATGTTCTTGAGATCTAGGGAGTGTGGAGTACCTCTTCATTGCCATTACTCCTAAGTCCACCCTTATCTGGAGGGATTGGTAGGATACCATCTGTGGCTCAAATAGACCTGTTAAAAAATTATATTGGACCATGGGTAAAAAACTCCTAAGAAACAACTACACAAAAAATGTAAATTGAAGCATACAATGAACATGATTTCCCAACCTCTAAGCATGAAATAAACCTCAACAGGCTGACATGTCATTAAAATTAAATCAATCACAGAAACCAATAAAAAGATTTTTTTTTAAATTAAAAAAAAAAAAAAAAAAAAAAAAAAAAGGGACTTTTTTTTTTTAAAAGCAAAAAGGATGTCGTAAAAGTAAGATACAAATATTAACCAATATTTAATACCATACAAATAAACATTGTGCAAATGGAAAACGCATCAGGTGGTGTAATGGTTAACAAGCTAGACTAGCAAACCTTCACGAGTGAGTCTGAGTCTCATTTGGTACCCTACTCATAGAGCTGTGGGCCACATCTAAGCAAGAAGCTTAATAAATTATGGATGCCCCATTGATATGGCCTTGAGCCACATCTAACCAAAAAGCTTAGTAAATTACATTGGGCAAATGTTACCAAAACCACTATGACACTTTTTTAATAAGTCACCAGTTCTCAACATGATTCTTTTTGAAAATGTGAAACAATCTTTTGTCATTTTAACTGAAAATTCTAATCTCTTACAAAATTTTCTATCAATTGATTTTTTTTATTGATACTCTTAGCATGCATGTTGTATATGTTACAATATACAACACGAATGCTAAAAGTATAAATAGTGAATGTCTATTTATCAAGATAGAAATGAACAATGAGTCGCCTTAGAATTCAGCATACTTATTCCATTGAGTTTTCCATTGTTCGAAGCACCTTTGAAAGCCCTCCTCTGATAAGGTATGATATTTTTTAATGTCCTCCACATCCTCAAATCCTTTTATTTAATGGCATATCAATCTTTGTAGGTTATTAAATGCCAAAGCTATCATTGTAGATCTAGCCTGGTCTCAACCGTTGTATTAATGCCAAATCCATTGTTATAGATACAAACAGTTCTATTTCAAACAATTCAGTTTAGCATAAGTATGCAGTTTAGTTCTATTTAACCCATAGATAGGACCCTATTAGGTGCTACCACTCCAGACCAGAGTGGACCTGGGAGCGATGGCAATAAAGGGGTACTCCACATTTCCCAAAGCTCCAGCATTACTGGAACCTCACCATCAGATTGTTTAGTGTCATATCCAGGATACTCAGGGTGGAAAATCTTACCCCTCTGCAACGAAGCAGTCAGTGTATTTTACAGCCTCAGCTGACTGGGCAACTTTTGATGGTTATTTAATGCCAAAGCTCCAGCATTACTGGAACCTCACCATCAGATTGTTTAGTGTCATATCCAGGATACTCAGGGTGGAAAATCTTACCCCTCTGCAATGAAGCAGTCAGTATATTTTACAGCCTCAGCTGACTGGGCAACCTTTGATGGTTATTTAATGCCATAGCTCCAGCATTACTGGAACCTAACCATCAGATTGTTTGCTGTCATATCCAGGACACTCGTTGGAGTCTCCCTCCAATGAGTGTCCTGGATATGACAGAGAAGCAGTAGGTGTATTCTACAGCCCCAGCCGACTGGGTAAATAAGTGAAAGGGGATAGAAATCGAAATAATAACAGAAAGAATGAATGATAAATTTTTGCTCGTATTATTTATTTAAAATAGAACAGAATTGCTTTATTCACTAATTTTTTTTTTTTTTTTCTTTAATCTTATTATCTTATTTCCTGCAAGATCTCAAAACAGCTGCTAATGCTGGCTAACCTCAGCTTAGAGAAATGCAAAGAAAACTTCAATTTTGCCTGGCTACTCACACTAAGCAGTCTGCAATTTAAAGAAGTCATTTTTTTCTTTCTTTCTTTGCCTAAATTTGACGAAAGAATGAAGAGATAAATAAAACTGAGCATGTAGGCATTCATGTCAAGGTGGCAGCAAGATGAACAGGCTGTGGGTGACAAAGAACTAACAACAGACATCATGGCCAACACCACCATATTTATGGTTCAGTCAGAAGAGTTGGAGGTGGGGTTAATAACCAAAAACTGGAATGGGACTAAATGAAGGAGAGGGAGCTCATTTACACAAAGATACCCACAATATAATCTATAAGTGTGCATATGTTTGTATACTAGGGACTGAAAAAGACATGGGGGAGAGAGAGAAGATGCAGATTAAGCATCAGAACTTTCTAGAACTATAAAACAGGTTTTTAATTTTCTTTTGTTTTTTTAATGTTCTCTTTTATATATAAAAATAAGGAAAATTTGTGAATATAATCATAAACTTATACAAGTACTATGTGTCCATACACAAATTCCTGGTGCAAGATGATTCTAAAAAGAATAAGTAAAAATATCAATCTTCGTTATATAGTAAGCAAACTTGTCTCAGATTGGTTCAGTGTTGTATGAATTTGATATTAGATTAAGCTATGCTTAAAATATAATTATAAGCAAGAAGATATTAGAATTACATAGAGTGTGTGTGTGTGTGTGTGTGTGTGTATGTGTGTGTGTGTGTGTGTGTATATATATATATATATAAGTAAAAGTTAAGTTGGCGACTGTAGTCGAGGGCGACCAGAAGGCTCCCTACTACACCTAGGTGTAGGAGAGGGCGCTACTCCTTTCCCTGGATTGCTCCACTTTACCCTTGATACGTACCTTATATTGCCGAGTGTTAAGCAAGGAGGTATCAAGTGCTATTTTTAAAGTCTTTGGTATGACACAACCTGGGATTGAATCCAGGTCTCCCAAACTATTAACAAACACTCTACCCACTAGGCCAATGACACATATACACACACATTCATACAACCCTTTCACATGAGCAGGATGTAACACAAGGTCAGTTTTTTTTAGCAGTCTTACAGAGTTTTCCTTCTTGATCAGTTGCCATAACAAGGTTAAAGAGACTAGACTGCCCTACTACTTACCCATAGCTGAAGGAAGAATAATTAGATTAGTATCCCTCCCATGTGTATTAGCTCTATGTGAAACCCTTTTTTCATGATTTATGAAAAAGTGTTTTTAAATTATTTGTTTATTCAACTAATTTTTATTTATTTTTACATATATACATACATACACACACATAATTAGCCTATTGTCCCTGTGGGTAGAGTGTTCACCAATGGTCTGGAAGGCCGAGATTCAATCCCAGGTCGAGTCATACCAAAGATTCAAAAAAATATTACTTGATGCCTCCTTGCTTAACACCTATCATTAAAAGATACGTACAAAGGGTAAAGTGGAGCAATCCAGAGAAAGGAGTAGCACCATCCCCAACACCTTGGTGTAGTAGCTGTTGAAAATGGAGTCTTCGGATCACACTCGACTACAGTCACCAACTTGACTTTTTTTTTTTTACATATATCTCCCACCTTCCTTAATTCATTCTTTTAGAGTTAGTTTCAGGCATTTTCAATGCTTATTTGCACAAATTAAAATCCAACCAGCCATTTTGAATGAGACAGCTAACTATGCTTATTCCAACAGTCACTTATTTTGGTTGTTCATCACAACTCCTTCACCCAGAATCAACAATGAACAGTTTAACATTTTTTCCTTAATTTATGCAGCTTAAATCCTAGAATTTAAAATGACTTAATTATTAGTATCAGAAAGAAATATTTAAATAGATAAATAAATTTCAAAATTTTTTAATGAATAAAAAATAAATCTAAAAAAATACATAAATAAAGCAATAGATCTAATGAAAGAAAATGGTTTCAAAAAAGAAAGAAAAGGCAGACGATAAGATATCCCACAGAAACTATTTCAAAAGGCAGACAACACTGATGATCTACCACATCTTGCAAATATACCAGCAAAAGCCAAATTCTTGATGCAGAGCCTGGAGCAAACAGCAAGAGGCATCAGTCTCTATTCAAACTCAGATAAAACAGAATTTATGTGCTTTGAATAAAACGGAACCATCTCCTCATTAAATTGCAAGCCTCAAAAATTAAGAGACTATTTCATATACCTCAGTAGCAATATCTCTCATCTACTGAGAGCTATGTCAATATATACATAAGAAAAGGTATAGACCAATAAAATAAAAAGGGAATTCATCCAAGTACTACTGTAGGGAGACACAACATGGTTGCTAATGAAATGGAGAAAAAAAAACTATATTGGAACTTCACAAGAATGCAGTGTACTGTTTTGAACAAATCTTGGAAGCAGCACCCCACAAAACAGCAGCTGTACGGCCACCTGCCTCCCATCTCATAAACCATGCAGGACACGTTGGACTCTACTAGAGAGATAAGAACAAACTCATGAGCAATATTAACAAATGAACATATGGACACATTAGTACTGACTGACAAGCAAAAACTTATATTCATTAGCTCTGCATGGACACTGGGTGCTGCCTAAAGGACTTGCCAAGAGCGTCCATACTGTTAGGACATCTTGATAAATCTAATACAAGGCCCAGTCAACTGGAGCTGCAGAATACACTGACTGTATCTCTGCAAAGAGGGTAAGCCTCCTTCCCAGCAAGTGTCTGGATATGACACTAAATAATCTGATGGTGAGATTCCAGTAATGCTGGAGCTTTGGGAAATGCAGAGTATCCCTTTATTGCCATCACTCCCAGGTCAACTCTGGCCTGGAGTGGTAGCACCTGATTGGGTCCTATCTTTAGCTCAAATAGAACTGTTTAATCATTTGTGTGTAAACAAATGACTGATGTTTCATTGAATTGTCAGTGATACATAGCAATACTTAGAACCATCTAACTTTGTTGACTTTATGCTAAATTGAATTGTTAGAAATAGAACTGTTTAATCATTTAACTGTGTGGAAAAAATGACTGATGTTTAATTGTATTATTAGTGATACATAGCAATACTTGGAGCCATTCAATTTTGACTTATGCTAAATAGAATAGTTTGAAAGAGAACAGTTTGATCCTTTAACTGTGTGTAAACAAATGACTGAGGTTTAATTGAATTGTTAGTGCTAAATAGTAAAGTTAAATAACCAACAATGGTTGATATACCATAAAACTCAAACCAAATTATATACATTTAGTATATATGTATAAAAAGGATTCGGCATTAAATGACTTACAATGGTTGATATGCCATAAAAGCCAACCAAACCAAATCTTATACATTTAGTATATATGTATAAAGAGGATTTGGCATTAAATAAACCTACAATGGTTGATATGCTATAAAACCATACCAAACCAATATATCTATTAAATCTACAACTCGGTTTGGTTTGGTTTCTTTGTTTAATGGCATATCAACCTTTGTAGGTTATTTAATGCCAAAGCTATTCTCTTAGAAGAACAGTAGTAGTACTATTTAACCCATAGCTGGGAGGATAAGGGGGTTCATACCTTTCCCAAGGGTATTTGCCCGAAAGTGAACATAATAGCGCGACTGGAGTACGAACTCGCGTATTACGATTCCGCAGTCCATCGCTTTAACCATTACACCACGAGGACACTCCCCTCTACAACTAGGGTAAACAAACAAAAATTAAATGCAAGAAAAACTAGTCAAATACCTTAATAAACAGTGTTTTTTCTTTTATTTTCTATATTTCTTTATTTCTATCCACCAACCCTTGTCACTTTCAAGTAAACAGATTTATAAAACTAACAAGATGTCTTTGTTTTCATTTTTGAAATTTATTCTGATACACCCAATGATCGATCGATCTCTTTTTCTCTCTCAGTATAACATTTTATACTTTATTCTTTTCTCTGAATCACCTTTCATTTATATTAAATTCCTCTTTCCATCCCAATTATAATCCCTTTTGCCATCTTCTTTCCCTCCATTTGACTGTGTCAGCTGGACTTAGAATAAATTGATTGTATCCCATGAAGAAGCATAAGATTCCTCAAAAAACTTCAGGTTTCGAAATAAGAGTTTTTATTCTTCTCAGCCAGTTACCCTTATAAAGACTAGAGAACACAGTCTACCCTACTAGTTCACAAGAAATGAGAAAGATTCATACTTTCCCCCAAAGAGTCTTATCTGATTTGTTAGTGAATACAGGGTGGAACGATAAAATTGTAGTCCTAAAGAAAACATGACAGCTTCATTTTAAAACTTTTATCGAAAAAAATCAGTTCAGCTAACTTGATTATGTAGTAGAGCTGACATCTATTCAATTCCACCTTCAGCCTCAATCACCTCCTCGATTCAGATCTGGAAATGGGAGCATACCTTTTCCACAAGTGCCGGCAGGAGCTCAGCAAATACTTAGCAGATGGCGGCGATCAGGCTGGCTTTGGTGTTGTGGGAGATCATGTTGGTGATGTTCTCGACGTATGACCAAACGAAGTAGTCCAGCAGGTTCAGGTCGGGGGAGGCCAGTGAGAGAAGGGTACAAAGTCATAGCACTCCTTCTGAAGCCAAGCCAAGCCTGGGTCTCTTTGGACTTGTGGGCCGGCGCAGAGTCCTGCTGCCACACCCAGGGTCTGCCACCGGCCACCTGATTGCACCAAAGGATCACCACACTCTTCAGCATATCCAGGTACACTTTGGTGCTGACTTTCAAGCCGACTTCAAAGATGTGAGGTGGCATGATGTGGCCCTCACTTGAAACCATACTAAAGACCATAACTGTAGTAGTCCGAAGGGTTGTCCGATGCACTGAGTTGGGCCCTCAAGCGTTGAACAATCCAGATTTGCATTTTGAGGGTACTGGCAATGGTCCTGTTGTCATAACTTGGATCGGTAGAGAGCATGAGTTGTACAGCGGCACATCTATCTCGCTCGTTGAACATTGTGTCAGAAGGCTCCTATCACTCTTGGGATTTGTACACAACTGGCCAACAACAAAAAAAAAACAGTTTTCATTAAATGGAAATGGAATCATGTTTTTTCTAGGGTGACAATTTTATTGTTCCACCCTGTAGTTTGTTGGTAACATTATTTTTAAACAAGCCAGAGCTCATTTGTTCGAACAGTTAAATGGTTTCAAGAATTGCTATGTAACACTAATAATTCTATTCAATATTAATCATTTGTTTACATACAGTCAAAACATGCGAGCCACAATGCTACAGGGACTCTCCACCACATTTTGATTATATCCTTGAAAATGAGTAATGATGGTGAAAAACAATTCGAGGAGAAAATTTTGTGTAATTTCTATGAAAATTGAACCAAATTTATCTAGACAAATATCAATAAAAAAATTCAGTACCATTGAAACTTCCCCTCTTCCTTTCGTTGCTTGTTTGTTTTTTTCCTCTTCACCAATTTCTTTCTTTCTTTCCTCTTCACTAATTTCTTTTTCTTTCCTCTTCACTAATTTCTTTTTCTTTCCTCTTCACTAATTTCTTTATTTCTACACTTTCTTCACACTGTTACACTTTCTATCAACACTTTCTTTCCCATATTTTCATTTTCTTCCTTTCACCCCCCACCACATTCTGTTCCTAATAAAATCCAACAGATAAACCAAAATTCAAAACTATTCACGTCTCCAAAGACGACCAATGTCGCCATCTTTTCATTAGATTCATTCATGAAACGATAAACATTGATTTCTCATTGTCTGCTGCAACATTCACTTCCAACAACGATGAATTGGATTTATTTATTTAGTGCTCCACATTTGCATCCTTGTACCACACTTAGAGCAGTTAAATAAATGC
This sequence comes from Sepioteuthis lessoniana, assembly GCA_963585895.1. Classification (NCBI taxonomy): domain Eukaryota; kingdom Metazoa; phylum Mollusca; class Cephalopoda; order Myopsida; family Loliginidae; genus Sepioteuthis; species Sepioteuthis lessoniana. The sequence continues at coordinate 17,584,901 of OY757924.1, forward strand.
CTTTTGGAAACCATGCCACAGAGTAGCAGTTAGCAAGTTATACAGAGAGAATTTCAGATCAAAATTCAACGAATAAATGTGTCAGGTTATTGATCTGAATTAATATAATTAGCAGATGATATCATTTATGTCATCGTATAAAATAATGAAAAGAGTTTTTTTTGTGCTGTTTGTGTGTTTCACTAACCGTAATTTCATTTGGCTAGTTTGTTTGTTTAAAGGCATATCAACCCTTATAGGTTAATGCCAAAGCCATACTCCTAGAAGAACAGTAGTGGTACTCTTTAATCCATAGCTGGGAGGATAAGGGGGTTCATACCTTTCAAAGAGTATTTGTCTGAAAGTGAATGTAATAGCGTGACTGGAGTACGAACTCGCTTACTACAATTCCGTAGTCCATGGCTTTAACCATTACACCACGAGAACACCCCCTGTAATTTGAGTAACACTCAAGTAAAAATTATCATATATATATATATATATATATATATATATATATATATATATATATCAACATAAGAAGTTTCAATTTCTTTCTTCAACCCTTTAAAAAAAGGAAAAAAAAAAGTTTTTGTCTAGAACCCTCTCAATAGCAATAAAAGTGATTGCAAGAGGAATTCATCTCTTTCTCTAGAAATGAAATTTTTTTTTCACCTGATCCCCAAGAGGAAGTAATATTCCTTATCGGTGTCATGCTGACAGGTTGAGGTTCTAACAAATGAGCCAAGCCCATTCAAGCAACAGATGTATAAGTTGTCATTTGCTGAGAAAGGTATATAAAAAAAAAAAAGTACAGTCACAATTCACAACTAGTTATTAGTATTCAATAACTTGCTATTAATCAATACATCATTGGATTAAACACAAGAAAACAATTCAATTATCATTTAAAGAGAAATTGGCTGTTAAGACAGAGATCTTTCTTTATTATTGTTTCTCCTAAGTATCTCCATGCTTAGAAATAACAACCAAAGTATGTGTATTTATTTAACCCTTACACCACAAGCAGGACATGACGCAAGGTCAATTTTTTTAAACAGAATAAACCCAGTCTGCCAATTATTTAAGTCATAACTAAAGAGAGAAGAGATAGATTCATACTCCTTTCATGAAATGCAAACAGCCTTGTCCAGGTTTTCAACTCAGATTACCAATTCCATTTCCTACTAAGCATGCCAAAGTTAGTTTCAATAAAAAGCAACAAAAAATTTTAAAATATCAAAGAAAATATTAGTCAGACTGAATAATAATGAAGAGAGGAAAAAGAGAGAGAAAGAGGAAAAAGAGAGAGAGAGGAAAGAGAAAGAGAAGAGAGAGAAAGAGAGAGAAGAGGAAAAAGAGAGAGAAGAGAGAGAGGAGAGAGAGAAGAGAAGAGAGAGAAGAGAGAAAAAGAGAGAGAAGAGAGAAAAAGAGAGAGAAGAGAGAAAAAGAGAGAGAAGAGAGAAAAAGAGAGAGAAGAGAAAAAGAGAGAGAAGAGAAAAAGAGAGAGAAGAGAGAGAAAAGAGAAAGAGTTATTAACATTACTAAAAGAAGGAAAAAAGCACCTCCAGAATGGCAGGGGGACTTGCTATGGCAAAATCACATGATGAGGCTCCAGTTTTGGAGGTCTGGGAGTGTGGAGTATTTCTTTATGGCCATTACTCCCAGGTCCACTGACCTGGAATGGTAGTTCTTATTAGGTTCCCATCTACAGATCAAATGCAAATTTGTTTACACACAGTTGAAACGGTTTCAAGTACTGCAAAATAATACTAAGAGTTCTATTTGATCCATAGACAGGACTAACAGATACTACCACTCTGGGTCAAAGTGGACCTAGGAGTAATGGCAATAAAGGATAGTTCACATTCCCCAAAGCTGCAGGGCTAGAGCCTCGGTATCAGATGCAGTTTAGGTTTGGTCGGGTTTTATCCCATACCAACCCTTGTGGGTTATTTAATGCCAAATCCTCTTTATACATATATTTAAATACATATTTGTAAACATTCTGTTGACAACATTCTTAAATGAGCCTGAGCTCAGATGTTTTCAAACAGTTAAATAGTTTCAAGTATTGCTATGTAACACTAACAATTTCACATCAGTCACTTGCTTGCACCCATTTATATATATGATTTGCAAGTCAAAAGTTTGAAGCCAATTTTATTTTAAAATGAGCTAGAACTAATTTGTTTGCATACAAGTATTGCTTTTGTTTCTATACAGTTAAATGGTTTCAAGTATTGCTATCTACTACAAATAATTCTATTCAATATTAATTACTTGTTTGCACACAGAGATGTAGTTACAAGTATTGCTATTTAACACTTATAATTCTATTCAATATTATGTATTGTTTGCACACAGTGAAGTGGTTACAACTATTGCTATTTAACACTAATAATTCTAATCAATATCAATTATTTGTTTGCACACAGAAGTGGCTACAAGTATTGCTATTTAACACCAATAATTCTATTCTATATTAATCACTTGTTTGCAGACTCAGATGCAGTTTACTGTCATACCCAGGACATTAAGCTATAGAGAAATATCTAATAATATATTTACATCAAGTAAATTTAACATGAATTTATAGGATAAAATCGTCACACACAGACATTTTTTTATATAAAGAAACTTTATTTGAATTCCTGTACTGAGATGTCCAAAACAACTGCATCCAATTAGCATGGCCTGAAATGCAGTTACTGTATCCCTTGCAGAGGGTTAATACCCCCCCACACACACACCTAAAAGGGGGTGTCCTTGGTATGACACTAAACTACATCTTATTGCAAGGCTCCAATTCTGGAAATCTAGAGCGAGGGTGGAGACCCTCTTCTTTGCTATTACTCCCAGGTCCACTAGAACTTATTAGGTTCCCCCTATCTATTGGTCAAATAGATCTTTTTAAAAATTATTTCTATTCAATAGGACAGGGGTAAGGAAGCTCTTAAGCAGTATTTGTCTAGCCTTCCACCAAGCAGGACTTGACACAAGGTCATTTTATGGTGAGGGTTTCACATGCTGCAGGACAATGATGGTCACTGGATTACAAGGTGCACTGTGAACTATGCTAGCCTTTGTCAAATCTCCCGGCATGTATGCCAAGTAACCTTGTTGGTTATAGCTTCACTAGACCTGAAGGACTAGTGCTATGCTTGTCATTGATCTTTCACCCACCCAAAGGTGGCCCAGCCAGAGCAAGGAGCCATTTAGCCTCAAAACTCTTAAGAAATAAAAAAAAAAAAAAAAAAAAAAAAAAATGCAAATGTATAATAAACGTGATTCCTAACCTCCTGACAGATTGGTATGCTATTAAAATCAATCAATCAAAACTGCTAGTTTAGTACCATCCTACATTTCACAATCAAGTCAAGAGTATACCTCTTTGGACTATCTATTCAGACAAGTACCAATAAGGAATGTAAAATATTTTAGGAAAGTAATCAACATTCCAAGCTTTGTCTACAACTTTGAAAAGTCATTAACATATCAGAAATTGTGTGGATAATCAAATTTTTTCAAATATTTTTTTTATCATAAAGACAACATTTTAGTTAACCTATGGTAAAAAAAAAAAAAAAAAAAAAAAAAAAACTATTTAAAATAAATAAATAAATAAAAACAAATAAAAATACATAAAAAAAAATGAAAAGTAGAAATAAAAAATAAATGAACAAAAATTTTTAAAAATGAATAAATAAAGATAAATAAATAAATAAATAAATGAAAATAAAATAAATAAATAAAAAAATTTAAAAAAATAAATGAATAAAAATTTTAAAAAATAAAAATTAAAAAATAAATAAATAACAATTTAAAAAATAAATAAATAAAATAGTACTAAAACGTAGTAACCTATTAGTGTAGAACCATTATTTTGTTTTTTGGAAATGACATTTTTTTTCCATTGATTACATACATACATGTCAAGTCATACCAAACACTCAAAAACGGTATTTGATTCCGCCTTGCTTTACACTCAGCATTATAAGGTAAGGATCAATGGTGAAGTGGAGAAATCCAGAGAATGGAGTAGCGCCCTCCCCTACACCTCAATGTGGTAGCTATTGAAAGGGGAGCCCTCAGGTCACCCTCGACTAAGGTACCAGCTCATTGGCCAAGTGGGTAGAGTGTTCACCGACGTTCTGGGGACTTTCCATGTTCATTAACTAAACACATATTCATTATGCAATATGCATATGTCTTTATTAACACTACCAGGCCATTGGCCTAATGAGTAGAGTGTTCGCCAATGGTCTGGGAGACAGGGGTTCAATAGCAGGTAGGGTCATACCAAAGACTTAAAAAAAAGAAAAAAAAGAAAACTTTACTTACTAAACTTTACTTACTACTATATACAATTTTTTTTTTATTATCTAGCCTTTTTTATTATTGGTTCCTATAATGTATTTATCTCTATATCTAGTCAACTCACCGGGTCACAGTGGCCTAATATATGTGCTGCCTGTTTCATCATCATGTTGTGCCACCAGCACGGATATCCCTGACCCTCTCTCGCCACTTCTCCCTATCATTCATCGCCTCCGGCAGGTCTTCAGGGTTACATCCCGTATCCTCACATAGCTGTTGTATGTATGTTCGAGCTGGTCGTCCTGCTTTTGCTTGGCCATATGCGGGGATCCATAGGAGTACATCACTGATGAGTTCGTCCTTGCTTCTCCAGCAGTGTCCTGCGTGTCTGGTTCGTCTAACTTGTATAGTTTTCATGATGGAAGGCAGGTGGCCGTATAGTTGGTGTCTTGTGGGGTGTTGTCGCCAGGACTTGTTCCATATTGCTTTCAACATTCTTGTGTAATTGCCGTCTAGTTTCTTCTTCAACCGTTTAGTTAGCGTCCAAGTAGTGCATCCATATAGTAGTATCGATACAACCACTGCCTGGAAGAAACTGCATTTCATTTTATTGGTCAGGTCTGATTTCCATATGATCGAGAGCCTATCGATAGCTGTACATGCTTTCGTTAGTCACATATCGATGTCTTTTTCAGTTGATGTGACGTTACTTCCTGGGTAGGTGAATTTGTCTACTAGTTTCAGAGAGGCTCTGTCTAGTGTGGTAATGTCACCTGTTTGGTTGTAACACATATATTCAGTTTTGTGTGCATTGACATGGAAGTCATTGCTTGCAGCGGCTCGTTCCTGCCTGTATAAGACATGTTAATTTCCAATATTCTTCCTAATTTCTTATTTTGACTTCATCCCTTAAGTACAGTTTCTCTTTTCTTTCCATGTATGGTCAGTCATACCAGAGTTTGCAATTTCACCTTGTCCTACAGCTTTTAAATATTCCTCTCACCTTATTTTTAGAGGGCGGCATGTCACACCTTTGTATACTTTACCAAAGCTGCATGGGATTGAATATATTCAATTCTTGGTCATGTTTTTTGTTGGGGGCTTGACTTGGAAGAGATATTTTTAAAGAGTCCAGCCACTCCTGAATAGTGTCCCCCATATCATATCTTTTGAATCTTTTTGGCTAGGCCTTTTGATATAAGCTAGTTAAACAGTGTTGAGTTTTCAGGTATGGTTCTCAGGCATTCAATCCAGATTTCTTGGAGCCAAAATTATGCTCTTTGGGTAGAGTATCAGCCCCGAAAAATCTGGATTAAAAAAAAAAAAAAAAAAAAAAAAAAAAAAAAATATCAGTCGGTTATCAAGAATTACAGAGGAAAATAAGTACGATGCAGAGGATACTAGAGCTTCAGTCATTTAAAATGTTCATAGTGTGTGTGTGTGTGTGTGTGTGTGTGTGAGAGATCAAAATTCTTTTTTTTTTCTTTTTTTAAATGTGTATGTAACTATAATCTAGCAAAAAAGCATGTCAGTGAGAATTTTTAAAAAATAAAATTTTTTAAAAAGTCTTAAAAGAAAACAGCCATTTTCAGTCCAATTAGCAACTGAATAATTTTCTAGCATCAACATCCACATTTTTTAAATTCATCCAAATTCTCAATATAATGAAATATGAAATTTCAATTTAGAATCTTTCACTCTTTCCTAAACAAATATCAGTATCATCATAGGAAGTTTTCTATGAAATTCTCATCAGAATCCTTCCCTTATAAATAGAAGTATCAATATAATCATGGACAGTTATCTATTAAATGCTAATGGGAATCCTTCACTCATTCCTTAATAGAAGCATCAACTATAAAATGCCAATTTAGAATCCTTCCCTTATAAATAGAAGTATCATTATAATGATGGACAGTTATCTATTAAATGCTAATTGGAATCCTTCACTCATTCCTTAATAGAAGCATCAACTATAAAATGCTAATTTAAAATCTGTTGTAACCTAACAAAAGGTTACTGAGAGAGAAATAATTAAAACAGAGGTTGGAAATGAAATGGAAATCTTTATAACATTAACAAAATAAAATACTCACCACTGGAATGAGGAAGATATCCACTGCTCATGATGATTACTTAGTATATTTTCACCCCTTCACAATAGTGTTCAATGTATTTATAAGGAATGGGATATACCCATTAATGTTTATAGGAAGGGTATAAAACAGAATCCTTTATACCTAAATAAATGAATCAATATCATTATGGATGATAATTTAGTTTTTATTCAAAAATACCATTTTGGCCTAGTCTAAAAATAATTACTAATAGAATGGGTGAAGAGATTTTCAGAATGTTTCTATTTGCCCATGAAGTAGTTATTGACCTTAGTCGAGGGCAATACGAAGGCTCCATTTTCAATAGATACTACACCGAGGTATAGGGGAGGGCACTACTCGATTCCCAGGATTGCTCCACTTTACCCTTGATCCTTACACCTTATAATGCTGAGTGTTAAGCAAGGCAGCATCAAGTACCATTTTTAGAGTCTTTGGTATGACTCGACCTGGGATTGAACCCTAGTCTCCCGGACGATTGGCAAACACTCTACTCATTAAGCTAATATGAAGTACTGTAATCAATACATTCATCAAAATAACATTGTAGTAAGCAAGACACTTAGGATATTAAAGCTTTTTAAACTCTTTGAAAAGCTATCAAAGATGATTTAATCGAAAATACTTGGTTTCTACTTAATTTGTAATATAATAGCCGAGGGATTTCGGTTCATGCCTTTGGGTTTAGTTAGGCTGAGAACCTTTCATCTCAGCACATGGGTTAGTTAGGTGCAACCTTGATGCAGGTGGTAACACGTGTGCGCGCACAGAGCAGACATATCTCTCAGAGATGTCACAATAGCCTGAGATGATGAAACGGGTGACAAAGTGCGGGTGACGTCACGCACCGTAAGCGCGCGGAGGATTTTGAAGAAAGTTAAGAGAGTTGAAACTAGACGCCGAACGAGGAGGTTTGATTTTTGGGGCTCGCTGAAGCCAGGCGAATTTGCACGCCATGGGTGCCACACGAGATAGGGGCCAGATGAAGAAGCCAGCATAAAAAGATTGTGTCTCTCCTTGTATTGAAACCTTTAACTCAAAAGTAATAAAAAGGTTTCGTACCTGAACAAAGAAGTCATTAAGTGTTTTCGAATTTCGAGATTCCTATGTTCTGTATGTATATATGTTACCAACATTCGCTGTCAATTTTGCACATGGCCATATTCGTGTATATAGCTATGTAACAAATTGACCGATTTTGAATTGTATGTCAAGATTTATTTTATATTGAGAAATAAGGGAATCCCATTCATATTCAGTTTTTGTGCAGTTTCTTAAGAGTGTGTGTGTGTGTGTGTGTTTTCTTTTGGCACACAGTCTTATTGAATACAGATAATTTTTAGACAGATCTTTGTCATACATCAATGAGCCCGGAACACCATTCTGGATGAGAGTGGACCTAAGAGTAATGGCAATGAAGGGCCACTCCCTTCTCTCCAGATCACCGGAACTGAAGAATCACAATCAGATGCAGTTTACACCCTCTTTTTTTTGGGGGGGGGGAGCACCTTATTGCCCCTGCTGGGAATACAATCAGTTTCGACCAACAGTGCTCTACAAGTTTGTTTGTTTGTTGTTTTTTTTTTTTTAATGACTACGAAACTTCAGAGCTGAAAAAGCAGTTAATAAAAATAAAATAAAATGCAAAAAGAAATAGATTTTCTATTTTTATCAAGCAGATTTTAATTTCTAACCACTGAAGCAAAGATTCTAAATTTATTTTCTATGATGAATTATTTAAATATGTTGTATAAGCCTTATATTAAATCAATAGATATTAGAAATTACAAAATAATAAATAAATAAATAAACAAACATTTTTAGAATTAATCCCTTTTCATACAATTTGAGCATGCAAAAAGACAACACTGACACGATATATCTATCCTAAGTAACCAAAAGTTGGTTGATCCCCACCCTTACAGAGAGTCTCTATGTGTTATAATTATTGCCCTGGAAGGAAAAAAAACAACAACAACAACAATATAAACTTTGACTTGGTGGGAATTTAGATAAATCCATTCAGATTTGCCATTGTCATTTTATAGCATGTCAGGAGGGAGGAGCACAAATGAATCAAAACTTGTGTGGCTACTTGGGGGGAGATCTTGGTTCCCTCTCCATTCCCCTTCTCAGATTCCTAGCAATAAACTCAGCCCTGCCCCTTTTAGGCAAGGGGGTAGGTACTGCCGGGGAGAAAGCTCCAGGGACCAGACAATTAACTTTAAATCACCCACCAGGTGATAACGGGAATGCTGGGGAAAACTTTGTATTTCAATGTACTTGCCACTTTTTTTTTTTAATCACGGGAAGTCATTCTAAAAACTTCCTTGTCTTAATCCACAGGGGTAGATTATTCTAATTCCTTTAACCATGATTAAATACAAGTGTTAAGCAATAGTAAGTATTCCTTGTCATTCATCCGGAGTTAGGATTGAACCTGCAACCACCAGATGATCCACCAGAATTAGTTTCAATCATTCAGAGTTTTCAGAATATCGTCTTCATCTTTATTGTTATTTCCAGAACGTTTCAGCCAATATGTCTTCCGGCCTTCTTCAGGTTATTGTCGAACTACGTCCTTTATTGAATCCAGCAGGACACATAGCGTAATGGTTATTGGTGTTGGTTCCCTAAGATTCTAAAGAGACAATCATCTGGAGGTTGCAGGTTCAATCCTCACTACAGGCAAGTAACAATATATGAATACATAACACTTGTACCTGGTTATGGCTAACAGAATCAAAACAGGTGACCCCTGTGAATTCAATAAAGGACGTAGTTCGAAGTTCCATGTAGGCTCCCGAGTTTGACAAACACTTGAAGAAGGCTGGACGACATATCGGCCAAAACATTATGGAAATGACAATAAAGATGAAGACAATGGTCCGAAAACTCTTAATGATAAAAATCATCAAGCTTTGTCTCAGAAATTCAAATAACTAAGTAGTTTCAAATAGATTTTTAAAACCTATGTTGTTAATTAAGAAGAGTATTTGTTTGCTATAGACAACAGCTAAAAGATTAAATGCTGAGTATCTGATTTTAGCCACTGTTGGGGGTGCTTAGAATACACTGATTGTATCCTCTGCAGAGGGGTAAGACTACCCCACACACAAAATAAGAGGTTTGGTTTTTATGGCATATCAACCATTGTAGGTTATTTAATGCCAAATCCTGTTTTTACACATTAAATACATGATTTGTAAACATTTTGTAGATACACAGTCAAATGATCAAACAGTTCTATTTCTAACAATTTAATTTAGCATAGATCAACAAAGTTAAATGGTTCCAAGTATAGTTATGTACAAGTAACAATTCAATTAAACATCAGTTATTTGTTTGCACAGTTAAATGAGCAGTTCTATTTCAAATAATTTGGTTTTCATATTTTTGAACTCAGTTTAAATGTCAAGCAGTTCTATCTGAGCCATCGATAGGACTATCAGGTGCTACCACTTCAAGCCAGAGTGAACCTGGGAGCAATGGCAATGAAGGAGTACTCTGAGAATATATTAAGACAGTCTATCTTTTATTCAGCAAGAAATACAAGAGAAATGTTTAAGGGAAATTCTGGTTCAGGTCAAAAGCATAGACTCAACTGTCTAATAATTTTTTGGCAACTGAGTTTAGATGATACTTGAACAGGTTGTTGGTGCAGCTATGTGGCCAGGTAGTTCGCAGACAGATGAAGGGTGAGTTAGCTATGCTGAATTGCAGAGGCAAGCTAATCGAAACTCCAGTGGTTGAATCTGCACTTCAACCAGGGTTTGGTCAGCTTCAGCTACAAGTAAGCTGAAGTCGTCATAGTCAATCCAAGCAGTGTCGTTCGTTTGTGGACATGTGTCATCAGTTTGTCAGGCAAGAAGTTTGTAGGCCAAAGAATATAGCCAGGCGTTGCTGCATTGGATTCAATCAGTCTGACCTCTGGAAGTCACAGCATCGAGCTGGCTGGTAAAGCTGTTAATCAATCATCAGTATAATCATTGGTGATAGTCTGGGTGGTGATTGACTGGCCCTTAAAAGGGCAGTAATAGTAAGACTAGTGTCCTAATAAGAACAATTTGTAGTAGTGGGAAGAGGAATGCTATGAAAAGGACAGTAGTAGTAGTAGCAGCAGCAGTGGGAAGGCAGGAACAGCTGGAAAGTGCCACATTCTGGTCCTCTTCACCTGAGGCTGAGCTGAGCCGAGCCATCTAACAAGTGATTTTTTGACTGCATTTTTATAATGAGACAAGAAAACAATAGCATAGAATTATGTTAGACTTCTGGTTTTGAAAAAATAAATAATATAGGGCTCCCGTCTATGGGACAATAGACCCGTTTAAAATTCAAACTATCTTGCCATGTTTTGTTTACACCATTTTTCCTCCTGCAGGGAAATTTTCCATTTTCTCATTATTTTGACACCAAATTCAACTAATTTTAACATATTCTTTATTCAGATTGTTGCCATGGAAACACCACTTCCTAACATTTACATTGATAAATGGTAACATTTTGTTGGTTGGTTGGTTGTTTTACGGCGTATCAACCCTTTTCAGGTTATTTAATGCCGCATTAAATTTTAAACAATTCACTTTAGTATAAGAATACTTTTTGTTTACAAACAGTTAAATGTCAAAAGAGATCAATTTCAAACAATTCAGTTAAGCATAAGTAAACAGTTTAGTTCAAAAACAGTTCTATTTTGAACAATTCAGTTTAGCCCAAGCACGCAGTTTCAATGTCAAAAACAGTTCTATTTCAAACAATTCAATTTAGCATTAGTAGTCTTATTTATGGGTCAAATAGAACTAAACTATCAGGTGCTACCATTCTGGGCCAGAGTGTATGTGGGAGCAGTGGCAATGAAGGGGTACTCTGCATTCCTCAAAGCTCCAGCATTACTGGAACCTCATCACCAGATTGTCTACAGTCATATAGTTATATTCAAGACACTCGTTAGTCTTATCCCTCTACAGAGAAGCAGTAGGTGTATTTTACAGCCCCAGCTGAGTAGCCAACATTTTATAAGGATTTAAATGTTCTAAAATAGGCATGTACAAAAAACACTTTAATAGCAATGTTATGACAAGCAATGTGTGATTTTCATCTAAAGTATGGATGATCAAATGCGTACTAATCTGTGTTTTTATATTAATCCTTATTAATCTTTTTCTCCCTTTAATTACCTTTTTTTTTCTTAATGTAGAAATCTGGGATCTATTCTATGGATAAAAAAGGATAAAAGGAAAAACTTGAAAATGATATTTTCTCATTTTTTTCTCTTTTATACAAATTAGATTTCCCCTACCATATAAAAGTGCGCATTTCTTGTTCATATGTAAAAATTAAAGAATGTGACAATAAAATGGTGCCCGTGGTGTAATGGTTACTGTCGTAGGAAATGGACACGGCGACACGAGTTCAAATCCTGGCCGAGACTAATTGCATTTCACATAGCACTAATACCCTTGGGAAAGGTATGAATCCAATTATTCTCCCTCCAGCTATGGGTAAATAGTAGGGCAGACTAGGTTCTTCAGCCTTGGTGGGGAAACTAGTCTAGGAGAAGGAAAACTCTGAATTCAAACCTGTTAAACTTCGCTTAAAAATTGACCTTGTGTCACATCCTGCCCAAGCGGAGGGTTTAGTAAATATGATATGATAAAATGGTTAAAAACAAAAATGATTCTTTTTTAAGTTATATAGTTAATATGTAAATTCGTATTTGAACAAATAATACAGAATTTAATGTTGTTTGTTAATCAGACGTGAAATTCATGTTTAATGCATTCGATATTTAAGAGATTGATCTGTAGATTTAACGAGCTTTTTATCTTTTAGAGAAGATAAAAAAAATAAAATAACACACACACACAAATATTACTATCATCAAATGTCTTCATGGATAACTTACATGATTAACAGACAAGAAAAAAACTGAACTAACAAGAAATTCAAATTCTGATAAAATCCACAGTCTTCAAGTGCAAATAAAAAAAATAAAAAAACACACAAACACTTTCAGTTTAAATTAAAGCATAGGAAAAAAATAAAGAAACTAGTGAAAGTATTATTACCATTTCTGTTATAAGCCAGAATAAAGAACATAAAAATGAATATTTGTAGCATTCAAATTATATATTACAGAGATTTCATAAAATTAAATAAAGACATTTGGTTTGGTTTGATTTTGTTTTATGACATTCCGTCGTAGGTTATTTAATGTTAAATCCATTTTTATACACAAAAACAGTTTCAAACAATTCAGTTTAGCATAATAGTTTTTGCTTACTCACAGTTAAATGTCAAATCAGTTCTATTTCAAGTAATTCAGTTTAGCATAAGTACACAGTCGAGTTCTATTTGACCCATAGATAGGACCCTATCAGGTGCTATCACTCCGGGCTAGAGTGGATCAGAGAATGATGGCAATGAAAGGATACTCCGCATTCCTCAAAGCTCATACAACACTAGAACTTCAGGATCAGATTGTTTTGTGTCATATCCAGGACACTCTTTGGGATGGGAGATCTTACCTCTCTGCAAAGCAATTGTCATACTCTACAGCCCCAGCTGACTGGGCAAAATAAAGACGTGATTAAGTTTATTTCCACATTTCATGACAAAATAAACAGAAAAATTTAACTGAAATGTCTGATTTTAACAGCATGTCAACATGTCTACCACTATTTTAAGCCTAGACTCACGTTCACTGTACGTTCATATAGTACATTTTTTGTGTAGCAGTTTCATTTCTTATTGGACATGAAAACAAATTTTAAACAAATGGCATTTTTTATTTGTCTATAATTATTTGTTTGCATACAGTTACATGATATAAAGTATTCCTATCTAATACAAATAATTTGCATACAGGTGTATAGTTTCAAATAACTACTCCTAATTAATGATAATTTGTTTGCACACAGTTATTTGATTTCAAGCACTCTTATCCAATACTAATCATTTTCAAACAAATTTTTTTGACCCAAAAATGGGACCCTAACAAGTACTACCACTCCAGGTCAGAATGTATAGCAAAAGAAGAAACTTACCTCCTGGATCAAAAGGCATAAGGATGCCTTGCTTGTCAAGCAGTAAAGAATATGTTCACTTCTACAGGCAGAAGTTATAGTGTGCCAATCTCGTCTCTCACGAGAAGAAATCTACCTCGCATGTAAATTTCTATATGCTGGAACTTGCATAAAAGAGCATGCCAGCAGCAGGAGTGTTGTTGTTCTTCGTGGACTGCTTTTTTGACTGACTGACAGAACGAACGAGTTTACCAGAGGTATACTGAGGAAGGGCTGTTAGTAGCGTGTGTTGTTATTTTTAGTCAAATGAGGCTACCCAATTGTCTGAGGACTGCACTACTGCTTTTGCATGGACTACTTCTACAACAAATGGAACCAGGAATAATGGAACAGGTACTCCACACTCTCCAAATCTCCAGATCTGGAACCTCACCATCAGATGTAGTTTAGTGTCATACAAAGGAAATCCTTTTTTAAGGCGGTGGGGGGAGGTAATACCCCTCAGCAGGAGATACAGAAAACATATTCTAAGCAACAACAGGGTGAAAATTTAGTCGAAACTTTATAATTCAATCTTATTGCATAATGAGTGAGATGACCAATGAACCTATTGGGTTCCAGTTCGAATGGCAGTCCATGATGATATTGTTGCTTCTGTTTAGGAAGGTTTGGTTTGGTTGTATTGTATGTTATTTAATGCCAAATCCATTTTTAATACATATAAACAGTTCTATTTCAAACAATTGAATTTAGCATAAGTACGCAGTTTAGTTCTATTTGACCCATAGATAGGACCCTATCAGGTGCTACCACTTAAGGCCAGAGTGGACCAGAGAGTGATGACAATGAATGGGTACTCTGCATTCTCCAAAGCTCCAGCATTACAGGAGCCTAATCATCAGATTGATTAGTGTCAAATCCAAGACACTCATTGGAGGAGTCTTACTCCTCTGCAGAGATGCAGTCAGTGTATTATGCAGCCCCAGGTGGCAGAGCAAGTTTAGGAAAGAGTGAAGACTTTAATTAGAATTTCATACATGTCACAACTGTTTTGAGAATCCCAATAATTAAAAACTAACATTTAACAGAAACACAGAATAGACAAGATTATACAGTTGCAAATTGGAACTGGGAATTACTTTATTCTCTAAGACCATTTTCAGTGTATTGTCCTAATAAAAACCTTGCTATGATAAGCCATTTTTACCGTGTCATGGTTATAACAAAAACTTAATACCTACATTTAGGTCTCTTGAATCATCGATTCGGGTTTCTTTGTTTAATGGCATATCAACCTTCATGGATTATTTAATGCCAAATCCATTCTTCGATTCTATAATCCAGCACTTTAACCATGACACCACGAGGACACCCCCACAAATTTTCATTTACACCTAGTGTGAACTTTATTTGTTCTCAGTCCCACCACTGGACAAGTATGGCACAAGGCCTTTTTTAAAGTGGGTTCAGACGCAGGGCCGCAGCCCACACACCTACGGCAAAATCCAAAAATATCTTCAGCCCGATCGGCATTCCCCCAATGGAGGCACCTCCGACTCCAGGAAATAAAACCATGAACAATTGATGAAACAATAGTGTGAATATATATGTATGTATGTGTGTGTGTGTGAGTCAGTTGGCGGACCATAGTCAAGGGAGACCCCAAAAGCTCCTTTTTCAATAGCTATTACATCAAGGTTTAGGGAAAGTTGCTATTCCTTTCCCTGGATTGCTCCACTTAACCTTGACCCTTACCTTATTATGCTGAGTGTTAAGCAAAGAGGCATAAAATATCATTTTCTTTGAGTCTTTGGTATGACTCAACCTGGGATTGAACCTTGGTCTCCAAGGCCATTGGTGAACACTAACCATTATGCCAATGAAAAAAAAAAGATTTTAGATAATGTATTTACTTATGGATGAACAATATGCCAATGTTTAATGTTTTGTTTTTAAACAATCTTCAGGATGATGCTATGTCACATCGGAAAAATTATTTTCAAATGAAAAAAAAAAAAAAAAAAAAAAAAAAAAAAAGAGTAAATTCTTAGGATTCTATTTCAAACTAAATGTATGTGACATAATTGGTGTTTGAAAACTGATAGATAGGTAAATAGTATACATATTCAAACAAACAATTCAGATATTATGAGAATTTTAGCATCCACTATTTTTCCGGTGTAATATTTTTGGTATAAGTGGGGATTGTGTTGTACACTCCTAGAAATCTCTAGTGAAAAGAGCAAAATTTTTATTACATACAAAAAGTAGAAATATTGTGTGCTAGCATCTGAAATTTTATTACACAAACCTGAAATCTATTAAGAAAAAAAATTAATAGAATTATAGTTAAGAAAATAAAACCATTAGTATACACAAAAATCCCCAAAAGCTCACAAAGAAAAAATGTTCTTCTCTAAAAAGATGGTCCCAAGAGGAACATTGTGACATATGTTCTGACGTCATTTTGAAATGTAAGACAGAATAAAGCCAGCTGTTTTGGACAACTATGAGAAATTGGCATAAAGGTCATCAGCATAGAAATGGAACGAGTGACTCAAGTTCAAATCCTAGATGAAACTTCACATTTTACGAGTGGGTTGGTGGCTTTGGTTTTATGGCATATCAACCAGTCGGTTATTTAATGTCAAATCCTCATATATATATATATATATATATATATATATATATATATATGAAATATATATGATTTGGTTTTGTAGGGTTTTATGGCATATCAACCAGTCGGTTATTTGATATCAAATCCTCTTATATATATATTAAATATATATGATTTGGTTTCGTCAGGTTTTATGGCATAACAACCATTGTAGGTTATTTAATGCCAAATCCTTTTTCTATATATACATTAAATTTTCATCATACAACGTGTGAAAGCACGTGCGATACCCTGCTCTCATCAGCTGCCAACGAGGGTGATAACAGTTTCGGTAGCTCAAGGCGTTACTGCCACCGGACAGGGTATTTAAAATATATATACACACACACACACACACACACACACACACGTCAGATCAATTAAAAGCAGAGATTACATTGGACGTTCATTCATCTGCAATTTTAATGCAGTCTGTGATTTAAAAATGCATTTACTTTCGTCCATCGACGTCATAGCAACCGTTTCTTGATGTTGCATAAAGCAATACATTAAATATATATGATTTGTAAACATTTTGTTGATAACTTTTTTTTTTAAATAAGTCTGAGCACATTTTTTTTTTTTTTTTGCACACAGTTAAATGGTTTCAAGTATTGTTATACAACAGTCACAATTTAACATTAGTCATTTGTTTGTACACAGCTTGTAGGTAATTTCATTTTTAAATGAGTTAGAATTATTTTGCTTGCACACTTGTAGTGTTATTATTCCTCCACAGTTAAATAGTTTCAATTTCCATTTAGGCAAACAATAAAAGAGTTTCAAGTATTGCTATGTATAACTAACAATTCAATTAAACCACAATTAAATGGTCAAACAGTTCTATTTAAAACCTTCAAAAAATCATTTGTTTCGACAGTTTAAATGTCAAACAGTTCTATTCGACCCAGTCAGGTGCTACCACACTGGGTCTGAGTGGACCTGGGAGCAATGTCAGTAAAAGGGTACTCCACATTTCCCAAAGCTCAAGGACTGCAGACTCACCTTGTGTCATCTCTCGGGCAATCCTTGAGAGAGTGGTGGGGGGTCTTACTCTTCTGCAGAAAGGCAATTGGGTATTCTACTGCTCCAGCCGACTGGGCTTAATGCCTCAGGGAAAAGCATGAATCTGTTGTCCCAATTAGGCAACCAATCTGGAAGAAGGATAACTGAATTCAAACCAACTTTACTCAGCTTAAATATTGGCCTCGTGTTCAATCCTGCCCATGATAGGAGGTCTGGGGGTAATTACATAATACAAGTATCTGTCTGTCAGGGTTTTATGGCATTTCAACCTTTGTAGGATATTTAATGCCAAATCCATTTTTATACAAATAAACAGTTCTTGTGATGTTAAACACTGGTTAGTGGTTAATCAAGCAATATTTGATGAATGTCCCACCAGACAGACAAGTGTGGCACAAAGTCGTTTTTTTAGGTGGGTCTGGGTACAAGACTGTAGCCCAGACACACCTGGCAGCTTCAAAAATGCCACAGGCCCCTTTGTATTCCCCTAAAAAGGGGCGCCTCAGGTGCCAAGCAATAAACCCAGCCCCTCGATGAAGGGTTAGAGCCTGGGGGGAACGGTCCCCAGAGGCTCAAGGATGCCGGTCAAGGCATACCATGACCGACAACAGTTCGTCAAGCTTATAGACAGTCCAGCACAGATACCAGACGGTCAGTGGCTAATCAAGCTTCCAAGTTATTCTTAGTGAGAGATTTATATACGTTCTCTCTTACACTAATGCTAATTAGACAGCTTAATTTGCCAGTATCACAACAGTTCTATTTCAAACAATTCAATTTAGCACAAGTACATAATTTAATTGTCAAAAACATTTCTATTTCAAGCTACCCAGTTTAGTCAAACAGTTCTAATTCAAACAATTCAGTTTAGCATACAAAAACAGTTCCATTTCAAAAAATTCAGTTTAGCATGAGTACACAGTTTAGTTCTATTGACCCATAGATAGGACCCGATCAGATGCTGGCACTCAAGGCCAGAGTGTACATGGGAGCAATGGCAATAAACGGGTATTCTGCACTCCCCAAAGCTCCAGAATTACTGAAATCTCACCATCAGATTGTTTAGTATCATATCCAGGACACTCGTTGGAGGAGTTACCCCTCTGCAGAAAAGCAGTCGGTATATTCTACAGCCCCAGCCAACTGGGCAATAAAAGTTACTTATTTTCATGAAAAAATAAAGTTACTTCTGTAATACAAAGATTCTCATTATATTTGCAATAGATGTATAGATAATCTTAACTCAGCAAAAACAGTACACCATAACAAAATTTGTATTAGAGCAATACACATGAAATGCTCAAACTGAGAAAACAACAATTTCCAGTCCGACGTGTTCACATTGAATGTGATCTTTTTGATTATCCAAATTCTCGATATAAAGGAGATGAAATACTGATTAGAAGTTAGAATCCTTTACTCCTTCCTAAATAGAAGCATCAATATCATCATGGACCACAGGTTGAGTTTTAATTTTATTAGTGAAATTGACATATATTAAAGCTTGTAATTTTGTGTTTGGACAAAACATTCTTCTTTAATAGAAGCATCAGTATCATCAGGGACAACTACACCAATAGGGTCATGGGTTTCCTAATTTAATGGTTTCATTTGTAGTAATCAAACATTAATAATCCTATCCAACATTAATCATTTGTTTGCAGATATTGAAGTGGTTACAAGTATTGCTATTGAACACTAATTATTCTATTCAATACTGTTCATTCATTTGCACACAGTCAAATGGTTTCAAGTATAGCTATCTAATACCAGTAATTCCATTTAGGCACACAGTTAAAGAGTTTCAAGTATTGCTATGTATCAACAACAATTCTATAAAAGAGTTATTTGTTTACAGTTAAATGATCAAGCAGTTCTATTTTCAACAATTCAATTTAATGTAAGTCATTTGTTTGCACACAGTTTAAATGTCAAACACTTCCATTTGACCCATAGATCAGACCCTATTAGGTGTTATCACTCTAGGTCAGAGTGGACCTGAGGGTAATGGCAATAACGGAGTGCTCCACATTCCCCAAAGCTTCAGGACTGGAGCTTCCCCATCAGATTGTTTAGTGTCATATCTCAGATGCTTGTTGAGAGAGGAGGTAGGTCTTACCCCTCTACAGAGATGCAGTCTGTGTATTTTACAGCCGAACCCAAATGAGCTCCTAAGTTCCATAAATTTTGCTGTAAGCTTATATTACCCGATTGATTTTAATGGCATGTCAACTTGTCTTGGGTTATTTTATGCCGAGAGCTTCGGGAATCACTTTCATCTTTACATCTATTTTTTAGTTATTTCTTAAAGTTTTTTTTTTGTTTTTGCTCACAGTCTCACCAAACAATTTTTAAAAAGATCTATTAGACCCAAAGATGAGACCCTAACAGGTACTACCACTCCAGGTCAGGGTGGATATGAGAAGAGTTACTTAAAACTCCCCAGTTCTCCAGAACTAGAGCCTCAAAATCAGGTGCAGTTTAATGTCATACACAGAGTACTCCCTTTTTATAGGAGTGGGGGGGGTCTTATCTTTCTGCAGGAGATACAGTTGGTTTGGTTTGGTTTGATGGCATATCAACCTTTATAGGTTATTTAATGCCAAATCCATTTTTATGTAAATAATCTGTTCTATTGAAAACAGTTCAGTTTAGCATAAGTACACAGTTTAATTGTCAAAAACATTTCCATTTCAAACTATTCAAGCAGTTATATGTAATAATTCAGTTAAGTGTAAATACAGTTTTAATGTCGAAAAACAGTTCTATTTGAAATAATTCAGTTAAGCATGCAGTTTAAGTGTAAGTACGGTTTAATTGTCAAAAACGTTTCTATTTCAAGCTATTCAGTTTAGTCAATTCATTTTAGCATAAGTATGCTGTTAGTTCTATTTAACCCATAGATAGGACCCTTATCAGGTGCTACCACTCCCGGCCAGATTGGACCTGGGAGTGATGGCAATGAAGGGGTACTCTGCATTCCCCAAAGCTCCAGCACTGGTGGAACCTCACCATCAGATTGTTTAGTGTCATATCCAGAACACTTGTTGGGGGGGGGGGTCTTACCCCTCTGCAGAGAAGCAGTCGGTGTATTCTACAGCCCCAGCCGACTGGGCAAGGATACAGTTGGCTTATTCTAAAGCTCCTTCAACTGAGGAAGTTAATTTTAAATTTATTGATTATTGCACATTTCTCGATGCTTTACATATTGCTTGCCCAGTTGGCTGGGGCTGGAGAATACACCGACTGCACCTCTGCAGAGGGGTAAGACCCCCCCCCCAATGAGTGTCCTGGATGTGACACTAAACAATCTAATAGCAAGGTTCCAGTAATGCTGGGGTTTTAGGGAATGCGGAGTAACCCTTCATTGCCATTGCTCCCAGGTCTACTCTGACCCAGAGTGATAGCACCTGATAGGGCCCTATCTATGGGTTAAATAGAACTAACAGCATACTTATGCTAAACTGAATTGTTTGACTAAAGTGAATAGATAGAAATAGAAGTGTTTTTGACAATTAAACTGTACTTACATTTAAACTGCATACTTATGCTAAACTGAATTGTTTGAAATAGAATTTTTTCATAAAAATGGATTTGGTATTAAATAACATACAAAGGTTGATATGCCATAAAAACCAACCAACCTTTACATATTGCTTGGAATTCATCGCTGTAACAACTGCATTTTTTTTATTCATTTATTTTTTATTTATTTTAAATTCTGCTGAGATGAATTCAAATTTTGAAATATAAAATAGTTTCACATATTTTATTGTCAGATATAAAAATAGAATAATTCATTCATTTATAAAAATAAACTAATTCCCAATAACTATTCAAAATCTACACTTGCTGGCTCAAAACCCAGTGACATTCCTATGTTAAAACATTTCACTTCATAAATGTTTGAAGACATGGTCCTAAAATGCAATGAAAAAAAAAGGGAAGAAGAAATCAATGAATAAAGAAAATATTTATGAAAAAAAATTCATCATAAAAACAGTTTTAGTTTCTTTACTTCCGAACATTACAATGATTTTTTTAGATTGATTCTAACAGCATGTAAACACTTCTCGGGTTATTTTATGCCAAAAGGTTAGAGAATTGTGTTCATATTTACATTTATTTATGAAGTTGTTCCTTAAAAGATTTTTTTAGATACTTTCAAACTGAAAATGAATAATTTTTAAACAGATCAATTAGACTCATAAACTGGACCCTAACAGGTACTACCACTATGATCAGAGTGGACTTGGGAGTAATGGTAATGAAGAGGGTACTCTACACTTCCCAGATCTCTAGATCTATTTGACTCCAAGATGAGACCCAAGCAGGTACTACCACTCTGGGTCAGAGTGAACCTGGGAGTAATGGTAATGAAGTGAGCACTCCACACATCTCCAAAACTGGAGCCTTATCATCAGATGCAGGAAAGCTCTTGGAGGTGGGAGGTAAATTGACCTTACATTTTAGTTAACAGTAATACAGAAACAGAAAATCAATTTTAACTAAAAATTTAACATGACTCTTTTACATCCATTTTAAGTGCAATTTTACATGTAGACTATGAGAAAAGTGAGCAATATCTGATTATGTTGTCCACAAATCGCTCATTTTTAAGATAAGGTTGAAAATTCTGACATTTTCGTTAAATTATATTAGACAAGAAAAAAAAAAAAACTAAAAATGTTTTTTGTACTTTTAACCAGAGTTAGTCCTAAAAGGAATGTGGTGAAATATGTGCCAATGTCAGTGGATTGTGGTGTATCTGAAGTGATCAAGCAGTTCTGCTTTAACTCAAAATTTTAATCTAAAAAAAAAAAAATAAATAAATAAATAAATAAATAAATAGATTATTTAAATTTAAGAAAGAAAAATGAACTAATTTGATTGTTTGGGTTCTTTGTTTAATGGCATATCAACCTTCATGGGTTATTTGATACCAAAGACATCCTTACTACAATGCCGAAGTCTAGCACATTAGCCACTAAGCCAGAGGGACTTCTCCAGTGATTTGAATTTAAAAGGAAAAAAAAATTATTGAAGATGAAACAGACAATAGAAAAATGTGTATCAATTGGAATAGGGTGCAGAAAAGTTCCCGGCCTAACCGAAAGCCATGAACTGTACAAGATGTTACACATACATATTCACCTAACAGTTCAACAGTTTGACATATTGTTTTCTTTCTTGGTTGGGCTGGAAACTTTTCGGCACTAACTTTCTGATTCTTGAAAGCGAACCAAGGATATACAACTAAATTTCTGTGAACACAAAGATCATTTTATGAAGCTGATATCCTTAGTATAGCCATATTTTTTTAATTTTTCTTAATTCTGCAACAGGTGAACCTGCCATTATTACTACTGTAACAGCAGTCCATGATGATATTAATTCTTCTATTTAAGGAGTGAAAGATTCATATTAACCTTTCATATTTATTCTCGTAATATTGAGAATTTAGATTTTTTTTAAAATTAAGCATAAATGCACACCTCATGAATTCTGCATTCACTTGCAAATTGGACTGGAAATTGCTTTATTCAAGTTTGATCTTAATGGTATCTCAATCATATCGGGTTATTTGATCCCAAGATGGAACGAGAATCACTTTCATTGTACATTCATATTTATATTTTAGTGTTGCTGTTTCTTAAGTTTTTTTTTTTTTTTGCACACAATCCTATCAAATATGAATAATTTTTAAATGCCTATTTGGCCTATAGATGGGATCCTAAAAGGTACTACCACTCTGGGTCAGAGTGGACATGGAAGTAATAGCAATGAAGGGGTACTCCATACTCTCCAGGATTAGAACCTCACCATCAAATACAAAATTGAGTCATACCCAAGATGCCTCCTTTTTTTTGGGAGGAGGGAATATAATCAGTGAATTATGAGCTCCCACTCCTCTCCCCTGAAAGAGCAAGAAAGCGTTTTGCAGTACACTTCTTTTTTACAGCCCAGTCGGCTGGGGCTGTGGAATACACCAACTGCTTCTCTGCTGAGAAGTAAGACAACTCTCCATGAGTGTCCTGGATATGACTTTAAACAATCAGATGGTGAGGCTCCAGTGACACTGGAGATTTGAGGAATGTGCAGTACCCCTTCATTGCCATTGCTCCCAGGTTCACTCTGGCCTGGAATGGTAGTACCTGATAGGGTCTTATCTATGGGTTAAATAGAACAGTGACATTTTAAACCAATTGAAAACAAATGACTTATCGTAAATTGATTTGTTTGAAATAGAACTGTGTGTGAACAAATGACTGATGTTTAATTAAATTATTAATGATACATAGCAGTACATGAAACCATTTAACTGTATGCAAAAGTATGAGCTTAAGCTCGTTTAAAAATGTTATCAACAAAATGTGTTTACAAATCATATATATTTAATATGTATAAAGGGAATTTGTACTAAATAACCTATAATGGTTGATATGCCATAAAAAGATAGGGTCCTATCTATGGGTCAAATAGAACTAAAGTGTGTGCTAATGCTAAACTGAATTGTTTGAAATAGAAATGTTTATATGCATAAAAACGAATTTGGCATTAAATAACCAACAATGGTTGATATACCATAAAACCAAACTAAACTTCTCATTTATTTTTCAGCAGTCCATTATTTTCAGTAGCAAATTTCAGAACTTTATCAAAACTTTAATTACGTGTGTGTGTGTGTATATATATATATATCAGACCTGACCGATAAAATGAAATGCAGTTTCTTCCAGGCAGCGGTCATATCGATACTGCTGTATGGATGCACTACTTGGACACTAAGTAAACAGCTGGAAAAGAAGCTAGACGGCAATTACACAAGAATGCTACGAGCAATGTTGAACAAGTTCTGGCGGCAACATCCCACAAGGCACCAACTATACGGCCACCTGCCTCCCATCATGAAAACTATCCAAGTTAGACAAACCAGGCATGCAGGACACTGCTGGAGAAGCAGGGACGAGCTCATAAGTGATATACTCCTATGGACCCCCACATATGGCCGGGCAAAAGCAGGACGACCAGCTCGAACATACATTCAGTAGCTCTGTGAGGATACGGGATGTAGCCCTGAAGACCTGCCAGAGGCAATGAACGATAGGGAGAAGTGGCGAGAGAGGGTCAGGGATATCCATGCTAGCAGCACGACATGATGATGACTTTTACTAAAGTATTATTTGTCTAAAATACAAACACTTCCAGAATTAGAACATTCCTGTGTAAGTGACATCAATCACAAAATTTTAATTAGAACCATATCTTCATATAATAGACCAGTGCAACACTCTGTATGGAAAATGTTTACTTAGAAAGTCTTAACATACTCTTTCTCGTGTGATGAAATCACCGTGTCGCATTGTGAGCCTGGATCTCTCTAACCCAATCTCACCACCCATGTCTATCATCCATTGCTTCCGGACAGGTCTTCAAGGCTGCGTCCTGTATCAGCACAGAGCTGTCGTACATATGTTCTAGCTGGTTGTCCTGCCTTTGCTCGTCCATGCGAAGGGGTCCACAGGAGTATGTCACTTATGAGTTTGCCCTTACTTCTCCAGCAGTGTCTCACATCCCTGGTTCATCTAACTTGGATAGTTTTTGTGATAGGTGGTAGGTAGCTGTATAGCTGCTGTTTTGTGGGATGTTGCCTCCAGGACTTGTTCAATATTTGTTGTGAACCAGTAAAAGATCCGGAAGAAAGATACAAATTCGGGATTACGTGAAACAAATATATTGAACGAAAGTATAAATACAGCATAGGTAAAAGAATGTTAATCGTCAGTCTGACTGCCAAAGTGTTAGGCTGGAGTTAACTTGACACCGAGAAGAATATTCTCCCGGTATTCATAGTAATAGGAAGAGTTCATTATAGTCTGTAAAGTAAATACCATAACAATATTACTTGCAGAATTCTTGTGTAGCTGGCGTCAAGCTTTTTCTCCATCCGTTTAGTTAGCGTCCATGTAGTGCATCCATATAGTAGTATTGACATGACCACTGCTTAGAAAAAACTGCTAATTATATTAAACTTAAATCATAATGAATTATTCTTTTATATAGATTACATTAGAAATAGTACACACACACACACACACACTTTATGTAGTAATTTACTAAGAATTGTTTTTTTACTGAGTTGTTACACAAGGCCACATGAAGGAGACACCCAATGAGACTCAAACTCACTCATAAAGATTTGCTAGTTTAGCTTACTAACAATTACACCACCCGGGGCGCCCACA
The DNA here is from genome assembly GCA_963585895.1 of Sepioteuthis lessoniana. Taxonomy (NCBI): domain Eukaryota; kingdom Metazoa; phylum Mollusca; class Cephalopoda; order Myopsida; family Loliginidae; genus Sepioteuthis; species Sepioteuthis lessoniana. Next base: position 17,610,273 of record OY757924.1, read on the forward strand.
CACAATGTATGTATGCATGTGTGTACCAAATGACTGCTTTTAGTAGTTTTTTTTATTTCTTTTAAACCAATATGGTCTATACCTCTGGCAGTTCGGGTGGTGTAGCAAGCCAGACTAGCAAACCAACACAAGTGAATTTGAATCTCATTGGTTGCCCCATTCATACAGCGTCATGCCACATTGAAGCAAAAAGCTCAGTAAATTACTAAGCCTCTGGGAGTTGACAGAACTACACCACTGATAAATGATAAATTCCAAGGGATCAGAAGGCTGTGTGTGAGGAGAGTTGAAAGCTGACATGAAGAAATAAAAACAGACTGGTTACTTTTACTATGTAAGAGAAATCATAAAGCAAAAATTAATTTTATGGCGTATTTACAGATAGTATTGTCGTCCTAGAAAAGACAACATCATTCCATTTCCGTTTAATGAAAACCGGTTTTCTTTTTTCGTTGCAGACCATCTACTAGTTGGCCAGTTGTGTACAAATCCCAAGAGCAATAGGAACCTTCTATCATATCTGAAAGTGACACAATGTTCAACAAGCAAGATCGGAGATGTGCCGCTGTACAATCATGCTCTCTACCGATCCAAGTTATGATAACAGGACCATTGCCAGCGCCCTCGCTGGATTGCCACGAATAACAGGGACGTGCCCAGAGTGATGAAAACAAAGTTTCCGGCTACGGTTATGGTCTTTGGTGTGGTTTCAAGATAGGGCCACATCACGCCACCTCACATCTTCAAAGTCGGCTTGAAAGTCAACATCAAAGTGTACCTGGACATGCAGAAGAGTGTGGTGATCCCCTGGTGCAATCAGGTGGCCGGTGGCAGATCCTGGGTGTGGCAGCCAGACTCAGCACCAGCCCACAAGTCCAAAGAGACCCAGGCTTGGCTTCAAAAGGAGTGCTACGACTTTGTACCCTTCTCTCACTGGCTCCCTCCTCCCCCGACCTGAACCCACTAGACTACTTCGTTTGGTCATATGTCAAGAACATCACCAACATGAACTCCCACAACGCCAAAGCCAGCCTGATCCCTGCCATCCGCAGAGTATTTGCTGAGCTCCCACCGGTGCTTGTGAAAAAGGCATGCTCCCAGTTCCGGATCGAGGCGGTGATTGAGGCTGAAGGCGGCTACATTGAATAGATGTCAGCTCTACCACATAATCAAGTTACCTGAATTGATTTTTTCAATAAAAGTTTTAAAATAAAGCTGCAGTGTTGTTTTCTTTAGGACGACAATTTTATCGTTTCACCCTGTAACTATCTCTATATTTGGTTATTATAATGTTTCTTCCTCTATGAGCTTCATCAGATAATAATTTGGAATGTTTTTTTTTACATTTTAAAAGGAACTTACTTATATCATACGTCTTCATCGAGATGGGTCATCAGTGATATTTCCTTTGGGTTCACAGGGCGGTTTCGGGTCTTGCAACATCAGAACCCCTTGCCCAAATGACCCAGGTGGCATTGACCTAACTTCAACTCTCATCCCAATAGCTAAACTGCGTATCTTCCACACAAGCTTCCACACAGAAATGGCTCTATCCATGGGTATCACTTTTAATATGGCAACAGCCAATCAGAGCTAAGCTCCTCTGCTTACTTCTGAAGCTTTCCTTTAAAATTGGGAGTATTGGGGAAACATTACAACTATTTCACTTCACACACAACAATAATATTTTTAAATTCTTTATAGTAGAGAAAAGTCCATGGTTAACATGATGGACTGCAACAACAAAGGAAGCAACTTTAAGCTTCAGTCACACTATTATGTTCACTTAGAAATGCTAAGAACCACCTTATCCCCCAACCACCTCTGGATTGCCCAGTCGGTTGGGGCTGTAGAATACACCGACTGCACCTCTGCAGAAGGGTAAAACACACCCCCACAAGTGTCCTGGATATGACACTAAACAATCTGATGGTGAGGTTCTAGTAATGTTGGAGCTTTGGGGAATACAGAGCTCCTCTTCATTGCCATTGCTCCCAGGTCCACTCTGACCCGGCGTGGTAGCACCTGATAGGGCCCTATTTATGGGTTGAATAGAACTAACGGCATACTTATGCTAAACTGAATTGTTTGACTAAACTGAATAGCTTGAAATGTTTTTGACAAACCGTGCTTATGCTAAACTGAATTTTTTGAAATAGAACTGTTTTTTGACATTGAAACTATATTTACAATAAACTGAATTGTTTAACATAAAATTGTTTTGACATTCAACTGTGAGTAAACAAAATCTGTACTTACACTAAACTGAATTAGAACTGCTTGACTAAACTGAATAGCTAGAAATAGAAATGCTTTTGACAATTAAACTATACTTACATTTAAACTGCGTGCTTATGCTAAACTGAATTGTTTCAAGTAGAACTGATTATTTACATAAAAATAGATTTGGCATTGAATAACCAACAAAAGGTTGATATGCCATAAAACCCAACCACCTCTGGATAAAATAGTACTACTACTGTTCTTCTACAAGAATGGTATTTGCATTAAGTAATCCACAAAGGTTGATATGCCATTAAACAAAGAACAAAATCAAACCCTTTGATTCATGATTTAAATTAACAAATACAATTTCAAACTTTTTGTTTTGAAAATTTTTATAACAATCAACATATCCTAATTACTTTGTTATAACAACCTTAGATACTTGTAATAGGTTTCCTAAAATAAATAGCCCAGTAAAATGGGGCAGTAGAATACACCGACTGCATCTCAGTAGAGGGGTAAGACCCCACCTCAACAAGTGTCCAGGATATGACATTAAATAATGTATCACTAACAATTCAATTAAACAGTCATTTGTTTACACACAGTTAAATGATCAAACAGTTCTATTCTAAACAATTCACTTTAGCATAAGTCATTTTTTTTCACTCAGTTTAAAATGTCAAACAGTTCTATTTGACCCATAGATAGGACCCTATCAGGTGCTACCACTCTGAGCCAGAGTAGACCTGGGAGCAACAGCAATAAAGAGGTATTCCGCATTCCCCAAAGCTCCAGCATTACTGGAGCCTCATCAGATTATTTAAAGTCATATCCAGAACGCTCATTGAGAAGGGGTTTTACCCCTCTGCACAGATGCAATCAGTATATTCTACAGCCCTAGCCGACAGAGCTGGTTCATTCCCAGAGGTTAGGGATTTGTATACATTGTACGTTCATATCTACATGTTTTGTGTTCTTAAGGAGGGTTTTGTTTAGGAGTGGGAACACTGTCTTATCGAATACAAATAATTTTTAAACAGATCTACTTGACTCATAAATGAGACCCGAACAGGTACTACCAGTCTGGGTCAGAGTGAACCAGGGAGTAATGGCGATGAAGGGGTACAGGTCTCCAAAACCAAAGGTGTAATTTAAAGTAATACCAAAGACACTCCTGAGGAGGCCTTACCTTAATGACAGGGCAAACTCTCTATTAATAGTACATGTCTGGAGTAAAGGTCACTGGGTGGGGAGACAAAGGTCTAAAAAGTTTGGGAATCCATGTTTAAAATTTTTATATCTTCTTTAATCTTTCAAAACTAAAAAGGAAAAGTTAGGTGTTTTTTTAATATCAGGCTATTGATACCAATACCATTTAATGGCAAATATCCATTTTTTTTAAGACTTGTGCGAGTCAAAAGTTTTGCAATATATATCACACGAGTCAGTTCAAACTATGGGACATACCCACAGTATTTGGTAGTTGGCTGGTCTGTTTTATGGTGTATCAACTCTTTTTGGGTCATGTAACGCCAAATTAAGTCATTTTGATAAATGTTTCAAATAATTCAGTTTATAAGTACAGTTTTTTGTTTACATACAATTAAATGTTAAAACAGTTCTATTTCAAACAATTTAGTTGAGCAAGTACATAGTTTAAACAGTTAAATGTAAAAACAGTTAATTTCAAACAATTCAGTTTAGCATAATTAGTTTAGTTCTATTTGACCCATATATAGAACCCTATCAGATGCTACCACTACGGAGTCAGAGTGGATCTGGGAGTAATGGCAATAAACAGGTACTCTGCAATTCTGAAGCCTCACCATCAGATTGTTTAGTGTCATAATCGAGACACTCGCTGGGGGAGTTGTACCCCTTGACAGAGATACAGTCAGCGTATTCTATAGCCCCAGCTGACTGGGCAATATATTTGGTAGTATTGTGGTAGCTGGTGCACAGACACCTTGTACATTGCTTAAAAAAGCCACACAGATGAACGTGTAACATAGTATAATTAAAGAACTTATGCTTTACAAGTCTGAACTTGGATTCAATGCCATTGAAGCAACCAAAAACATTTTTCATGCAAAAGATGATGATTACAATTCAGTAACCTGATGGAAATTTCACACGGATCGCAAAACATCAACAATCAGGCAAGGTCAAATAGGCCTAAAACCAGAGATTCCAAGGCCATGCTCTAAACCATAGAGGCCAATCCAGTGAGAGGCACTCAAGTTCAGCATCACACAGACCAGTGAAGTGAAGTTTTTCACCTTCACAGTCTCGGCAAAAGCACCCAGAGCTTCTGAATTGTCTCACATCAGCAAAATACTGAAAAAAAAAAAAAAAAAAAAAAAAAAAAAAAAACACAAACAAACAAACAACAACACACACACACAACAAACTTAATTCAACCCAGTAGTTTAAAAATAGTAGAAGGGCTCTATTATTGTAATATGAATGACTCCAATCATTAGGATTTTATTTTTCAAATTACAATTTAGTTTCATTACTCTTAACGAAAAGAAGGTACTATTTACCGACCCCTCCGCTCGGGCAGGATATGACACCAGGTCAATTTTTAAGCAGAGTTTAACAGGTTTGAATTCAGAGTTTTCCTTCTCCTAGACTAGTTGCCTCACCAAGGCTGAAGAACCTAGTCTGTCCTACTATTTACCCATAGCTGGAGGGAGAATAAGGGGGTTCATACCTTTCCCAAGGGTATTTGCCCGAAAGTGAACGTAATAGTGCGACTGGAGTACGAACTCGCGTACTACGATTCCACAGTTCATCGCTTTAACCATTACACCACGAGGACACCCCTAAAAACGAACGAAAAGAAGGTAAATTTAGATCAGCCAATGTACTCGCAATAAGTCAAACCATACTAACAGTGAAACACATACCAAGCCTCTGTTAGACATAAATATTATAAAGAAAATAACAAAGAAACTATTGGAAAGCATTGAAATCAATAAAATAATCTATCTCAAAAGAGATTTTTTTAAATTTTATCTTTATTTAGATATATATATATATATATATATATATATATATATATAATGGCATGATGATTAGAGTATTTGCCAATGGTTCGGAAGACTTGGGGTCAATCCCAGGTAGAGTCATACCAAAGACTCAAAAAAAATGGCACTTGATGCTACCTTGCTTAACACTCAGCCTTATAAAGGAATGGATCAAGGGTAAAGTGGAGCAATCCAGGGAAAGGAGTAGCGCCCTCCCCTACACCTTGGTGTAGTAGCTATTGAAAAAGGAGCCTTTGGGTTCAGCCTCGACTACAGTCACCAACTTTACTCATATATATATATATAGATAGATAGATAGATAGAGAGAGAGAGAGAGAGACAAAGAGAATAAGACCATTTATAAGGCATACGTCTATCTGTTTCTTGATAAACAAAACTATTCACCAACAAACTATTCACTTAAAATCTTATACACAAAAAAGATTTGCCATTAAATAACCCTCAAGGGTTGATATGCCATTAATCCAATAAGAATTATTAAAATTGATTCATAATTTTCCTCTTATAGAGAAGGGTTCACTTTCAACTCAAAAAATAATTAAATGGCTCTTAGATATATCCCTTGAAGAGAGAAAAAAAAAAAAAAAAAAAAAAAAAAAGTGAGTCCTGGTTATGACACTAAACTACATCTGATAGTGAGGTTCCAGTTCTGAAGAGTGTGTAGTATACATTACTCTCAGGTCTACTCTGAACCGGAGAAGTAGTAACTGTTAGGGCCAATGGGGAGATTTGGTGAGTTATTTGGTTTTAGTTTCATAGGTTGTTTTCGTTGGTTTTGTGTTTAGCGTATCTGACCATTAGTCCTCCTAAGCCAATCTAATTCATTGGTGTCTTCTTCATCCATGAAGGCTGCAAGAGAATTACGGAAAAAAGGAAGAAAAGAAACAAAGACACCTTTTAAACCCTAAAATAAAGTTGAAAGTTAAAACGGCTATGCTGTAGAGAGATGTTTTTCTGAACTAATAGTCATGTTTCCTAAATAAGGCAATAAGATATACAAGTCATTTTTGGTGGGTGATGAGTTTAAAGTTTGTGGTTATGTCTAGCAGATGTTTTTGTAAGGTATGTTAGCAGAGACTAAGAGTCATTTTGGTGATTTGGGAGTTTAATGTCTGACCTGTTGCCAAGTCGATAAGGTTACCAAAGGCTGCTAGTGATAGGAGAATGAGCCAGCACAGCAGGAGAGTAGTCATTCTTTCCAATTCAAGTTATCACTGCTGAATGAAAGAATTACCCTCCTTAATGACAGTAAGTCTGTCTTTCAGGCATGCACTATTCCTACTTCCTGTTAGGTTTTTTGGAACTGCTACACTTTTAAATTTCATTTTCTGTTTTGTTCTTTTTTATTAATCTCCACAGGCCCCACTAGGGGTCAAATGGATATGTTTGAAAATTATTTGTGTTAAATAGAATTGTTGACAAGAAAAACTCATCGTTCAACTATACAAAAAAAATGTAAATTTGAACATATAATAAACAAGACTTTCCTAAACTTGAGGTATAAAATAGCCCAAGACAGGTTGACATACTATTAAAATCAATCAATAAATAAATAGTTTAAAGTGATTAACATAAAAATCCCCAATATAATAAATTAGTTCACAATTTTTCTATTTATTCCTTTAACAACTATAAAATGAAATAAAGTTTTAAAAAACGTACTTTTGTCAACACTACAATCCAAAAACAGGTTAAGCAATGTTAACCCAGCTCAATAGTTGGATGGGAGATACCATTGGATGAGAACAGCAGGTATAGTAAATAGTATTTGTCTTGCCTCCCACCAGGCAGGACTTGATAAAAGGTCATTATATAATTGGAGTTAGGGAGGGAGAGGTCGCATACAAGCCGAGACTCGTGAGCTGCTAGATATAGGACCACAATGTGCACTATGCTAGCCTTTACCAAGTCTCCTGGCATGTATGCCAGGTGACCATGCTGGTCATACCTTCACTAGACCAAAAGGTCTAGTCCTATGCTTAACATTGATCCTTTGTCCACCCGAAGGCAGCCAGGTCAGAGCCAGGGTGGAGGGCCAAAACACTGAAAACAGTTTAAAACCTTAAGTTTTATGCTACACAACCTTCTGCAAACAAAATCAACATATATAAGGTTTGCTTTTTTTTCTTTTTTTTAGATAAAATAGAACGATGGTCTTACATATAGATTGGTTTGTTCTTCAGTTTTTACTGTGTATCAACTCTTTTCAGGCCATTTATCACTGAATTAAATTTCAAACAATTCATTTTAGTATAAGTATAGTTTTTGTTTACAAATAGTTAAAATGTTAAAACAGTTCAATTTCAAACAATTCAGTTTAGCATAAGTATACAGTTTCAATGTCAAAAACATTATTTCAAGCAATTCAGTTTAGCAAAAGTTCAAACAGCTCTATAACAAACAGTTCAGTTTAAGTACACAGTTTCAATGTCAAAAATACTTCTTTATCAAACAATTCAGTTTAGCATAAGTACACAGTTTAGTTCTATTTGCCCCATAGATAGGACCCTATCAAGTGCTACCAATCCAAATCAGAGTGAACCTGGAAGTGATGGCAATGAAGGAGTACTCTGCATTCCCCAAAGCTCCAGCATTACTGGAGCCTCACCATCTCATTGTTTAGCGTCATATCTAGGAAACTCATTGAGGGAGTCTTACTCCTCTGCAGAGAAGCAATCGGTGTATTCTACAGTCCCAGCCAACTGGGCAACTTTCACATAGGCTTTCATGAGTTCTGTAACCTGGTTTGATCATAGTGGGTTGCTATCTATGTAGTGTGTCTTAGGCAGGAACAGAGATGTCTATAACAGGTTTTCTTAATTTTCTCAACCTATCTGATAAAATAAAATGCAATTTGTTGAAAGCAGTAGTCATGTCAATTCTATTATATGATGCACTCCATGGATGCTGAATAAGTATATAGAGAAAAAGCTAGACGGGAATTGCACAAAAATGCTACAAGCTATATTGAACAAATCCAAGAAGCAGCATCCCACAAAACAGCAGCTGTACGGCCACCTACCTCCCATCTCTAAAACCATCCAAATAAGACGGACAAGACAAGTGGGACACTGCTGGAGAAGTAAAGACGAATTCATATGAACCCCTTCACACGAACGTACAAGTGTCAGCCGACCAACAAGAACTTATCTACAACAGATCTGTTCAGACACAGGATGCAGTCTAGAAGATCTGTCGGAAGCGATGGATGACAGAGACGAATGGCAAGAGAGTCAGGGAAATCCGAGCTTGCAGCACGACAAGATAACTGGTTGGAATTCATAGTTTTCCTTCTCCTAGACCGGTTGCCATTTCAGGGCAAAGGAGCTTCGTCTGTCCAACCATTTTACTCGTAGCTGAAGAAAGAACAGCTGGCTGCATACCTTTCACAAAAGTATAAGCACTTCGTGAAATCCAAACATCCTTATTCAGGATATGAATTCGAGTAGCGGGGTCCACTTCCCACGACGATAATCGTTACGCCGAGAGCGCCCTCTAATACTAGTCACGTGTTCGTAAATCCATAGAAAGAAATAAAGAAAGAAAAGATTTAAAAAACAAGAAAAAAAAATTAAAAAGAAAGGTTGGAATTAGAGTTCCCAAAGTATTTTAAGCACAAAGCCGCGTTTATCCATGGATCCATCAACTGAAAGCTAGGTGGTTATTGCCCAATTAAAACTTATTTTTTTAAATCTTTTAGCAATTAAGAAAAAAATCTCATCTAAAAAGCTCCTCAAAATTAAAATACACTACAAAGGCAGCCTCCACCAATAATTAAAATAATTCCATTTCTACAGGCAAAAATAAAAAAAATAAAAATAAAGAAATCATAGATAAATCTCGCGAGTTGATTGTTTTTTTTTGGGGGGGGGGTAATTCCGGAGGCAAAAAACTTACCTTAAATTTAGACTTTGCAAAAAATAGAAACAGATGGTGAAAAAAAAAAAGAAAAAAAAGGTGAATACGTAATTGAAAAAATAATTTAAGACTGAATAAAATAGTAATTAATTTAATTAAATTAAAATCGTGGTAATTTTTTTTTTTAAATATACGAGAAATTAAACAAAGACAAGTAAAAAGAAACGTTATTCATGAAAAATGTTTTTGATTAATAATAGTCAAAGTTTGGAAACAATTTTTTTTTTTTTAAATTAGAGCTTTTTTCCTAATTAAGAGAAAGAGTTTCGTTTTTTTTTGTTTTGTTTTGTTTGGTGGGGGAAAATTAAACGGCAATTTTTTGTATTATGTCGGTAAATTTCCCAAACTGTTATCGCATGTACTAAAGTTCACGGAGTCTTCATTGTTTGCAGAGAAAATAAAATAAAAGCTTTATAAAAAAAAATTTTTTTAAATTATCCAGAAAAAGAGATTTTACAAAATATTAATGTATTTACCCAACCCCTCCACCGCGGGCAGAGGTGACACAAGGTCAGTTTTTAAACGGAGCTGATTTGAATTCAGTTTGGGTTTTTTTTGTTTTGTTTATTACTTTTTCTAACTTAAGCTTTAAAAAAATCCAGTCTATCCTATAAATCCATCTGTTCTCTTTCCAGAAATGACAGAAAACAAATGGATTCACGCCTTTTCCCAAGAGCATAATAAGCGCGAAGTGAAACGCAAAATCCTCGTCCAGGATTTGAACTCCGAGTGACCGATTCCATTTCCAACGATGATACGCACGTCAATTTTTTTTTCCCTTCACTTCTCTCAGATATTAAAAAATATTAAGTATTTGTAAAGGTTTCCAGCAAAAATGTGATTTAAAATATTAGGTGTTTGAGAAAGTTTCTGGTAAAGCTAATTTGTCTGTTTACAAATGGAAATCGCTGTGAACTTTTGCACACATGATTTTAGAAGTTCAATTCTCCAATTAGATAGAGTGAAGTAACTTCCTATTTTACAAAAAAAAAAAAAAAAAAAAAAAAAATCGCCAATTTAATTAAACGATTTTAAAATTTTAGTTGAGTTTAAGGCTTTCGCTTTTTTTTTTCTTTGGGGGGGGAGCACATAAGAATAAAAAACAAAGAAACTAATTCAAATCGTGAAAATATAGAAAAATCGATAAACAATTGATTTTTTTTTGTTAGATTAAATTATGGCTTTAATTTGTTTTGTTTTTTTTTCGGGGAGGCCAAAGTTTGTTTATCACACGATCAACAATTTGCATAAAAGATAAAAAGTACAAACAATAACTTTTTTTTAATCTATAATTTCTGCGAAAATTCTAAAACTAAAAGAGATATATAAAATTTCAAAACTTTTAAGATAATTTTTTCCTTTTTATCGAAACCAACCCTTTTTTTTTTTTTTTTTTTTTTTAGAGAAAAACAAATTGAGGGAAGAAAAAAAGCTTGTAGCATTATTTTCGGTAATCTAAATATTGATTTAGAGTGAGGAATATAGGAAAAATAAATGTTTCTTAAATGCTAAGTATATAGTGTCATGAGTAAGTAATACACTCTATAAAAAAAAGAAGAAAGAAAATTAAAGTTAAGAAAAAAAAAATAAATATGAAGAAAATAGATATGTAACGAAAAATGAAAAAATACATCTAAACAGCAAAAATTAGTTGTTTCCTTTGTTCTGTTTTTTTTTTCTATTAAAAGAAAAAAAAAAAAGAAAAAAAAAAAAACAATCATTCAATATAAAGAACACGAAAAAAAATTTTAAAAAAAAGAAAAAAATATATATTTAAAAAATGTATTTAAGAAATCTAAAAGAAAAGAAATAGATATTTTAAAAAATCGAAAAGAAAAAAAAAAGATTAAAATAGAGAAAAATAAGCAAATATTACATTATTTTTTTAAATAAAAAAAAAGGTGGAGGGGAACAATTATTTAAAAACTAAAAAATGTAAAAGAAAAAATTCATTTAAACAGAAGAAAAAATGTCTCGACTCTTAAGCGCTCCATATTTTTCGCCTTGTGCCACAACTTAGTAAATAAAAAACTATTTACTGGTTTTATAATTAAAAAATATCAGATGCTATAAATGATCAATTTAATCAACGAAATACTTTTTCTTGAGAACGATTGCTGACTACAAGTATATATATATATATATATATATATATATATCTCTATATATATATCGTTCTCAATCAGTGATTTTTTTTCTTTTCATCTTTGAAAGAATTTAAAGCAAGGTATATAACATATACAACCCATGGTAGTTACAATAAAACTGATTTACAATACAAATTATTCATGGAAAAATAAGTTTTCAAACCTTTAAAGTTTTACGGAGAAGAAACAATGAATTCATTTTTTTTTTTTTTTTTTTAATTGAATCTGAATTTAAATCTTACCTTTAAAAATGCATCAATCAGATAAAGTGATGACCAAAATCCAAGGACTAAAGCGATCCAAGTTGTTTGTAACATTTTTTTCTTTTTTTCAATTCATCAATATTAAAGGTAAAATTTAAATTTTTACGTCTTGGGTAGGATTGAGAAAGTAGCTTCTCGTTGATAAAATTTCAATTTTTTTTTTTCTCCTTTTCTAAATAAAGGGCGGAGAGGATCAAAGGTCTCTGTTAAATTTCCTGGGGACGTTGCCAATAAGAAGAAAAGAGAATTTTATCAGCTGTGAAGGATAAAATCGAGAATCCATCATCCAAATTATTGCTGTCACGGATAGGTAACATTTTGCTTTTCTTTTAACTTGAAAACTGAATTGAATCAAAACACGAGTAAAAACCCAAAAATAGAACTAAAAGAAAATTGTTTCAATTCATTTGCAATTATTAGTATAAAAAAAAATTGAATCTAAACTATTTTCAGAATAGAAGAAGGGCTAAATTTAAATGAGTAAAATATAAAAAAAGAGGGGAGTAAGGTTTGATTTATAGTTTTCGTACGACAAACAGAGCAACATGTGGGCCACAACTTAAATTGTTTGTTTGTTTTTCTTTTTGTGATGTTTTGTTTTCGTTTTTTCCTTTTATTCCATTTTTTCCTCCTGAACGTTACGACTTTCTTTCCGACCACTAAAATATATCCTAGTGGGTTAGGGAGCTTTGTGTAAGTTTTAATTTTAATCAATAAACAAATCAACAAGAAATTTCTCTCAAGTCAAATTTAGAAGCCGACAAAAAATATTTTTTCACATTTACTTTTGTGTATAAATTAAAATGACTATTAATAAAGTAAAGTAATTCTTTTACGCTAAGTTTAATTCGAAGTAATTTTCCGATATAATCCAAGCCTACAAAGTAATTATCTGAATAAATTGTTTGTGTAAGCATAAAAGTCAATAAAAATCTTTTGTATCACTAAGGGCCATATAGCCAAAACACAAACAGAATTAGATAATTTTATATTATATTTTTTTAATAAGCTTCGTTTTTTTTTTTGTTGTTTTTTGTTTTTTTGTTAGGTTTTTTTTTTTTTTTTTTTTTTTTTTTTACGAAATAGATATTTAGATAATTTTAATCAAGCACTTTTTTTTTTTTTAACTAAAAGTATTGTGTTGGTTTTTTTTCTTTTAGCTCGACAAGTGAAGATCCCCCGCAAATAAGTTGTTTAAACTGATTTTTTTTAGTTTTGTAGCTATATGTATGAAAAAAAAAATCTAAATTTTAAGTGGTATGAAAAGAACTACAGACAAAGAGAAATTACGAAGACGTATCTTAAGCTAAAAAAAAATAATAATGACTGTTTTCTTCGCACACGTGAAATTGAAGCGTAAACTTATTGTTTTGTTTCGTTTTTTCATTGATCAAATCGCCAGATGTCCACAAAACGGCTATGTCGAAGTTGTTGCTATTGTCATTAAGGGTTCGATTATGAGCTTTGGGGACGATAGTTCTCTTATACCCCATTGCTTTCGATGGTGTCAAGGATGAGGGTACGGAACGTTCGAAGGTTTAGTCAATTTGGTGGTCATTTTCATCCGGAAGCGAAGAAGAAGAGAGGAGAGACATGTTTAGACAGGAAGGAAGACGGTTGCATCATTTAGTAATGAATGAGTGATCTCCCTTGACGAGTTTAAATCGTCATGCCCCCCCCTACTACCACGTCGTTATTGTAGTTGATCTTTCTTTCTTTATTACTTTCTTTCTTTTTTCTTTCTCCTTCCCCTCTTTTTAATTAACAACTTCAGATAAGTAATATCGAGGCCTTGTGCCTCCGTTGTATCATAACAACGAAATAAAATAAGTAATATCGAGAAGCATTTGTAGATAGAACACAAATATATAAGCAAAAAAAACGTGATTTATTTTTATTCTAAATGTGAGAAAAGATTTCTCGGTCTGGCATTGAAACTAATATTCTCTACAAACTGCTAGAAATAGTCTATGAAAATACTCTATTCTTCTTAATTTTATGTAAAAAAAAAGTGTAC